>CM021108.1:50094075-50305610 GCA_007115665.2 Sequoiadendron giganteum
AATGACTTGCCTATTTCGTCTCTCATTCGACGAACTTCTATCGCTATTTCAATCTAAGTTATGTCTCCAAGACTCCTACCGATGTAATCTTATCAGCGTCATATAGCTGCTCGGGTAGACCTTCAGAACTTACTCTGATAATATATGTCTTGCTGATATGCTTCCCTCGTGCTTTGTCGATGAGACAAGATGTGTTTCTCGATGATGAAACATTATCACTGAGACAAAAATCCAGTCCTCCCGAAATATCTTCTCAGGCAATTTTGATCGCTATAACAATATTGATCTCTCAATGATATTGCCAATACGTCAAATTTGTGTCGTAATGGTGATGGACTTATGTTGTTAATCCGATAGTTTGGTGAAGGTATGCCTCCCGTCATCCAGGCACTGTTCGTTGCGCGATCGACGAAGTTGGCGTCGTGGTTCCGACGAGCATGCGTCGTGAGGTCGATGTTTTGCAGCCCGTCGGGATCTAGACGAAATTTGAGTGACGGCGCTGACTTCTATTAATCTTTAGCCGGCCGAAAATGTATCGTCGAGATTCCGACAAAAGGCCGTCAGAAATTGGGGTCAAATCCTGTAGTGGCGGAATGAATTAGAATGTTCCACTTTTTTCTGGTCAATGTTTTACATGTAAGAAATTTGGTCATAGAGCTAGTGAATGCAGAAGTCAAATGATGAATGACTATAACAATGGTAGAATGGTTCAATATTTCAAAGGCTATTGTTATATATGCTATGGATTTGGGTATAAAGCTAATCAATGTAGATCTAGAATGAATGGAAGGAATATTGGTCAAAAAAATATCACAAGTTACAATTGCAATAGGCCTGGACACATTTCCAAGTTTTGAAGAATAGAAATATGAAGAAGGATAATCTGGTAAAGAGGAATGAACCAGTACAAAAGATTGATCCAACAGAAACAAAGAAGGAGATGGATAAGATTTGGAGAAAGAAGGAAGAGGCTGAGGTAAAGGATTAATTTGTACCATCATCTAGTTTAGATGTTTCCTCCAAAAACTAAGTTGAGAGCTTTGGCTCAGGGGGAGCTTTAATGGAAATCTTTTATCCTTTTCCAAAGAAAATGGTGTTGATGCTTCATCACGAAGATATGTGATACAAATCAACATTCTTGATCAATTGGCGAATATTGTGGAAGAAAATATGATAATATAGAAGTTTGTGGAGCATCATAAGCCGACTGTGCATATAGATAAAGGGTTGCCAACTTTATTGCTTGAAGCATTCAATGTGAAAATTAGGTTAGATTCAAAGGGTTATAAAGTGATTTCACTTAACCAAATTCATTTAAAAAATAATTTGATAAGGAGCAGAGCAATGAAGAAAGAATTTGGAGTGATCAAGGAGATTTGTGATTCGGTGCATTCAAACCCTAGTTCAACAAGCAAAAGAAAAGATATTTACAATCTCCATTTTTCCTTAGTTTCTCAAAAATAAGTTTGAATTCATTTTGCAATGGTAACACCGAGGTTTATCAAGGTTACTAAGAAGCCACAACCTAAGTTCAAGAAATACCCTGCTAAATCTATAGAAGATGATCCGTTAGGTGCATTTTCACATGTTCCATATGGAGTCTTACCTATAGAAGATATAAGGATTTATATTCATGGAAAGATGGAAGAATATGATAACACTAATCTAGGAGATATATGGATGAAAGAGCTTATTGGAGATAATTTTTCCCTAAAACTAGAATACCAAAACCTAGTCGCAAAGAAACTTGACGTATGGTAATGGCTTCTAATTTTTTCTTTGATCATAAATGGGTTAGGATGACATTAAGAAAAAATAACGATAAGTTTGTTTGGTCTGAAATTCTTGGGATGATAACAAAGGAGGTGATTAGAGAGGTTACAAGTCTATGCTCCACCAACCTTTTCTAATGCTAAAATTAATCAAGAATGAGATTTTAATGGAACTCATAGGTGCAACTTATGATAATAGAGCTCTAGCTATAAACCCCATCAGAAATACAACTGTAAGGTATGCAAAAATGTTAATTGGTTATAAAATCTACTTCACAAATAGAGAAAAATCATCTACCACCACAATCACTGTGGCCTATGAAATGGTGGAAAAGGGGATTGATTATGATTTTTGTGAATTTTTAAGACAAAAATTGATAGAGAACTTGAAACAAGCCAAGGAGAAGAAGTATGCATTTAAGTATGGAACCTTGGTTGTGTGTTTACTCTTCTATTTCCTAAAGGAACTCCCTAGAACTAGAAGTGTGGTATGGTTGCAAGGAAGACTAGTTTCTCATTAGATTGTAGACTTTATGAGAATTCTTGGTGATGCAAAGGCACAAGATGATGCTCTTGTTGTTTTCTTTACAATTTTCCAAAAGAGGATGCATGAAAGAGACAAAATTCCTAGGAAAATGGTAGAAAAGTATCAAAATGATATCAAATTCCTGGTATCAACAGATGAGTGCATCATGTAAGAAGTAGAACCAAGAAAAATTTGGATCCCTACATTGGGATATGAGATCGATGAACAAGAAATTACTGGTTTGGATGATATTTTGTTGAAAATTCCAAAAGATACCACTAAAGCAAGGTGTGGCACCTATGAATAAAAATATATGGAGGTGCATATGGAGCATAGAACACCATAGATAAAGAAGGTTGAGAAGATGGTTGAAAATTTTGCATAGGATATGAACCTTGCAAAGGAGCAAGGGCAATAGGAAAGAGCAAAGGCTAAGGGAGAATCAAGTGATGCAGGTGGTCCCAAAAGCATAAGAAGATCTATCAGGACAACTAACACCCCTACTTCTATCCAAAAGTCCTTCGAGACTAATCCCTCTATTGGAGAAAAGAGAAAAACTACTGATAGTCCTCCGATAAAGGAGAAATCCCCTCTAGTTTTGCAAACTACAAGGGTTGAAAAGAAGAAAAATACTAAAATAACACCACTTGTAGCCCCTACCAAGAAGAGACAAAAGAAAAATGTAGTGAGAGAAAAGAATGTAAGTGTGAATGTAGAAGAAGAAGAAGTGGAGGAAGAAGGACCATGATTGGTCTGCAAAAGGAGAAGTGAAGCTTCACAAGGTGAAGCAAGTGTTAAAAGAAAAAGATTTGACATCATTGATATAGAAAAGGAAGAATAGATAGAGGAAGAAAATACGAAATATGTAGTTCATATAAGAGAGAAAAAGAAAGAAGCCACCAAGAAGGTGTCACTAGAGAAGAAGAAAGTAAAAATGAGCCAGAAGAAGACTCCATATGAAAAGAAAAAGAAAAAGTAAATAGAACCGGTAAGACCCCACTCTCCCATGAAATTAAAAGCATTGTTAAATAAAATTTTGCAATATGAAATGTTAGGGGAGACTGTAGCCCTATACAGTGAAGCAAATGAGGTGGATAAGGCCATCATTGTTGAGGAAATCATTAAGAACATCATTGTTTTAGAAGTTGATATGAAGAAAATTGATTTTTTTTCCTATGGAACTATGGAATGTCTTGGTGAAGAGAAGACAAGAAGAAGAAGAAGGAAAAATAAAAGAATATACATTCGAGAAAGTTGGTGCTCCTCTTTGAAAGGAAAATAGGGCCACTTTGACTAATTTACACACCATAGAATTCAAGGTGAAGCAAAGGGTAACTACCCTTATGGGTAGAGATAAGAATGAGTTTAAAAAGCTACAAAAGGAGATAGTTGACAAAATTTCAGACATTGCACAAAAATATGGTATGACTTCAGAGGACACTGCTCCACAATTCACTAGAGGAGAAGACTCTCAGAAAATTGATGCTCAAAATGAGCATGCAATAGATGCAGAATATATTCAAGATAATGCCCCTTCAAAATTGGAAGAATTAGCTCAAGAAGATGAAGAAGCAGAGAAGAATTTTGAAGGAGAGACAGTCACTGTTGAGGAAGCAACAAAGGAAAGTACATCCACTCCTCGTCTGGTACCTAAAGAAAATTTTACTCCTTCAATTAACATAGATAAGTATATAGAGGAAGAGAATGTAAGGATGGTGATGAAAAGAATGTTGAAGAAGATAAGGAAGATAAACAAGAAAATAATGAGAAGGAAGATGAAGATAAGAACGAGGATACATCTAGAGATGCAAAAATAGAAGAAGAGACTATAATGAACTCCAGATTGAATAAGGGAAAGGAATTAAAAGAGAAAGATGTGGAGATTACAAAGAAATATGGTGAATCCTTCGGCTCCTCCGAAGATTCCTTGAAGAATCTATTGAGTATGTAACTCAATTTTTGGAATGTTGTATCACCACAATTGCTACAACTACCTATGCAACAAGGAAATGTAGATCTTGACAAGATTGTCCCCCTCCACAAGCTATAGTTGGGAGATGTATTTCATGCATCTACCTAGAAGGAGATCATAGAAACGTATCAAAGGAGTGGAGAGCTGATGAAAGAAGAAACAAAGGAATTGCAAGAGGCCATATCTGGTGTGAACATAGATACTTCACTTTCTGGTATGGATAATTTGAAATTGTTAATTGATTCTTTTAAAGAATATGCCTCTAGTCTTAAAGGATAAATTGAGAATGAGATTGAAAAGAGAATAAGTGATAAGAAAATGATGGAGATTACTAAAAAAATTGCTCTTGCACATAAAAAGTTTCTAGAGAATCTAAAGGATGCACAAGTGTGTCTAGATGAGGCAAAGACTCTTTATCAATATGGTATGAAGTGGCTTGGATCCAAATAGAGCATCCAGAAGTAAATGGACTCCATTGAGTCCCAGATCAACATTGCCTCTAGTGCCTATGATCTAGTACTTGACTTGGCTGGAGAATTCTTTTTAGTTACAAGCCCAAAAGGAGCATATCATTTTATAGTTTGGAGAGATAAGGGACTTGGTGAATCCAAAATTCATGCTTATTTCAAGTGCCCTTTTGAGTGCTACCAAAGCTACGCAAATGAATCATGTACCTAGCACTCCAAAAGAAGGAGAATACATACTGATGGAGTTTTAAACACAATGCAGATTGCTTGGGGTAGCCAAGAAGGCATGAGAAGAAGGTAAATAGGTGTGGAAAACCCATGTGCAAAAGCTATGAGATTCAACCTCTTTTGGTTGAAATTTCTTATTCTTTATACATTTCCAATTTTTAGTTTCAAGATTCTTTGTACACATGCAGAGTATATAGATTAGTTTCTTGAATAAAATTTTGATTTTTCTCTAGTAAATGACTTAGGGGAACTTCATTCAATATTTCATTTTGTACATATGCATATATATATATCTTAGGGGAAGATTCAATATATGTTAGAACAATTGTTGTAAGCGCCCTTTGCCCTTGATGTCAAAGGTGGATAATTTTTTGGAGATATTTTAGAGATATTGTGGCATGTTGCCATCAATGACAAAGGGGGATATTGTTGGAAGAATGAGAATTTTGTCATTGTTATTGTTGTTGGCAACATGAGCATGTAGGATAAGCACAAGGTATACTATTATGTGTTGCAGTTTTGTCAGTGATGTCATCATTGCATATTGGTGTAATCAATTTGGTTCAGATCATTTTGGTTAGTTCTAACACACTTTGGGATGTTTATGTAAGATAATTTTACAAGATGGTTTCATTTGATAAAGTTGATTGTGACAAAAAATGACTAAGTGTTTTTACCAATATTTTTGGGTATAGAGCATCTAGTTTTTGGGTTTGTATTGGCCAGCGAATTAAAATTTTCACTCTACGGTTCTAGAATAATGTTTTTGGTTGGTAGAAGCATCTAATTCCATAATTCCATCTTGTTTTGGCTTTTTTTAAAAAAGTTATGAATGACAAAAGTTCGACCTAGAAAATTATAGTCATTTCATATACAGTGCATGTGAGAAGGAGAGTCCACACTTCTCCGCGGATAGGGTATTGAATTTAAGGAGATGTTGATAGATGTCAATAGAGTGTGCATTCTAGTTAGCATAATTTTTTGAGCTATGCATGTCTGAATATGGGTATACATTTGAATAATTTTAGTATAGGTCTTATGCGGTCCTGACCTAATAGATGTGAAGGTATGCGAAGATTAATTAAGTGTTGCAGAGTTATGTGGGAGCTATTATAGGTTGATTTTGACCTATTTCAAATTATTTTAAGGATTGAATCTTAGTGTGAGGCGTGTGTGAAAGAATTTGATCTGACAGGTCATAGTTTTTTAATAGTTTTATTAAGATTTTTAATAGTTTTTTAGCTCATAAATATTGAATAAGGCTTGACCTTATTGTTACCTTTATAAGATTTTTTGTTTTATTTCATAATTTTTATATTTATAATAATTATAATTTTTATTAGCTTTTTTATTTGAAAAAAATTATAACCTTTATAAAAAAATTTATAACACTTCACTAGCTTAAAATGGCTTGATCTTATCATAACCTTAATAGTTTAATACCTTAATACCTTTTTAGCTTATAAGTATTGATTAAGACTTGATCTTACTATAACCTTGTTTAGCTTTTTTGTTTTAATTTATAATCTATTCTAATATTTATTTTCAAAAATACCTTAATCGGAACTTTTTGTTTGCAAGTATAATATTTTATAATATTAAAAATACCTTAATTGTCATTTTATTTTTTATATTTTTTAATTATAATATTTTAGCTTCTTTATTAATAAAAAAATAAATATTTTTAATCATTTTTGCCATATTTTACATCTTCAAGTTTGCTTGCAATTCTTTATTTATTTTACATCATTTATAAGTTTGCTTGCCATATTTTACATCTTCAAGTTTGTTGCTTTTTACCTAGTAGTTTTTACCCTATTGCTAGCTTATTTCTTGAACCTTTTTAAATAGTTTTCACTGTTTATAATTTTAGTTAAATAGCCTTCTTTATCTTTCTTAATATCTCATCTTTTTAGTATTTATTACTTAGTTTTGATCAATAGGTTTTTGAACATCTTTTGTATGTACCTTGGTCTTTGGTTAGCTTAATTTTTTATCTATTTTCATGGTTTATTATATATTTTAATTCTTTTTTCTAGACTCTCATCTTCCTCGCCTTTTATAAGGCTTGATCTGCATTCCCATCTCATTTTCTCCTCTTTCTGATGATGGATCACTGAGTGTGATCTGAAACGTCGACAAAAAAATACACACAGTTGAATCCAAAAGCTAAGTATTTAACTACATGGACTGTGGAAAACTCATACCAACTAGGTCATATATTTTCCATTTTGTATGATACATCTAATTAGGCCAACCTAATTGATGTTATACTTGAAGCCAATATATAAGCTAGATCATTTTTAGTGTTTTGATATATGTGAGACATATATGTAATGCGAATTGAGTGAATACTATTAGAGCAATGGGAATTTAAGTTGTGAATGTTGAGTAGAATATCAGAGTGATGAGAATGTAGAGGAAAGCAGAGTGTTAGATCAAAATCAAATGAAGTGTGCAAAGTCAATTTATTGAGATTCATTGGAACTGTAATTCATGCATGTGATAGATGCAACTGTAACAGTTCAATCTAGGTTGTGAGCCACAAACTCTCTTCTATCTTTTTTTTCTCTCAGTAGGCAGTGAGTCCACTTGGACAATGAGCATTTCTATAGATATACTATAACCGGTTAATATATCGTGAGCTAATCCTCACCGTGGTTTTTCCCATTTTTGGTTTTCCACATAAAAATCCAGGTGTTCATGTGTTCATGTGTTATGTGATGTTGTTGATGTTTCATGCTTTCTTTCATTTATTGCAATTGATTATGTTATGTGGATTGAATTTTCAAATGTTTGAAAGGTTTAAAAGAATACTAATTCACCCTCTCTCAATATTTTGAGTGTTCAACACATGTTTTGTCTTTTATACAATAAAACTTACCCACAATGTGAGTTCCCTTAACTTGATACTTTAAGTTTCATCAAGTATTCTCAAGAATAAATATTCATGACTTAAGTATTATTTACAAAATACATCTAATTTAAGTTGATAAGTGAATTATATCCTTGATCAATAAATTTAAATGGCTTAGTAAACCCTTAATAATTTATTTATCACATTATTTATTAATATTCAAATTTTAAAAGTTCACTCAATCTATTATTTTGGGTAAGCCTATATCATACTTTTAGTTACCCTTAATCAATTTTGCTCCATAATATATAAGAAATTATCAAAACTAAAAGTTAAATGGAAATTCAATAAAAGTGAAGTGCGCCTAGTATCATATACAAGAACTAACAACAAATACCTAGTAAGTTGAGAAGAGACTTAGGAATTCAAGGCAAGATCATCAATGTTCCCAACTCAATACTCTGGCCTATCTAAAACATATGGAAAATATAATTATTATGCAAATGTGAATTCCTACCTAATTGAAACTTAACTCTATTTTATAATAATTATAATCCTTTATAAAATAAATAAATAAAAACATAAATAAATAAAATTATTCCTATCCCTCAATAACAAGTTATGATATTGGGGTAATAATTGGTTCTAAATATCCAAAAATGAAATAAATACACTATTGCAACAAACTTAGATTATCAATTGCAGTATGTGACTAAAGAAGATAACAATGGCCAAGTTAACATTGATAGTCAATTATGCATATATCAAAAAAATGATTCCTACATGCATTTGTGTGTAGATTCTTAGTAACCAAATGTCTAGATGCCCTCTTTATGATGATACTCTTTGTATGATCATGGTGACCTTCTTTCCTATTGCACTCACGAATAGTGATAGAACAAGCAACTATTCCTTTTCAAAATCATGATTAGATCTAGCATTAAAAATAACAATTAAACATGTCATAATTTGACACTTGTAACATTTCATAAAATATTTAACCATTACTTGCAATGATTATTATTAGCAATTTGAATAACAATCAACATAATCATACTTAGTTTTCTTAGTTGTTAATCAACCAACAATTAAATACATTAGATAAGTATTTATGATTAGACATAAAAATAGGGATGTGACAAATCAACGTTTTTACCTAGAACATTACTTCCTATGAGTTTTTTCCTCATAGGATTTAAGTGCAAGATCTATTTTTCTTTCTTCTTCTTCATTACAAAATCACAGGCACTCATTTAGCCCTCCTCTTCTGGTAGAAAATGGGAAATTTGTTGAAAAATTTCACTTACAATTAAGAGAATTCTCTTGCAAAAAGAATAGAAAGATTTGAAGGACAAATACTCAACATTAGAAGCGTTTGACTCTAAGTAGACATCCTTAGATTCTTAGTTTTCATGAATTGTTATTAATGGAATTTCAAGGGTCTAATAGACCCACATTACAAATATATTATGTGATAGTTTTAATAGATATTTTCTCTAGACATTTTTGTCTTCAAGAGATCAATATTTTTCTTTCTATCATAGGTAAGTGCATGGAAAGGAGAGATCAAAGTGATCACTTTTTTCTTAAAATTAATAAAAACTAAAATTTGATGATTAATTCAAGAAACTTGTGCTCAACACTTCAAAATATGGTAAGAACACAATTAGTATGCGCAAAACCTAGTTTAAACTATTATTATTTTTAAATGGTGGAGATTAAGAGGGTCAAATAGGGGGAACACAAAAGTGGGCTTATTTTTTGCCAAAATACTAAAACATAGAACCAAGTACACTCCCCCTAAATTGACTTTTAAAAATTATTTCACAAATATTTTTAGTGGAAAGTTAGCTAACATCATGTAGTTTATGCTAATTTTTCATGAATATATCATTTTTTAATATTTTCAAAGTGGAAACATGCTAAAAATAGAAAAATGAGCATGCTCCCCCTTAATTTCGAGAAAAAAAATTAAAAATCAATTTATTTTCAATGAGTGTAGAATGAAACATAGAATGTGAAAATATATTTTCTTCCAAATTTGGATGAGTAGATAAAAAAATATAGAAAAGAAAGACATGTGCTTTTGATGAAAATGTAAGATACAATTAAAATTAAATAGAGATGAAGATCTTACTATATTCATATTTAAAAAATATATCTTTTTAGAAAGCTAACATAGAGATTTGCATCATATTGGTGTTTCTTTTATTTTTATCCTAAAATGCACGACCTTGATGAAGAGTACGATCAACATTTATTTTGTATGACTCGTATAAAACATGTCTTTGGCATCCAAATTGAATCACCAACACTTAAGATTGGTAAACCAAAATTTATTTCAAGCCTAAGGGAGGCATTTGATTGGTCTAAATTGATCTATATAACACACTCACATTTTGAAAGTTATGCACAAGCCATAATATGCACCTATTATGTTTTCCAAAACATAAACATATTTTGAAGAATCATAAGTTTTGGTCACTTTTACCCTCCAACTTCCTATATTTACCCACCTATTGAGTCATTTGACCAAATATTTATTTTCTCATTAGAAATCATGAGCAAGGTCATGAAGGGATAGTAATAAATTTATGTTTTCCAAGTGGTAGGCTAACTACTTTGCACATGTTTTCCAACCATCATACATGGATTTATGAATCTTTTTCAACCTAAACAAAAAAGCTCTTAGATTTCCTAATATTTATGCCTCAAACAATGTAGTTGAAAGGACCAATATTTGGCATTGGATTGTAGATTAGTTTCCTAATGTTGGGGATATGAGATGGGTCTGTCATCATAGAACGAACGTCTAAGACAATAGTGCCTTAGTGATTTTCATTTCTTCAAATCACATCAAAGACACAAACTATGCCATAAAGCGGAAATAGGCACAGTGGATCCCCCATTGATTTTTCTGAGAAAAGTATAACAGATTCAACACGAGCATAGATTCAAGAAACTGAATCGGACAACCATGAAAGACAAACATGTGGACACAAATATTTACGTGGGGAAAACCTTTTCAAGTTAAAAACCCCACCCTCCAAAACACTCAGCTCAAATTGCATTATTCAGCAACAAACAATTACAATACAATCTCAGAGCTATGCTCTTCAGAAGATTACATCTTGTCCATCTGGAGAATGCAGGCAACACAATATTCAGAACCTTCACACAATTACAATGTCTTCAAACGACATACTATGTAGATTCCCTTCATCTCCTCAGTTGACTGTCATAGCTAGCCTCACGACCAACCCAACCTCTAGGCATCTCAGGTTCACATCTTTGTTGATATGAGAGTCTAAGTGTTCACAGTTATTTTGCAATATGCAAAACTGCTTGAACACTCTCAGCCTCTCTATCTTCGCTCATCATCCTTTATCGTGTAGATGAGATTACTTTATAATATTTTACCGTATGCCTACCTGTTCTTCCTATTCAAGCAATCAACGGTCATCAAGATATTTAATTATCCCACCTGCAAGCTTCCATTACTCTTTGATAATATGCACCATCTTCTGTAGACATTGAGCCGCCCAGCATTAAAATAATGCAGCCTATCGCAATTGGAAAATAATCTTTCGACCAATCAGATCTTAAATATCTTGCCACTTGTCGCTTTCAAATTCGTTCGTTGCTTTGACCTTTGGTGAAACTCATTCAAGCTCGGTTGGCTGAGCTTCGAGCTCATCTATGTCTTCCACCGCGCTACAGCTTCAAGTCCAAACATCCACCGCGGTATGGCGGTGAGCCAACTCAGTCTTCCCTCGGCCTCCAAACGTGCTATCACTGGGCTTGGCTTTTCCCATCGTGGTATGGCGGTGACTGCCAGGCAGATCACCATGGTCACACCCACACTACCACAGAGGCCGCTAGGCCACCCCGTGGTAGGGCGGTGACCGCCCTGGCAGACAACCAACGGTCATACCACTACCACCACGGTGAGTCAAATCACCACCCGCAGTGGGGCGGTAGCCACCAAGCTTCACTGTAAATGACATACCGCGTCCATCGCGGTCTCTCTGAGCACTGCTTGTGGTAGGGCGGTAACCATCACCAGACTGCCACCCTTAAACCGCCAATAGTTTATCGTGCCCACCATGTCTCAGAGAGTAAGCCTCCATGGTAGGGCGATAACCGCCAAGCCTAACTGTTGCTTCTATCACGCCACCAATGAGCAACCTCCGTGGTAAGGAGGTAAGACATCGCTCTGCCACCGCGCTACCGCAACACCTCCGAGGGAACCCTGCGGTATGGCGGTAATTGCCATGCCAACTATCCTTGCTCACCACGCCACCGCCAATCCAGAAGAAGACCATCACGGTAGGGCGGTAACACCGCCCAACCGCCAAACCAAGCAAGGTGGCCCGCAGTAAAGTGGTAAACCACTGAACCGCGCCACCAGGGTAAGCTTGTAGCGGTATGGTGGTAAAGGCTAGAAACATGAAGAAATCAGCTAAGTCTTCAAGGCAAACCAAAATGTTGAGGCATAAATTTCCCAACAATCTCCCACTTGACGAAGACATACTGGCTTCCTCCAAAACGAAAACAAGGACCACCACCATGCTTTCATGCTCCAACCAAGACACCTGCAATGAGATTTGATAAATGTCCACCATCTTAGGCAACGAATCCAAACATCCAACATAGGAAGAAAAGGAACAAGTTAAGGCGTACATGCACCAGTCTTTGGAACACAAGCATCAGATGCTTTAGGCAGCAAAGGCACCATAGTAGCAACAACAAAGCACAACGCGAACACAGAATGAGAAACCATTCTCCAAAACAAGATAAATCATCAGCTAGAAAAGAAACCATAAAATTGATTGCCCTTATCCAACTAACCAAACCCATGCAGCTAAAAACTAGCACCCACAACTCGTGCTAATTCATCCAACCACCCATACCTCTTGGTATGAACATCAGTGAACTCATGCCATCACACAACCAACCCATCAATAGCAAATACAAGCACCATGTGTCAACCAGTCAAACGACCAAACACGTCTAGGTACTCCCACTGCAAAGGTACTGTCCAGATGAATGCAAACAAAGCACCATCACACATGATTCAGGCATACCAAGTCCACCAAACTTTGCACATAGAAAAGAGTAACCATGTAGTTATGAGGAACAACCACACTGATATGCACAACCTGCAACCACTTGCTACAAGAAACATTTCTCTCAACAGTCTTCCATAGTTCTTCCAAGGTCCTCATATATGATTGAAGAACGAGGCACAAGAACCTTCGTGTCATCACCCAGGTGACAACACATGACCACAAACAAGTGACCAACATGGATCCACATAGACATCCCACATCTAAGTCAAGAACATTCAGGAAGAGAAAACTAGAATAGAGAGAAACAACAAATCATAACATGTAGCATCCTCCTACATACACTTCAAAATTCCAGCTGTGTCAAGAATGATCTTCTTCCAAAAGAACTTCACTGCCGAGTAGACCAGGAAGAAAAAGATGCTCCTCCAAGATATACAAGCCACCGTGACTTACCCAAGAGCATTCTCCTCCATGGTCTCTATTGAACTTGTGTTCAACCAAGGTGTAGGCTACTTAGACTTTCAACTGTAAACAACGACATTCTCAAAAGAATTCCAACCTCACCTTATTCTTCATGTATCCATGAGCACCAACAACCTGTCATCTCATGCTAACTCCAATCTACATTACTGCACTTAACATGAAGTCCTCAAGCATATGACTAGAGTACTCAAAACATAAAGAAACCCCAGACCACTGTCAAAGCTCCAAACCAGTTGAACCAAGAGCTTATCATGACACCATGATCTTACACATCCCCCTTAGGAGATACCATGCTTCAAGTGAACTATCCATGGTCTCAAGAGCAAAGCAACATGCCAAAACTCTAATGCACACACAAGAGTACACATGACATCAAGCAAACAAACTCTAAACCAACATCACCTGTCAATAACCACTAACATCTCAGCCAAAGACTACCAACGTCCTCCATGGCTCCAAGATGTTGCACATCTTCAAATAGTGACCATGCAGATGCAAAAGAACTCTTCTGCAACAACATGATCTAAGAGTCCCACCAGAAGCATCTACAACACCAAAGAAGATCATTCATCACCAAATGATGAATCCACAGTCACTGCTAAAGCTCCCACTGAACCATGACACCGAGCTTTCCAAGCATCATGACTGATCACCTCCTGATCCAAACAACCTCCAAGTACAACCGATAATATGTCCATCAGACAACGACGTCGAACAACACCAAGATCACCAGATCATGTAGTCCACACCATCACTGTCAAAGAAGCTTACACTAGCTACTGTATCAAGCTCTTCATGACATCATGATTCACATGCTACAAGTCCCCATAGATGACTATTCAGGTAATCAAACGCCATCCAACCTCTCATCTCAAAACAACCACACCAATGCACAAGTGACCATAGACAAGGCCAGCTAACAAATCTGCACCACCACAGAAGAAATCTCATGGATATTGACAGTCCACTTCTGAGTTGTCTCACAACAACCATGTAGGTAAAAGATAGCCCACAACATTGCACAACTCATAGATCCACTTCAACGAAGCCTGTTGTTTATGCTGAAAAATTGAAAGTTGAATAATTTGAATTGTGAATCCAAATCAACTTCTCAACATAACATCAATGAAGCATCTCTAAATGAAAACACATGTAAAATGTAACTAATTATGCAAACTAAAACAACATGAGCATTCAAAAGAAATCAAACTCCATTGTCATCCTATCATCAAGATCTTGTTTTCAAGCATTTTGATGCTCTCAGATTTTGCACAAGCACAAATGTTGCGAGAGGCTATGATGAATGGATTCGAATGATTGAAAAGTCTCTTTTTTGGTGAGAAGAGGGGGTTTATATAGATGAATGCATAATGTGAAAAATGAGAAATGAGAAATGAGTGGAGTGATTCATGCCATGATTCTTGTTTGGAAGCTCAAAATGTGCAATTTTGAGCTAATTTCATGGAAATGATTTATGAAATTTAAATTATTTAATGAAATATGTGAATGAATTTTAATGATTAATGCAAATATATTTAAATGAAATATGCAATATTTAAATGATTTTTTGGAGATATGATTATGCAATGAATTTAAGTGATAGATGATTAATGAAATGATAAGGATTAGTGAAATATGAAATGGATAAATGTTTAAATGATTTTATGAACTATATAAATGGATGATGATTAATGTGAATGCAAATGATATTTTAGTGATTAATGCCTAAATGATAAATGATTATGATTAAATGCCTATAAATGCTTATAATATTTGAGTAGTTTTATAAATATGGAGATGATGGATAAAAATGATTATGAGGACATTTTTATGCATCTACATTTTTCCCCTCTTTGATATAATGCAGCTTGTTGAATTGTTTCAAAGAAAAATATTGATCAACTGATACATTCCCCAGAGATATCCTGGTAAGGATTATGATAAGAATGATATGCCCCCTTGAGAGATTGATCGAACAAGGTGTAAGAAGATTAATCTCTCGATAGATGTCAAGAAAAAAATGATTAGATACTTGATATTGCGCAAGTGATAAAGTGGTAATGTACATTTGATGTAAATGCACAATTGATAGGCAGAACTGAACAATTGATGGAAATGATTAGTATAGCCAGGTTGATGAGCTGATGAAGCTGATTGAGATTGATGCAAGCGCAAGACAAGTTGATAGAATGGTTGATTGATTGATTAAGGGGACATGAGATTTTGAGATGCAAGTTGATTGATTTCTCCGCGACAAGAAAGATGAAGAAAATGAAATGCAATAAATGGAAGATGCAAGGTGGGAGAAAATGAAGGTGATGAAGCCTCTTGTGCCTTTTAAGTGCTTTTATAATCATCGAGCTTATTATGTCGCAAATTAGTATAAGTGTCTAGATAACATGAACATCTAGACGACCTGAATACTGTTTGTGTTTTTATTTAGTAATGAAGTATAAGCATCTAGGTATAAGAACCCTAGATGACCTGAATACTTATTGCATGGAAGACACTATCAGACAAGGAATGCTCTCATCCACACTAGACTCATAGGTCCTTGATGGTTTTAGATAACCATGTCCTAAGACGAGTCATCTTGTGAATAAGAAACAATCCACAAACAACCAACAAGTGAACATGCCCCATCATCACCTCTCTAGTTCGAGACATGCCACCAAAGATAAAACCATAAAACAATCAAAGATAAACAAACAAACATGCATCATGTTTCAATATAGAACTGATTTTGGTACAAATGTGTGTGTTTGGTTGGATTGTCAGGATGGATTGGTAGGTATGCTTTTTTGATTGTCAGTCGTGGTGTGTTTTGATTTTGCTGAAGTTCAAAACTATGTGGTGATTTGAAAGTGTCATTGTGGAGGGATTTTTGAAGCTATTTGATTTTTTTGGATTTTTTTCAAGACATTTTATGATTTTTATGGATTTTTTCAAGACACTTTATGATTTTTTTGGATTTTTTCAGGACACTTTATGATTTTTTATGGATTTTTTCAAGACACTTTATGATTTTTATGGATCTTTTTCAGGTCATTTTATGATTTTTATGATTTTTTTTAAGACATTTTGTGATTTTTATGGATTTTTTTAGGACATTTTATGATTTTTTTGGATATTTTCAAGACATTTTATGATTTTTTTGGATATTTTTAGGACATTTTATGTTTTTTTTGGATTTTTTTCAGGACATTTTATGATTTTTATGGATTTTTTCAGGGCATTTAAGATGGAATGAGATGATATGATTGCTTGAAGGAATAAGATCTTCCATAATAGAGGTAATGCAACCATGGATAAATGATATATCAAAATGAAAGATTCACTGCAAAACATGTCACACAAGCAACATATCTCTTGTTGAAAGATGGTAATGGTTGATTGATTAAGATGCTAGGAATGATTGATTCCATAAGGCATGATGATGATAAGTACTTAGGATCACTGATTCCTCCAAGTATGATAAGGTTGACGATTGTCGATGATTGTTGATGATTGATTGACAAAAGATATGAGGATTGGATAATGTTTTACAGCTAGGCTCAAATATGATTTGCATGATAAGATTCAAGGTTACAAAGGGACATGATGCCCAGTGTTGGAGGTAATTTAATCATGGATAATTGATAAGGATGTGAAATATGATGGAGTGGTAATGCATAGGGATATGAAAGGAAATCCAAAGCATGCATTTGTAATTTTGCCCCTAATCTCATCAAGAACAAAGAAAGGAAATGGGACATGGATTTTGATAAGCTAGGAGGTATGTAATGGAAGAATGCAAGGATAAGGATAATGAATAAGATGATCAAGATCAACTAGATAAGCTATGTAAAAAAATGCCTAAATACTTTGCCCCTATTCCTCATCAAGACCAAGGAAGGGATGAATGGATGCATTTAGATAGGATGGTTGAATATGGATAGAGTGTATAGGATAAGATGTATTATGTTCAAGAAGATCCTTAACCTTGTCAAGATCAAAGGTGGAAAGATAAAGGATGAACGTAAAGAGAATAATGGATATGAATGATAGGATGGAGAGAACTTGCCCCCAAGTGTAAAGTGCAAGAGGAATATGGAAAATAGGATATGGATGAAAGTAGTATATGCATGATAGAAAGATGGAGGACTCAAGCATCAAGTTCCATGACTAATATCCCTCAAATATGTGTTCCAATAAACCATGGCAATGAGGATTAGACTCATAAACGTTGGCAAAATAGTGGCATGATGGAAGAAGCTAAGGACTTATGCAAAGGTTTGGTTAAAGGAGGATAATGGGGGATGAATGTTGGATAATGTATAGGAGGTTGGAAGGCTTGTTGATGGATAGATGGAAAGGATGGCAAGATTAGCATTGGAACACACCTTGAAGGGTGGTGGAGTGATGGAGGAAAAATGGATTTGGAAGGTGACAAGTTTTTAGATGAAAGATTGAAGGAAGCTTTTGGATTAGAAAATTTGGATGCCAATTTAGATTTTATTGCTTCTATGAGACTTTTAGGAATCCACATAGATTTTGACTTTGATTTTTTCTTTGTGGGCCTTTGTGGCCTTTGAGATTTTTCCTTTGATTTGATGGGCCTTTGTGGCATTTGAAATTTTTCTTTTTGCTTTGTGGGCCTTTGTGGCCTTTGAAATTTTTCTTTTTCCTTTGATGGGCCTTTGTGACCTTTCGGATTTTTCTTTTGCTTTGATGGGCCTTTGTGGGATTTTGGATTTTTCTTTTGCTTTGATGGGCCTTTGTGGACTTTTGAATTTTTCTTTTGACTTTGGATCAGATTTTCTTTTATTTGTACATGTCTCTTCAAGGAGACATGTTGATCCTTTGATATATGTGGATTTTTATATGGAAGCTTTTGACATTTGGCACCCAAATTGCTTCCAAGAGCAATGGGATAGGTGGATGGAGATGAATTATATGGAGGTATTACTGATGGGTTAATGTAGGTAGAATTTTGAGAGGGCATCAAGGATGTGTTCCTTTGTTGTTCTTGATGAATAGGAGATGGAGGGTTGTAGGGACCTAATATGGATGGAAGGGTTGATGAACTAGGATTTGGATGATAAGGACCAAGGATAGATGAAATATTTGATGGACTAGGAAAAGGACCTAGGATAGATGGAAGGTTTGATGGACTAGGATACTTGGGTTTATTTTGATGGAATTTGGACTTACGATGGGTACCAATGTCTTGAGTGTGAGGTGCATAACCAAGGCCATGATAATATGGATTTTCTTGGATATAAAGGGGTTCTAGGGTACCTTGTCCATGAAGGCCTAACCCTTTGCCTTTGTAGTTCATACTTTGACACATTCATTTTCCAATGGGATATGTATTATTAATGAAACAAGATGCGATTCCATTGTGAGGTGGATGTGATATGGAAGGAATAACAAGATCTTGGAGTAAACCACCTTGGATAAAAGTGAGGGAACCCATTTGATAGGTAAGGGGCTCATGGATAGATTGAATAGGGGTAATAGACTCTTATGGAGGATTGTGATCATGAGGGGAATTAGGATGGGTGATAGGATCTTGACATGGGGATGATGGGGTACTTTGATCTTGACTTGGAAAAGAATCATTAGGTATAGGAGATGGAATATCTTGATCTTCATTAATAAGTGGTATGAAAGGCATATCTTGATCATGAGAATGATGAACATCATCATGGAATGAAAGGGTATCCTTGAATGGGGGTATATCTTGATCTTGATGAGGAAGGGAATCTTGAGATTTTGTGGAAAGAATATCTTGATCATAAGATGGTAGGACATCATTGGATATGATAGAATCATGAGATGGTATGGATTTATTAGATGAGGTGGAAGGAGGGCTTGGAATGATACTTTTCCCTTGAGATGGAAGGGGATCATCTTGGATTAAACAAAAAGAGATAAGGGGATCATCATGAGGTTCTTGAGAGATGGGATCTTGGTCAAAGAGTGGAAGGGCTTGTGGTATTTTGGTATCATTGGATGGAGTGGAAAGAATACTTTGATCTCGATGTGTAGGGGAGTCTATGCTAGCATGCTTTGGTCTAAGAGATTGACATGAATCATTGGATGTAGATGGTATGATAAGAGAGGATGGTTGGATGGAATCGTTAACTTGGGTGAAAGACTCATGAGGTTTATTTTGACTTATAGGGGATGAAGATAGGTGCATGACATGGTAGGATTGCACAATATTATTTGTGTTTGAGGAATTAGGTTTGGGTTTCTCATTTAGCCTTTGCAGAAAGTTATGGACATTGAACTTGGATGATGTAGTTTTGGGTGAGAATAAAGGCTTATGAGATGATTGCATCACTTCATTCAAATGTTGGGAATCTAGGTGTTTTTCAAGCTCTTTCAAATGATTGTCAAGGTATTCAATCCTTTGGTTTCGTTAATAGGTTGGTGATGAATATGGAGGATATTGGTTAGACATGTTTGGCTTGATGGTTTTTGAAAAGTTTTGAGGTGTTGCAAATTACCAAGTGTGATGTTTGTTTGAGGTCTATTTGTGAACACACACGCAAGACATAGAAGATAAAGTGTTTGAGTTTAACAATACAAGCACAAATCCTAAGGTTTGAAAGGACTATATTTACTAGATTCCACGTGGGTTTCCCCAACCGCACTTACTCTTAGCGGATGAATCCAGAAGCTTGGCTGCACAGGTTCCCCCTTACATTGCACGCACTTCTCAGGCCAACCAAGCTTCCAACCCCCATAAATCTCCCATGGCAGGTTGATCACCTCTACTAAGAACTACGAGAATGTGGATGCCTTCACAACGACCATTGCTACGCTAGCAAATAAATGGGATTTTGGCAACTACACAAAGGTTTTTAGTTTGGGACCCCTATTCGAGTGGCCATACATGGGGCACAAGATTAAGCTCCATTTAGGAGGCACTCCAGCCTGAAGAGGTTGCGCTCAACAGGGTTTTGGGGAGTACTACTTGGTCCTTATGACACATCCACACTCGTAATTCTAGGCTTTCCCTTAGGATTCACGTCAGGTTCACCATTTTGTTTATGCTGAAAAATTGAAAGCTGAATAATTTGAATTGTGAATCCAAATCAACTTCTCAACATAACATCAATGAAGCATCTCTAAATGAAAACACATGTAAAATGTAACTAATTATGCAAACTAAAACAACATGAGCATTCAAAAGAAATCAAACTCCATTGTCATCCTATCATCAAGATCTTGTTTTCAAGCATTTTGATGCTCTCAGATTTTGCACAAGCACAAATGCTGCAAGAGGCTATGATGAATGGATTTAAATGATTGAAAAGTCTCTTTTTTGGTGAGAAGAGGGGGTTTATATAGATGAATGCATAATGTGAAAAATGAGAAATTAGAAATGAGTGGAGTGATTCATGCCATGATTCTTGTTTGGAAGCTCAAAATATGCAATTTTGAGCTAATTTCATGGAAATGATTTATGAGTTTAAAGTGCAATTTTGAGCTAATTTCATGGAAATGATTTATGAAATTTAAATTATTTAATGAAATATGTGAATGAATTTTAATGATTAATGCAAATATATTTAAATGAAATATGCAATATTTAAATGATTTTTTGGAGATATGATTATGCAATGAATTTAAGTGATAGATGATTAATGAAATGATAAGGATTAGTGAAATATGAAATGGATAAATGTTTAAATGATTTTATGAACTATATTAATGGATGATGATTAATGTGAATGCAAATGATATTTTAGTGATTAATGCCTAAATGATAAATGATTATGATTAAATGCCTATAAATGCTTATAATATTTGAGTAGTTTTATAAATATGGAGATGATGGATAAAAATGATTATGAGGACATTTTTATGCATCTACATTTTTCCCCTCTTTGATATAATGTAGCTTGTTGCATTGTTTCAAAGAAAAATATTGATCAACTAATATATGCCCCAGAGATATCCTGGTAAGGATTATGATAAGAATGATATGCCCCCTTGAGAGATTGATTGAACAGGGTGTAAGAATATTAATCTCTCAATAGATGTCATGAAAAAAATGATTAGATACTTGATATTGCGCAAGTGATAAAGCGGTAATGTACATTTGATGTAAATGCACAATTGATAGGCATAACTGAACAATTGATGGAAATGATCAGTATAGCCAGGTTGATGAGCTGATGAAGCTGATTAAGATTGATGCAAACACAAGACAAGTTGATAGAATGATTGATTGATTGATTAAGTGGACATGAGATTTTGAGATGCAAGTTGATTGATTTCTCCGCGACAAGAAAGATGAAGAAAATGAAATGCAATAAATGGAAGATGCAAGATGGGAGAAAATGAAGGTAATGAAGCCTTTTGTGCCTTTTAAGTGCTTTTATAATCATCGAGCTTATTATGTCACAAATTAGTATAAGTGTCTAGATAACATGAACATCTAGACGACCTGAATACTATTTGCGTTTTTATTTAGTAATGAAGTATAAGCATCTAGGTATAAGAACCCTAGATGACCTGAATACTTATTGCATGGAAGACACTATCAGACAAGGAATGCTCTCATCCACACTAGACTCATAGGTCCTTGATGGTTTTAGATAACCATGTCCTAAGACAAGTCATCCTGTGAATAAGAAACAATCCACAAACAACAAACAAGTGAACATCACACCTCCTCAAAACATGTCAAACTGCAACTATCTCATCCAGTCACACCCCAGAAGCCAGGGTCTAGAAAAATAGTTGGACAATAGCTCCACAAACCACAAGTTTTTTCTTGGCCGTGTAAAACTTGCAAAAACATAGTGTTTATAAAACACCCATGCACATCCATATTCATTGATCATCTGGATGACTCATGAGTCTACACACAACCATCACGGTTAACCAGAACAATGAAAAACATGAATATGCATTAGAGACTTTTTAGGAAAATCTACAAAGAACCTTCAAAGCCAAAGACATGAATCTGAAACATGCGAGTGCAAGATACAGGTAAGCAGGAACAACAGGTCCATTTCAAACCAGTTCCAAAACCACAACCATGCACAAGCATATGAGAGAGCCAGGCTATACAAAAGTTACAGACCATCCAAATCAACTTCATAGCCTTCATGAAATCAGAGCAATAGAGAAATTGCCTTCAGTGCTAAGTCAGAATACCCAGCACAAGCTCAATACTTCATGGTTGAACAACAACACAAGCAACTCCATACCGCTAGGGAGCCTCTCACACAGACTTTCAGTATGAACCATGCTCTGTTGCGACACAACCATAAGCATACCTCACACCTCTTTCATCAGGATCATTTGTTGCCAACTAGGAGCCTTAGACCACATTGCCACAATATGATCAATTCCAGTCTTTTCCAGCGTCTTTCAAGCTGCGTGTTGAATCAAGAAGCGAGAACTTCCACTCATCAAAGGATCAAACAATAATAGATTCCTCCAAATTTCCTCAAGCTTTCCAGGCTAAGAAATCTTCACAGGAGAAATGCCCAGAACTTCAGTGACCAAGAGAAGGCTTTGACACCACTTGTTGGTATCATGAAGCCTTGACCTCCCATAACCAGCTCTGATACCACTTGTTGGTAGATAGGGAGGTGCTATCATCATAGAACAAACGTCTAAGACAACAGTACCTTAGTGATTTTCATTTCTTCAAATCACATCAAAGACACAAACTATGCCATAAAGTGGAATAAGCACAGTGGATCCCCCATTGATCTTTTTGAGAAAATTAAATGCATAACTTATAACAAATTCAACACAAGCATAGATTCAATAAACTGAATCAGACAACCATGAAAGACAAACATGTGGACACACAAATTTACGTGGGGAAAACCTTTTCAGGTAAAAAACCCCACCCTCCAAAACACTCAGCTCAAATTGTATTATTCAGCAACAAACAGTTACAATACAATCTCAGAGCTATGCTCTTAAGAAGATTACATCTTTTCCATCTGGAGAATGCAGGCAACACAATATTCAAAACCTTCACACAGTTACAATGTCTTCAAACAACATACTATGTAGATTCCCTTCAACTCTTCAGTTGATTGTCACAGCCAGCCTCATAGCCAACCTAGCCTCTAGGCATCTTAGGTTCCCATCTTTTCTGATCTGAGAGTCTAAGTGTTCATGGTTATTCTACAATATGCAAAACCGCTCGAACACTCTCAGCCTCTCTATCTTCGCTCATCATCCTTTATCATGCACACGAGATTAATTTATAATCTCTTACCATTTGCCTACCTGTTTTGCCTGTTCAAGCAATCAATAGTCATCAGGATATTTAATTATCCCACCTATAAGCTTCCATTACTCTCTGATAACGTGCACCATCTTCTGCAGACATCGAGCCGCCCAACATTAAAATAATGCAGCCTATCGCAATCACAAAATAATCTTTCGGCCAATCAGATCTTAAAGATCTTGCCATGTGTCGCTTTCACATTCGTTCAATGCTTTGACCTCTGGTCAAACTCGGTCAAGCTCAATCGGCTGAGCTCCGAGCTCATCTCTGTCTTCCACCGTGCGACCGCTCCGAATCCAAACATCCACCGCAGTATGGCGATGAACCAGCTTGGTCTGCCCTCGGCCTCCAAATGTGCTACCATTGGGCTTAGCTTTGCCCACCGCGATATGGCGGTGACTGCTAGGCAGACCGCCACGGTCACACCTTCCCTACCATGGAGGCCGCCAAGCCACCTGCGGTAGGGTAGTGACCACCCTGACAGATCGCCAGGGGTCATACCGCTACCATCACGATGAGTTAGATCACCTCCCGCAGTGGGGTGGTAACCACCAGGCTTCACCACAGACGGTATACCACGTCCACCACGGTCTCTTTGAGCACCACTCGTAGTAGGGTGATAACCGTCACTAGACTGCCACCCTTCAACCGCTAGCGGTTTATCGCGTCCACCGCGGCTTAGAGAATAAGCCTCCATAGTAGGGTGGTAACTGCCAAGCCTAACCACCACTGCTACCGCGCCACCATGCCATCAACAAGAAACCTCCATGGTAAGGATGTAAGACATCGCTCTACCACTGTGCCGCTCACCGCGCTACCACGCCACCTCCGAGGGAACCCTGCGGTATGGCGGTAACCGCCACGCCAACTGTCGTCACTCACCGCACCACCGCCAGTCCAGAAGAAGACTACCATGATAGGGTGGTAACACCACCCAACCGTCGGACCAAGCAAGGTGGCCTGCGGTAAAGCGGTAAACCACTCAATCGTGCCACCAGGGTAAGCTTGCAACGGTATGGCAGTAAAGGCCAGAAACATGAAGAAATCGGGCAAGTCTTCAAGGGAAACCAGAATGTTGAGACATAAATTTACCAGCACCTAAGGCATAATGAATCCTCATGGAAACTTCAATATGGTTGAGATGGTGTTTGACAGATAGGACCACCTCCCAATGAGATAAAAAATTGATGAGAATTTACTATGGTTCTACATGAACAATAAATTTGTCCTTTATGATTGTAATGGTGCCCAACAAAACTCTTTCTTTGCATGGTTATGTGGTCCAACTTATGTGGAGACCTAATAGATTGATCAAGTAACTTGATCATACTATGATTTTGATGTAACTATACTTTTCTTTTGCTAGTTATTTCACTCTTTTGTCAAGCCTTTTCTAAATATCATGTTTTTTTATTACTCTCTAATTTTCTTCTAAATCAAATGGAGTCCACACAAGCCCAAAATAGAAAATAAATAAATTCCTTTTTAACATGTCATGCATGAGCCCACTCTTGCTCATATATGATGTGTTTGGAATCTATTACCACACCTAAGAGGTGTGATTGGCTTGATTAATTGGTAGGATGATGCTATCATATGTATGCGTTGCTTTATTTGAATATATGGATGCCATCTAATGCACATACAAAATAAATATTAAGTGGCCATGAATCTAGAGATCTATCATATCTTTACTCAACTTGAAGTGATGCCATTTCAGAAGCCTCTACAACTCCAAGTGGCAAAACTCTACTACCAGGTGTGGGTTGCCAATGCCTATGGTTCTTAAGGAGCCCAAATCAAAGCCAAACTTCATTGATTGTAGATAGGCAATAGCCTTTAAATAATTATTTCAATTCTTGTGTGTTCAACATTCTATTCAAAAAATTAAGGTCATTAAGGAAGCAAATATTCATCATTGTTCATTCTTTTGTGAAACAACACAAGAATGTTTCCAAAGCTTGAGAGGCTTTTAGGATTTGTATGAGGTATTACCACAACACTTGAATGTGACCCCTACAAAATTCGCTTAGCTTTGATATGATTTTAGATAAGAGATTGTATTTATCATTTGGGAAGATAGGAATTCAAAATGGGAAATATAATTATTTTTAACCAAACTTATTGATATCGACATATCACCAATCTTTAACATCTATTAGGAATTAATTTTTACTTAGGTGAAGATTATTTATTAATTGTATTATTTAATCACTTCTAAGAATATTCCAAAGGAATCCCTACAAATATTTTTTATTATTTGAGTATTCTCACACATGTGTGAGAATGACTCATTTTTATAATTCCTTTTTAGAGGAATATTAAGGGTTAGGTGTAGCTGTTATGCCCTTACTTCCATAGCGTATATGGTTATGAATAGTCGGCTTGTGGCTATCTTAAATCTTAATTAAGTCATATTATCATTAGTATATTGTTATTTAGTTGTTTAAGTCAGCCTAAGACTTATATAGGGCTATCTAAGTCGGCATGGGTGATATCCTAGTCATGAATAGGTATATATAGGAGGTTGTGAGTCTTATTTCATCATCATGTTGAGTATTGAGTTCTTATTGAAGACTATTGGAGGTATCCCCCTTGAAGTGGATTAGGAGGTTGACCCCTCGAAGTGGTATATTATTATCAAGTATTTTTAGCATATTTCATATTATATTCTTCTTGTGCAAGTTATTTCATTACAAGTGGTATTAGAGCATGATCTTGGCACCGCATAGGCAAGGTTTTTTCTCAATATTGGAGGCAATTTTGGAAAGAGAATATCTTTTATATTTTACATAATTTTTTTCTTATTTTTAAAAGGTTTTTGAAGAAAATATTAAAAAAGCTACACTCCAGATTTTAGAGAAATTAGAGCAAAATTAAGTGAGTTATTGCAGAATTAGGGTTTCTACACAATTTATTTGGAACATTCATATCTCTCACATCATACCGAATTAGAGATTTATTTTTAGTGGGTATTTGGAGACATACTAAAGGAGATGACAATCCAAAATTTGGAGAAATTTGATAATAAATAAGAGAGTTATTGAAAAATTAGGGATTCCACAAATATCACTCTCAAGGCTGCGAATTTGCTTATTTCTTGGAGATTTTTCTAGGTGAGAGGTATTTTGGTCCTAGTAAGTTACAATAAAAATTTCAGAGAATTTAAATTTCATTTGTGTGGTTTATTTCAAACTAAGAAGAAGAAGAAGAAGAAGAAGAAGAAGAAGAAGAAGAAGGAGGAGGAGGAGGAGGAGGAGGAGGAGGAGGAGGAGAACCCCCTTTTGCACGGTGGGTTCTCTTGAACCCTGTGATGCCACGTTCAAAAAAAAAGGGGGTTCGAGCGAACCCCCCTTTGAACGAACCCCCCTTTACCCTTTCGAGCGAAGGGGGGTTCATTCGAAGGGGGGTTCGCTCGAACCCCCCTTTTTTGCCCTTCTCCCCCTCTTCCACCAAATTTTAGCAGAATTCTGCCCTTCGAAGTTCGGGTTGAGGATGAAAATGGAGGAGACTTCACAAACCCAACTGGAAGATGGTAGTCCTCAGAACGAGCTATCCAATGAATTAAATTTTAATATGTTTTGGTTTTATTATGTATGTGTTTTTCTAGTTTTATTAAACATAGGTTTTTCACCGAAAGTCAAGCTCTTTGTTTTGCACATGTGGAAAAATAGCAAATTATCAAAATAAATTTTTTAAAAATACGTTGAGGCTAGGTATTGATTTCCTTGATCCATTAAAAAAAAAAACTGAATTTCAATACATACAGAAAAAGTTATGTTGTATACAGTCCGCCTATGTCTGAATTGCAATTGGTTTGACTTCAAAACTTGATTAAGGAGAAAATATTCAATAAAAAACTACGAGACCAAATGCAAGTGCTAGATATCAAAGTTAAAAATCTAAATTTAAAAAAATTAGAATTTCATCCTTTATACAAAAAAAATTATGTTGTATACGGTGAGCGCCACTTTTTAAAAATATTTTTTTTGAAAAAAAACCATTTTTCGTGGGAGATGGAAAAAAAAATGCAATCTGATTCCAAAAATTTTGAAAAAAATATTTTTAGAATCTACAGACAAAATGTGATGAGACTCTAGTTTTCATCATCTTCAAATTCCTCACGGTTTAGCCTGTATAGGTGCTCAAATATGAAGATTTAGTTAAGAATAATAATTGCAGTGTCTAGTTTGGCCAAAAATTGCAAACCACTATTGTGGGATCACCCACATGGGATGATGAATATTATATGAAGAAACTACCACAATTTTTCAATGTTGAGGACAACACTTTTGTAAAGGTGGGGGGCATGTTATTCCCTTACTTCCATAGCATATATGGTTATGAATAGTCGGCTTGTGGCTATCTTAACTCTTAATTAAGTGATATTATCATTAGTATATTGTTATTTAGTTGTTTAGGTCAGCCTAAGACTTATATAGGGCTATCTAGGTCAACCTGGGTGATATCCTAGGCATAAATAGGTATATATAAGAGGTTGTGAGTCTTATTTCTTCATCATGTTGAGTATTGAGTTCTTATTGAAGACTATTGGAGGTATCCCCCTCGAAGTGGATTAGGAGGTTGCCCCCTCGAAGTGGCATATTATTATCAAGTATTTTCAGCATATTTCATATTATATTCTTCTTGTGCAAGTTATTTCATTGTAGTAGCCTCCTCCTTATGAGGATTTTAACACTTTGCACACACATAGGATGAAATTTGGCATGCATAGACATGAGAGTTACTTATGCAACTTCTTTTTCACCTCTATTTATTTGAGTCGCTTCTCTCATTCTTCATATGAAGCATTATATGCTCTCTCTCTCTCTCATTCTATTTGTAATCTTCTTAGGCTTTATGCCATCTTCATAATATTGGGGGTTTTTCTTTGCTTTTTCCTCGTCACAAAATCTCATGTCTCCTCTTGGATATTTGGTGTGCATGCTCTTGGTTCTCTTGGTTTTCATCTTGATGGTAATATTATTTTCTTCACACCAAGTATTTGGTGATTTTAAATGTGTTGATGTAGATTCAAGCTTAAGACAATAAAGTGGCTCTGGAGTTGGCACACTTATAGACTATTGGATCATTGGGGTAATGCTCCCTATATCATGACAGATGTGCCCTTGAAGTTGCCACCATATAATTGATCACCTTGATAGGACTAAAGGCATGGCCATTTTAGCTCCTCCTAGTGTTATTCTTAGAGCTTCAATGAGGGTGGCCCTCTCGTCTATTGATTGGGCAATGTGCAAGTTGGTCTCCTCCCCACACAACTCAAATTAGTTGGCCTCCTCATGGTAGTATATTCTAACACATTTGGGATCTACCTTGGGGGTAGAACAAATTTCCTTGGTTCAAATTGACTATTTCACCTTAATCACCTCATGACATGAATGTTCAAACTAATGATAATCAAGTTGATAATCAAGTTGCAATTGCTATTGCTAATCATCTGCATGAAAAAGAATAAAATGTTCTAATTACATGAGAGCTAATTAATATATAAATAACCTCCTTAATAGAAGTTAAGGTCATCATGATGATAGACACCCTCCTTTACCTATGAGTTCTTTAATCCTTACAACTCAATTTCTCTTATTATCATATTATTATACCATTATAATGTCATTGATTTTTAATTTTTTAAAGCCAAGATTATTTTCTGTACCTGTTTGGTTTGGAACTACATGATGGACTCATTCCATTCCATCCATTATTTTAAGATTGATTCCATTCCATTCATTATTATTTTCTAAGAATACACTTATATTATTTTTCTAAACTAACATATATACTCTGTTTGTTTCTATATATATATATATATAAACTGCACTTATTTTGCCATGGATGTACACTTCAGTTCTGTGCTACATAGATACCCCACTTAAGTTTAATATCCAACTTTTGTTGACAACATGACAAGAGATATCTAAGCCCGTGGTCCCATTGAAGGAGCTTATGTTAGACACTGTATACAGGAAACTCCCTCTAAGCAGACAACATGAATCACATTACATCATAGATTCCCTCGACATATCTAAGTGGACCCTCATTTTTTTAGGGGTCCAAATCTGGTCGGTTCTACAAGCTGACACCAACTTACCGCCCCACCCACAGCAAAGCTGACACTAACTTACCACCTCACCCACATCAAAACATTTAATCCTTATCTTCATTGGAGTGTCTTCTGAAGAAAAATATATAAATAAATCTACCAGAGGCCCACAAAAGTAGTATGATCAAAATTTCAAGTTTTGGGTAACATTGGATTAAAATTTCAAGTTTTGTTGACACACATTCAAAGAAGATAATGGAAGGGAAAATGGAGCATAATGACCAAAGACCTATTTTTTCTGACATTCCTGTATTTCCAGCTCTGTTTGGAAATGTATAGCCCCATGGGATTTATTCCTATCACAGATGTCCAATGCTTCCCTGGAGTTCAGACTTGTTCTGGAAATTTGCCAAATAAAACCAATCAGGCTGAGCCATCTTAACATAATTTTCAATCAGCTCGATTTTATATCATGGAGAGATTGTTTTTTTAATCTAGTATCATTTGGTTGAGAGTTAAAGATTGTGGAGTATTCATTCTGTTAAAATTGTTAGGGATACGAACCTGACTTCATCTCTTATATCATATTTTGGGGGTTTGAATCTTAGTAAATAACATATTCAAAAAATATGTTATTACCCTTACCAATTATACTCAATCAATTGAACTATTGAACTACTTACCCTTCGATAATCTCCAATCAGTTTGATGACCATTATCATGAAAGATGGGTTCTTAAGAACCACTATTCATAAAACATGTGTCAATCTCTTTGATTCATAAAACTACACGATTGAATCTTGATAGCAATATTAAATTTGACATGCTGTGGAAAATACCTCCTACTTTATCGACCATAATACTCTAAAACATCTTACTCAATACCATACATATACAATCAATAGAAATTGTTTTAATTGAAATCTACAGCTACAATACTAAATTTCCTGAGCATTGGCTTATGTAATCTATCTCTTTGCCTTTGTAAGATAAGTTGGCTACAAAGGAGAAGCAAATAGATCACGGAGTTGATTCACGAGACATATTGGAGATTAGCAAATATCTATTTATACAGATTTGTTCATTATGTAAAAGAGTACACGCTGAAGGCGAGAGAATGGGCTTGTTGGCATAATCTTGGTAGCTGGAAAATATTTAGTAGTTAACTCTCGGAGAAAACTACATTCAGGACAAATTTCAATACAATTTCATCACCCAAGCAACGAAAAAATGATTACAGAACTGATTGAATCGAAGTATGGAACTCGTCATTTATAAAACATTGGCATGCAATAAAATAACATTGCTGTCTAAATCTTGCGAGCCTTATAGCATGAGTACAGTGGGTAACAGGCCGGAGAAAGCCATATTCATTCCAATGTATCATCACCAGCCAAACAGAGATGAGATGGACATGATCATAATCATGAAACAGAATGGAAGAACAATAGTACCATGATTGTTCTTATATGAGAGATATGTGCTGATTACACAAGTAGCCCCTAGGTCTTCTATATGCATAGCAGCTCATTATACAAGTAGACTACACGCTCACCATAACAGCTTAAACATTGTATTGCATTAAAAAGTAGCAGTAGGCCTGCTGTATGTGTTTAGAGGCTTAGCCCTCGCCACCCAAACACAGACGCTGGTGTTATGATTTGGTATCATTGATTTCTGAGAAAAAATGAAGATGCTACAAGCAAAAACTAAAAACAGAGTACAGTAATACCATCTTATTATCATTGCTACATCCTACTGAACTTGCCAACGAGACAAACAAGATACAAATGAACCAACATACATACTAACAAAGTTATGTCAAAATCTCTTGAAGTTGATGAACTCAGACCAGCCTTGGCCTCTACTAGTAGTAGAATGCACCAATAAATCCAGCATTATCATAACAGAGTTTACCCTTAAGACCCAAGACCTGTAATCCATTGCCGCAGGAAAATCATGTCTTTGTTGGCATTTAAGAGACTCTCTGGTCTGTGGTAGAAGATTTCTTGAAGAACTCAATGCAGTCTTGAATGGCTTCAGAGTAATGTGAGTCTGGGGAGAAGTGGCCTGGATAACACTTTGTTGAAGAACTACTCCTCACACATGAGCCTCCACTCTTGGAGCTGCCAGAACGGAAGAGAGCATGTACAAACCTTCCAATGATCTTCAATGGGGACATATTGGAGCTCCTGAGCTTTGGAATGCAGAGCTTGTTTCTTATCCTGCCAGATGATTTCCCTTTGATTTTTTTGCTCTTGCTACCACTAGGCTTACTACCCTTCTCAGGATTACCTGTTTTCTCGCCAGCATTATATGTATCTGGACTAAAAGTCACACATTTTGACCCTTTTCTTGACATGGGTGGCAGTTAATAGTCTCCCCAGCTCTATAGCATGAATTTTGAGCATATACACACTTTTGTTTTTGTATATATGTATATTTGAAATGGATATACTTTCTAACCGTATAACTTGACAGCCATATACCCTTTTAGTGTATAACCAGGCTAATAATCCTCAGTATATTCTGTTTGCTCTGATTAATATACTTTCTATATACATGACATGTGAAAGCTTTGTGCATTAGCTTTGATCAAATACACCATACAGGTAGTATGCTTCTATACTGCAAAGGCTTTTGCATTGATTTGATCAGATATACAATTTCTGTGTATGCCTTGACCAATATACTTCCAAGAATATGACATGACCAGGCCTATATCCTTGATGCTATAATTGCCCGAGGAGTCACGAAACAGTGGATTGTGTCCATACACATGTTACTTCTATCCAAAGTTATTGAAGACCTAAACTTTTAAAGTATATCACCAAACTTACAACCCTGAGGAATACTACTCTATTTAAATTTGGCCGATATATTTCTAGATATATCATATATGGCATGAACAAGCCTAGTGCATGAGCATTGAAATCTTGATCAGTATACTTCTATGTTGCAAAGGATTTTGTCTGCCTGCTAAATCTCTTTAGCTTTTGTCTCTGCAACTTTCGACTATTCTCTCTGTTACCAGAGAAACAACTTATAACTGCACCGAGTAGCTTTTATCTTTTCACTGTGACACAAATAGGACAGCAGGGGAATGTACTGGAGCTGTTACAGAGACAATCGTGTTCATCACTGTGAAGAATGGAGATAGTATTGTCTTGTTGGTAAAAGAGAAAGAAAAAGAAAAAAGCAACACTCGGGCCAAGAAACAGAGACTGGCTTAGAAAAACATAATGGTGCAGCAAATGCTAGAGTTGGAAGAAACAAGAGAGACAGTGTACAATAGAGAGGCTCAGAAATGACAGTGCTCTCAATGTTGGCTATGGGATTGGAATCTATGATGCTAAAGACGTTCCATCATAGAAGCAACCAGCTAAGGATATAAGTAGCGCTAGGATGAAGAAGTGAGGTATTTAATAGAACTTGGGAGGACAAAGTCCTGAACTTAGGGGAGGGAATCCAGCCAGCTGGGATTGGTTGGTATAGATAGGTTGGTGGCTCTACTCATAAGGCTAGTAGAAGTACATTCTAAGTTCGCGATGAGATGATCCCTAGTAGGTTAGGCCTATGTGGGAACTGAACTAACTTGATAACTATATTAAAAAAACATCCTCTAAATTTGAATTCTCAGGACAATAATCATTTAGGCCTGTATAAGTACAGTTTCAAATTCATATTAGTAGGGTTCAAACATTTCACTTGTATCTTAAATGTTTCATTGAGTTCACACTAATAATATTTAGTCGTGAGATTTCTTCAAAGCGGATAAGTTAGAAAAATTTGGGAGCTCATTGTCAAACTTTTTAACAGTCTTCTACAAATCTCAAAGCTAGAGAGACCGGCTTTCCTACCCATAGACTATTTTTAATGGAAGCGGCTATTTAGCCCCGTGAATGCACCAGAGGCATGGATGGGGTCATACATCATGCATCCAGCCGTCCAATTAACAGTTAACTTAATGTTGAGTAGCAGCAGCATGCCATGGATGAGGTTATACATTAAGTTAACTGCTGATTGAGCGACATGCCATGGATGGGATTATATATTAAGTTAACTGCTGATTGAATGACTGAATACATGCTGCTGCTCAACATTAAATTAACTGCTGATTGGACGACTGAATGCATGATGTATGATTCCATCCATGCCTCGAACTGAATAGCCTTTCCATCTTTAACATCATTTAATATCATAAACATTAAAATTCTATTCTATTTTATTCTTCTTACTCTGAAATATAGTTATAATACTATCCACCCCATATTAGGATAGGTGGTACCGTGGTAATACTGTCATACTTATATTTCCACCCTAGAGATGACACATGCCAAATTACAGTCACCCGTATACCACTTGTACAGCTTCTGTTCACAAAATCCTTTGTTTTTAGAAATGGTGCATTATTGAGATCATAACTTTTCTTTTTATTCTTTTAAAAGTACATTCTTGCATGTTTAAAGCTGCAACAGCAGTCAGACAGAAAAAATGCTGCTGACAGCCACCATGAAAATAAAGCAAGCAGACTTCACACAATTATCCTTACACAACCCTCCAGAATTAAGCATATAATATCAAACAAAAGCAGCTGCATAGTGCACAGTACATGTACACTGCATATCATTTTTGAAGCATTTTCTCTTTTCAAAGTTTTCTGTCAAACTGTCTTCTCATTATTTCTGTTACATTGAATTGTGTGCATACTTGAAAGATTGTATTTGGACTGGTTTGACCATTGGTCATTTGTCTTTTCACTGCCTTAAGAAAGAGTTCACTGGACTTTTCTCAAATGTTCTAAAGATAGGCACCTATTTGTCACTCTTTTTCAGATGTTCTATTAACAGGCACCTATTTTTAGACTTTTTCTGATCTGTTTTTTACTAATATATTTTTAGCTTTGTGGGGTCCGCAGGAGTTTGAACACTTTAAAAATGACTAGGCAGGCTTTAACTTTATCTTTAGCATTGTTTTCAATTCGGGGGTACCCAGGCTCTGGGAATCCTTAATTTTTCTTTGGTAGAGAAAGGAAAATAAAACTGCATCTATGTATTAGAAATACTAAATATAAATAATAAAAAAGTTAAAACATTATATATAAAGTTACTTGTATGTATATACATACAAGTTAATCTATTTTTATTTTTTTAAAATAGATGTTGAGAATATGTACCTTAGAATGGTATCTGTAAGTCTTATATGTGTGCGCTAATTTTATTTATTTTAGAATTATTTTATTATATTGTATGTTTTTATTTTATTTGAAAGGCTATTTTATTTTTGTATGTAGATTTTAATTTTATTGTGAAAAGTAGTCATTTTATTGTTTTATTTTTTATTTGAAAAGTGTAGTAAATGATATCTTGAATGCATCTATTTAAAAAATGTGGAGATATCAAAACTATTTTATTTACTTAAGAGTTATTTTATTTTATTTTTATGAATAGTGTTAAGACATATTTACAAAAAAAGGTGGGTGAAAATAGTCACACCTTGAAAGTTCACAGGAGACAACCACTCATAACAAAACACAAAAACACAATTACAATAAGTCGCTACATGGTGACAGTAAGAGTAGAGGAAGGAAGAGGTGGGTCTTGGTCATCTAGTTTACTCTATACATCCATGGGGTTTAAAGTGTCCATAAGAGGGTCTAACTATCATTAACATCTTTATCCTTATCATCCCTTTTATCTTTAGTGGCAACTTGAATAGGAGAAAAAGCAAGAGCCAATTGAGGGAACTTGCTAGAGTTTGCCTAGCTAGCAGTCTCACCAGCAAAATTCGAGGGAGAAGCAAAATGATAGCTAATGGACTGTGAACATCCTCATTGAGCACAATCTCTTCTCATAGGAGGCAAAAGAGACATGAGAATGAGCATCCTAGTTGTCACGAGAAAACAAGTTGCACCCTCAATGACACCATGAAGTGGAGACCAACCTTTATTGGAAGTGGGAGTTAGAGGAATCTTGTCAACAACAAATGGGGCATTACCCAAATGAAGCAAAACTGCTTGGAGGTGAGCAAATTCAAGTGCAACTTTATTGGCTTGCACTTGAATTTGCATACAAATATTATAACATATCATGTGACTTTAGAATAAAGCAAGAAATTACAATCAACAAAACATCCCAAAAATTATAGTAGTATTTCTATCTTTCCAAATGCTAAAAAAACTTCCACCCTAAAAATATGCCAAATTTGATCATACTTGGAAGATATTGTAAGCCAATCCCTAACAAAATCATATGTTAAGAAAAAGGGTTGAAGAAATCATGGATTTGAATCAAGGCAGCTTGTGCTCTAGGACAAAACTAGAAAGATGCTTGAGAAACACTTGATGACGACAAAAGGACATTGAGGGTCTTGAATCCCTAAGTGGGTTAACTTAGGATCAATGGGAAGGCTTGGAAAAGAATACACCAGGAAAATGAGCAATCTTTGGCTCATGAATGGTTGATCAAATAGTGTGAAATTTATATCTGCCAATTTCATAACAAATATTGCATAAGTGTAGGAGTTTATAGTGAAATCCTCAACACCCCACGATCACCTGCAAGAAAAAAATAACTTCCACAAGAGAGAAATGGAAGAAATATCATGTTATGATTATGGATGCAAGATTGTTGGATTGAATTTTATTGTACATATGATCCCTTTCTTATAAAGGCAAACTATGAAATAGGATTAGAGAAGATCATGGCATGTCTATTAATCCTATACAATGAGACAACTACCTCAAAAAATATTAAATGACCTAGGACACAAGTATTAAATATCAAAAGATAAGATAAGATCTAGTGACAACTAACACTAACTAGAAAGATTCCCTCCTAGGACCTAACTAGACTTAACATGTAAATATGACCTAGATAGGTAAAACACCTATTTACACCAACACCCCCCTTAAGTACAACTTAAAGGGAATACCGATTATGCAAATGACACAAAGATGGGTCCTGACTACAAGGCCATATTAGGTACCCATGTACATATGCAATGAAATCTCTCAAAAACAGAGAAAAGGAGCAAACCTAAAGGGACAAAACTTCTCCCCAAAAGAGAGATGAAATAGAATAATTCTCTCCATGATCAATGATAGGATAAAACCCCATGTGAGGAAAAATACCCCCATAAGAGAGATGAAGAGAGGCCATTTAGCCCCCCCCCCCTCAATGAGATAATTTTGATGCTAGAAACCCTAGAATCTTTTTGGAGAAATCTTGGAATTTGAATAAAGCAACAAGAGATAGAACATAATTTTTAACTAAAATGAAGTGCAAAGATCAAAATTGCACCTTCCTAAGTGGCGATATGTCCAAGAGATCAACCATAATGTGAATACACAAAATATGAATAAAAGATACTTGGGGCTGAACTGTAAAAAGTGCATGGATGTCATGATAGAGCTCCTCAATACCTTTCCAATGCCACAAGAATCATGAAAATCAAAGATCGTGACAAAAATTTATGAGCTTAGGAGCCAAAAATGAAGAGTTGACTTTAAACAACAATATATGCCTCCAAATAGCAAAATTTTGGAAAATACATCACTATAAAATTGACAAAGCTAGATTTTAGACAATATCTCATTTTTGAAAAAGGGCCTCATAGATTGTAATTTATGGTATTTTGAAAAAATGTCTGATTTGGGCATAAGGGGACAAAATTAGCCCTCTAGGGGCTGGTTGGTAGTCCTCCATGTGATCGGTGCTACAAAAATTGGTTTAAAAAAAATGTCACCACCTTTAGCGGCAACAACGTTGTTGGTACAGGGTGCTCAGGGGGTGGCGGGTGGAGCCATGCCACCCTGGGGCTTTAAGCCCCCCATTAAGGTGGGACCAAGGGCACATAGCTCCCCGTGACTCAAAGCTTTACAAAAATTCTTCAATGGTTTAATAAAAAATTAAAACAAGTTTTATTTAATATAAAACCTGCAAAATAAAACACTTTTCATACCTTGCCTAGGTATGCAATTATAGCGATTTGATAGATGCGTACAACCTGATTTGATTGATATGACAACATAGGTTGAGTACGCAAGAAAAGACATCCGACCAATCTGTGGAATAATGTATGGAATATTCTCTAACAATAGTAGCTTTGACTCTACAAACCTATAATCCATACGGTATGGCTAGGTATGGATCCGTACGATCATACAAAATACATTGATAGAGAAAAAAAATTGATTGATTCCCATAGACAAAAATGTCAAAAAATGATGAAGTGGTAGTCGATCCTTAGGTTTTCAGGCCTTCCAGATGCAATGTTGGGGTTTTTTTTGGCCCAAAGTGCTCTAAAATATTAGCTACCCCCAAGATCTGACAACTAAGACCCTTGTAGATCAATCAAAAAATGATGAAATTTCACAAAACAAAAAGAAAACCAGACTTTATTTGTCACCCTATATTCAATCATGAGGTCCTTGAAACCTCTAATTACGCCCAAAAAAAATTTCATACTAAGATTGATCCTTCAAATCTAAGAAGTTTGCAACACTAAAGCTTTGATACCATGTAGGAGTTTATGGTAAACTCCTCAACACCCCAAGATCACTTGCAAGACAAAAATAACTTCCACAAGAGAGAAATGGTAGAAATTTCATGCTATGATTATGGATGCAAGATTTTCAGATTGAATTTTATTGTACATATGATGCCTTGCTCATAATGGAAAGTTGTGAGAGATTATTAAACAAGATCATGACATGTGTCTTAATCCTAAATGAGACAACTACCTCAAAAATATTAAATGACTGAGGACACAAGTATTAAATGTCAAAAGATAAGATAAGATATAGTGACAACTAACACTAACTAGAAATATTCCCTCTTGGGACTTAAGTGGACTTAACATGTAAATAGGACTTAGATAGGTAAACCACCTATTTACACCAACAATAAGCCATCTTTGATTTTGTGTGCATGAAATTTTGTTTAAAATGAAAGCAAATTTCTATAAAAACTTAACAATACAAAAACAAATAAAACACTCAAGATTAGGCTAAAGAAATCTCAAACTAACATAATGAGCCTCCCATTGAGTAGATTTCACCATGATTGTTGATTTGGATGTGTGCTCACTATAAATTTTGGCAGCATAACGACACTCCAATAGAAAATGAGTGAGATCTTTGATAACATGGTTAAAGGTTGGAGATATAAGATAGGAGAAAAATAGATGAAGGGATAGGATTTCTTGATGAAGATCAAGGGTAGAGGTGATCTCTTAAGCCACAAGATTGTGCCAAGTGGCACAATGAGAGGGATTGAGAGGGATATTGTACCCTTGAGGGGATAAGGCCCATGTGACATAGTACCAAAGCCATGTGCTTGATGTGATGGGGGTTGACCCACTTAATCATGGATTAAGTGTGCTCAACCACTTAAGGGGAGTGTTGATGCTTTTTTAAGAACCAAGTTGATCTTCAAAGAAGCCTATGGAATTTCCATTTCCAATTCTCAGCAACCTGAAGGGGATTGGCCAATGAATGAGTGAAAGTAGAAATGCTTTCCTCTTGCTCTTTGGCCTCTGCAAAACTCAGTAGGGTAATCCCACAATGTACCTATGGATTTATGCACTTAATAACCAAATACATTGTAAATAAAAAATAACTTCTCATGTAAAAGCTCAATAAATGAAATGTTTCAAAAGGGTGGCTATTCCTTCACAACACTCAACATTTAGAGCACGAGAATGGTTAAATCGACATGAAATATTAACAATTACAAATCAATGAAAGTTTTTGTGTGGATATAAAGTGGAGTAGAAATTACCAAAGTAAACTTATACACCAATGAAACGTCTTACATAAAAGGAATTGAAATAACAAACTAAACTGCTATGGCTATCCTTTCAAATTGTCTCATTGTTCTCTAATCTTAAGGATCCTCGAATTCATGCTCTCATATTTGTATGTTGCACATGAATTTATAAGATGACAACCTAAGAAATGAGAAGATTTATGAAATGCAAAGCTACATGCCTACATTAACATATTTTTGTATTTTCGGTATGAAGGCTGAATGAAATATGAGATTGTTGCTATGTAAATGATACTAAGATTATTGGTATTGGTGTAATGCAAATCTAAATGCAATTCTATGATAAACACAATAAGAACTAATGCAACACTAAAATGCTACAAAGTAAAATTGTCATGATAACAATGCTAAATGCTATGCAACTCTAAAATTCTCTCAATTGCTCTCAATTGCTAAGATAATATATGTAACATAAGTTTATGATCAAATCCTTGTTGAAAGTTGTAGAATAATCCCCTATTTATAGATTTTTCCAAGCCTTGGATGAGGTGACAGAGATGGACGGTCGAGATCATGATCCTGAGAGATCAACGATGGAGCACAAAGAGGTTGAAGGAAATCATGGAGGTTGCTCCACTTGGAAGGGCAAATCATCCAAGTGTCAAAGAGCATCAATTGGAAGGAGGAGCCATGTGTCTCTAAGGAGGTTAGGAGGTTGGATGAATATTCCCAATTTGAAAATTAGAAATAAATGAAATCATGTGACATGTAATGATGTTGAGGGTGATTTGGAGGAAGTTAGGAAATTATGAGAATGTGACAAATTTGAATTAAAAATTCAAGTTTAATTAAGGGAGAGAAATAATCAAATAAAAAATTATTAAAATTTTTGTATTTAATTAATTCGAGAGGGAAGATGATTTTTGAATAGAAGAATTAAAGGTGTGAACTATACAAATAAATTTATCGATTTATTTATACTAGCAGAAGAATTAAGATTAATTAATTAAATAACTGGTATTTAATTAATTGTGCTCCAAACCATTTTTATGTGTATACATTTTGCCCCTCTTTGAAGTTATGTGTGCAGTTGCATTGCTTCAAAGAATTTCTTTGATATGCCCCAGACGCTGGATTTTTAGGTGATGATAGATATATGCCCCCTTAGGAGATAAATTGGTGAATTTTTGAATTTTTTAAATTTTTTGGATTTTTTGAATTTTTTGAAATTTTTGATGATTTTTGAAAACTTTTGATGATGTTGAAATTTTCAGCACGTTTCAACAATCTATCTCCCGAAAATAGTAATGAGATCTACCCCAGTTGATTAGTAGATGAATTAAACCCCTTTGAAAAATAAAATAAAGCAATGCCACTTAATTACCCACCTTTATTACCCTTTTAATAGGTAAAAAGTGAAAAAGAAGCTCATTTGTGCATTTTGATTTTGAAAATTTGAGAGATTGAGCAACTTTGAGCATTAGGATCAAAATGGTGATCCCGATTCAGACACATCGATTCGAGCACGTGCAATGGCACAACTACTCGACAGCATACGAACCTCCAATACGAATCTCTAAAAACCCGCTTTTGTGAATTTGAAATTATTTTCCCACTTTTTTAAAATTTTGAATTTTATGCTCAAATGTTTTAGCGCATCCATAGGATAGAATAGCACATGCATGACCTGTTTTAGCGCATAGAATTAGAGTTTTAGCACATACATGACCCGATGTAGCACATAGGTTGGTTGGTTTGGCACATAGGTCTTTGATAGCATAGGTTGGATTATTTAACACATCTATTAGGTAAAGTAGTGCATCTAATGAAGTAGTACATACATGCACTGTTATAGTGCATTGATGTAAATGTTTGGCACATACATGGCCTGCTATGATGCATATATTAAATTTTCTAGCGTATCTGTGTTTTAGCACATATAAGCGCTATTATGGTGCATCCATGCCAGAAATGAGGAATTTTGATATTTCTCCTTGTGTTGAATGTTTTTCGATCGTGTTGGTGTTTGAGTTGATATTGATTGATGATGTGTATAGATTAGATGATGATCAATCTCACGATAGGTGAGATTCGATGATTGATTGATGATGATTAACCTCATGATAGGTGAGGATCAATGATAAATTGATAGACTAACCTCATGATAGGCGAGGTACAGTAATAGATTGTTTGATTGACCTCATGATAGGCGAGGTGCATTGACATATTAATAGATTGATAGGTTGATTGATGTTTTATTGAGTGATAAAATTAGTGATTTTGCAATTTTTGATAATGATAGGAGAGTGATTTAGGAGTCCTCATGTCTCGGGAGTGCTTCTCATGGACTTGGGAGTTGATTCCCTGCTTGAGTCAAGCTGAGCGGGATCTTATTGAGACATGCGGGTTGTACTATTTGATTGATATGCCCCAGGTTAGGATTAATTAGGCACTATTGACAACATTAGCAGAGCAGTGGCATAGAGACCATGACACTTTTCACGTGGCTACTGGCGAGATGATTGCGACGCCAGAGGATGTGTATCATATTCTATGAATTCTCATGGTAGGAGATATAGTTGCATATGATCATACAGAGCAGGGAGGTGTAGATGCTCTTCGGAGGATTTTCCATGATGATCAAATCAGTGGGTATGAGATACCTTGGCAAGAGATGTGTGAGAGTTATGCCCTATTACCTTTTGTACTTGTTGGCTTTGTTGGTGATTTCTTATGTCCCGACTATAGGTCGAAGGGACTATCTGTTGGTTGGGGTCAGATACTAGAGCATATGATTCTACAGGGGACCTGATATGCTTGGGGTTCATGCATGCTGGCACATCTATATCATGATCTGCATTAGGTAGTCTATCTTGGAGCTACCAGCCTCTCAGCCGGGGTCTATTTACTACAGATCTGGACATGGGAGCACATAGCTATTACTCGACCAGTTGTAGACAAGTTTCGGGCGATTGGTAGGCCGTATGTATATGGATATAGAGGCCCCATTGTCCAACATGAGCTGGGAAAATTAGAGTACTAGAGACGAGTGTTGGATGACCTTGATACTGCGACATGGCGGCCCTACCTAGACTATGAAAAGTGGGAAGAGGATCAGTTGGAGATGCCATATGTGTGCACAACCAATTTTTTGATTAGGTGGACACGGTTTATTATTAAGAGGTTTCTTCTAGGTCAGGTGCACTGATAGTATGGTAGAGTATAGGGCATGCCCCAGGGAGTGGCCACATATGCATGGAGGCACTGGGTTATACTAGAGTGGGAGGCCCTTTTGTCATGTGATGCAACATGTTAGGACTATTACGGGTTACAACCCGTGATGTGGGCCTATCATCCAGAGGTTACATAGGCTACAATGTCAAAGGATTATGCTGAGTACTTCGTCACACCTCCTTTTCCCAAGATATCTGTCCCTAATGAGCCAGTGCCAACCTTGGATAATGATGAGGAGAGGGAACCCAGACGGAGGAGAGGAAGAGGTGATGGAGAGGAGGAGGAGACAGCAATGGGTGGGGATGGCGAAGGAGATGACGGTGGGGGTGGAGGAGGCGAAGGTGGTGATGGAGATGGAGGCAGAGGTGGAGGAGGTAGAGCATCTGATGTGAGGGATACGATGATACCTCATCATAGGAGATCCTTGGTGGTTGCAGCATAACAACATGTATAGATTGGGGTGCCCTCACAGTAACAATAGACACAGATTATTGCCTTACAGGTGTAGGTGCAGACGCTGTAGGGACAACTAGCCTAGGTGTAGGCATTACTCACATAGGCCCAGGAACAGTTATAGGGACAGGCATAGACCCTAACAGAGGCACAGGCTCAGGTTACCACCTTGACAACTGAGAGGGATGCTACCAAATATCATGGTGAGCAGGCAATGGACCTAGAAGATAGATTACAATGAGTGGTAGAGGGGACTAATGTTGGGGATATGATGAGAGAGGTTACTCGAATCATCTGATAGGTCAAGTACTATAGGGGCTGATATTATTATGCAGTGCTTGCAGAGCGTCGAGTGAGTTATGCGAAGTATAGGTTAGCACATAGCCACTCTCAGACTACTAGTAGGGGTGTTACTCATCCACTTCTGAGGGGACCACCAAGTGGAGCTCTGGGGGCAGGGCCATCAGGTGCAAGAGGTGCAAGTGCTGGAGGGGCAGGTGGTACACGTGCAGCGAGACCAACAACGTCTGGGGGTAACACCTCATAGTGCTTTCATTTGATCAACTTTGATGTATTTGTTGAGACATTGCATACACTGATTTAAAGACTTTATGATATTATGATATACTTCCCATTTTTGATGATATATCTCTTCATATTGTTGGACATCCTTGTACACTTGACATTGTTATTATGAGATTTATATGATATGCAATTACGATGATTGATCTACATGATGTTTATATGCTTTTTATGATGGATGCTTTATGGATGCATATAATTTTATGTGTTATATGTCATGTGATGTTCTATATGATTATGCCATGTTTTATGTATGAATGCATTAATGAGATGATGATGTATGATTCTATGTGTTGATGGATGATGCTTTTATTATGATGTATGAGATGGATGCAATTATGCAAATGATATGGTATGCACTATATTTTGGTATTTTTCATATGTATATATCGATGATATAGATGGATGAATGAATGCATAATGGTTTATTGTATGGAATACAAATATATTATTTTTTACGTGGATATGAATGATTTATGATTTCTAATGCATGATAAATGAATGGATTTCTTTTGGATTTGGTAAATACAAATGTATGGATATATGATAATGCATGGATGTATGATGAATGCAAATGTATGGATATATGAGGATAATGCTTTCTTTTGTATTTTTTTGATGCAAATATATGACCTAAATGTGTGAATGAGTATGTGAATGGATTATGATGATGCATAGATTGCAATGTTATTATGGATGATAGTTATGATAGATGCCTATATGGATGGTCTATGTATGAATAAAAGAATGAATTTATTATGATATCGATGTATGATATGGATTATGAATGATGATACTATTATAGAGGATGCTTTATTTTTATTTATTTTTGTAACCATATGATTAAATGTATGGATAGATGTATGATATGTATGGATGTATGGATTATGAAAATATGTGATAGATGCATGGATGGATGAATGATGCTTTGTTTGTGGAATTTATAATGCAACTATTATGATGGATATATGAATGTATGTATGATAATACCTTCTAATAATATGATATGGAAATGATAATGCAAATGAATGATTGATTTTTGTTATGTCAAGTGTACTCAATCTTTTAATGAGAGATAACATCATGTTGAAAGTTATCAGCCTTGGAAAAATCTATAATGCAAATGCATAACTAATATGAATACAATCCTATCTTAGTCGTGCAAACCTAACTTTGCAATGTTGCTAGCTGATTCATTATGCTTGGTATCATCATTGAGCCTTTTTAAAATGTTGAAAGTTAGTAAAAACATTGATGGTATAATTAGACCATGATGACCTGAGTACTACTTTCATACAAATTTCATTGAGTTTTGATAGTGCAAGATAACACAAGCATCTAGGTATAATTGGACCGAGATGACTTGAGCATCACTTGCATAGATAGACAAGAGTTAATTGTTTTCCCATGCAAATTCATAATGTCATCAATGATACTTTGTAGAGCATGCCCTGCGACAATTTGCACAATAGTAATGATTGGCTCGCAAATAAAAGACAAAGAAAAATATCACTCTCCTTCCTAGTTCCTATAGTTTAGAACATCATTGAGGTACTCTAGAGAAATGATAGCAACAATTGAGATACAATATCTGAACATACGTGCCAATGTGATTAAACCATGATTCAAAAGATGATCATCCAGTGAGATTTTAATTTTCTTGTCTTGATGTTGAGTCAGATGGTCTATTTGTTTGATTGATTGTGATTGATGTTTAGTGTGATTTTTGTTTGTGCCAAGTTGTCTTGTTGGTGCTTGTTTGTTACCTATTGGTTTAAGCTCAATGTTTACTTCCCCCCAGTGAGTTCAGGATTTTTCCCCCAATGAGAAACAAACCAATTATTACAAATATGCACAATGAAAACCAAGCCAAAGTGGGAGACGACCACAACAACTAGATATGGATATGAAGTTCATTTTATGATAGGCATGTATGCATAATGATGGAAAAAGTGGACTGTCAACACACGTTTCCAAATAGATGGAGAAGTCGATTCATCACAAATAGCGCCTATTTACTAGGTTTTCACTACTTTCTTTTATTGCACCTTTTTCACATTTTATGATTTTTTTTTGCTGTTACCAAGATACCTGTTTGCTAGGTTTTCACGAATGTAACAATTTTTTCAGGACATTTTCTGATTTTTTTGTATTTCTTTAGGACTTTTTATGATTTTTATGATTTTTTCAAGACTTTTTAAGCATGCACCAGATGCATTATGTGTAGAACTTCTTGAGATGAAGGTTGTTCATCGGTTCCTCAAATAGATCCCCTTTTGGTGTGGATACATGATATTCCCCTGATCCAAATATTGATACAATAATAAAAGGTCCTAACCAATTTGGCTCAAATTTTCCTTTCTTTTCTTGATCCTACTGATTATGGGGATTTTCCTTCAGTACTAGGTCACCTACCTGAAATGTCCTTAGTTTAACCTCATGATTATAGCTCCTAGACATTCTCTGTTGATATGTTTTAAGGTGATCCACTGCAAGCTGATGATGTTCATCCAACAGTTCTAACTTGTGCAACCTAGAAACTTTGTAGTCCTCTTCTAATATGGTTCCCTTCAGAGACACCCGAAGTGAAGGTATCTTGACCTCAATAGGTAGAATGGCTTCTACTTTGTATACAAGGGAATACAGTGTGGCACCTGTTGGGGTGCGAACACTTGTTTGGTATGCCCACAAAGCAGGATTCAACTGAATATGCCAATCCTTTCCAGCCTCATTGACATTTTCTTAAGAATTTTCAAGATAGTCTTGTTTGTTGTTTCCGCTTGACTGTTTCCTTGAGGATAATAAGGCGTGGAGAATCGATGTTGAATATGGAATCTGTGACAAAGTTCTTGCATGTCTTGATTTTTAAAAGGCCTACCATTGTCTGTGGCAATGGATTGAGGAATACCATATCGACAAATGATGTAATTCAGGATGAAAGAGACAAACTACTTCCCAGTGATGTTGATTCAAGGGACAACTTCAACCCACTTTGTGAAATGTTTTGTGGCTATAATGATGAACTTGTTCCCATTGGATGATGGCAGATGAATTTTTCCTACAAGATCCAATCCCCACTGACAAAAGGGCCATGCCAAGGCAAATGGTTGCAGCTCCTGGGCTGGAGCATAGATAATATTACCGTGGATTTAACATGTTTCACATTTCTTGACCAATTGGTAGGAATCCTTCTCCCTAGTCAACCAGTAATACCCCAAACATAGGAGTTTCTAGCGAGGGAAAGTTGACTTGAATGAGTTCCACAAATACTGACATGAACCTCGCATAAAGCCGAGTTAGATTCGTCGCACTCAAGACAACGAAGGAGAGTACCATCAAGACCTCTTCGGTAAAGTAAGTCAGTTATCAAGGTATGGTGTGCGGATTGACGATTAAGGTTAGGCTTCTAATTTTGGGAAAGATCAAGTGGAAAGGTATTATCTTTCAAATAGGCATAGATCTTTCCATAGGTAGAGGATTCAAGGTCAACCAGGTGGCATATAACTTGGGATTCTAGGTTGTCATAGGTAGGGTTAAACACTTGTTCCACCATGAACTCATATTGGATTTGATTTTTTGAGATCTGCAAGAGAGAAGAAATTGTTGCCATGGCATCAACTACTTTGTTATCTACCCTTGGAATCTGTTCAAATTTAATCTCAACAAAATATTTTTTGAAATAATCAATCATTCTCTTGTACGACATTAATTTATCATCCTTGGTTTTATAATCATCATTCACTTGGTTAATGATCAACTGGGAATCACCATAGACTTCCAGCTCTCTGATCTTCCACTTGATTGCCAGTTTGATGTCGATGATGAGGGATTCATATTATGCTATATTGTTGGTACAGGGAAACATCGACCGATAGGATTTTGGAATTTTATGTCTCCATGGAGTAACAAATATGATCCCAACACCTGACCCATGTTGCGTATATGATCCATCAAAATATAACATCCATTGATGTGGAGTGAAAATAAAGACATCTGCATCAAGGAACTCAATATGCATCGGATGGTCGTCTTGTAGGGGTGCTTCTGCTAACTGATCAACTATCAATTGTCCTTTTATTGCTTTATGATCCACAAACTGAATGTCAAACTCACTCAGTATCATCACCCATTTATCTAGTCTTTCGATGAGGTTTTCCTTGCTTAGTAGATATTTCAAGGGATCAATTTTAGCTATGAGATTGATGGTGTGAGTTAGCATATAATGTCGGAGATGATGAGTAGAAAATACCACCGCTAAACAAGATTTCTCAATGAAGGAATAATTGATTTCATAACCATTTAATGTTTTGCTAATGTAATAAATTTCTCTTTCATTTCATGTAGAATCTTCCTGTGCTAATAGTGTGCCCAAGGATACCTCAGTTGTTCTGATATAGAGAAATAGTGGTTTCCCTTCAGTGGGTGGCACCAGGATGGGTGGTGACATCAAGTATTACTTCAGTTGATTAAAGGTTGATTCATATTTCTCATCCCATTTAAACTTGACATTCTTGTGGAGCAAGTGAGCGAATGGATGAGTTTTTTCTGCTAGCTGTGAGATGAACCTCCTGATGGATTGAAATATTCCTTGAAGAGATCTCAATTGACTAATGTTCTTTGGTGGCAACATTTCCATGATGGCTTTGACCTTGGTGGGATCCACCTCAATTCCATTTTCTGAAACTATATATCCCAACAACTTTGCAGATGTCCTGCCAAACACACATTTCTTCAAATTTAATCTAACATTAATTTTTTCCAAGTAGGTGAAAACTTTATCTAGGATCTCCAAGTGTCCTACCCTGGTAAAATATTTAGCCAGTAAGTCATCCGCATAGTCTTCCATGAAAGTATGCATCATATCATGAAAAATGGTGGTCATTGCGCATTGATAGGTGGCTCCAGCGTTCTTCAACCCAAAAGGCATGATATTCCAACATAAAATACCCCAGAAACAAGTAAAAGTTGTTTTATATTGATCCTTCATTGCAATTTTTATTTGGTTGTATCCTAAGAAACCATCCATGAGCGACAACATTACATGTCTTGATGTCATATCCATGATGATATCAGTGTTTGGCAATGGAAAATCATCTTTTTGGACAAGCCTTATTCAAATCTCTGAAGTCCGTGCAAATCCTAATGTTGCAATCTGGTTTAGATACTGGTACAATGTTAGAAATCCACTTGGCATAGTCAATGGGTCTAATGAATCCTACATCCAACAATTTTTTCAATTTTTCTTTGACCAAAAAGGTGATGTGAGGGTGCATCTTTCTTAATTTTTGCTTTACTGGTTTTACTCTAGAGGGCAGAGACAAATGGTGCATGATCAGTTCAGGATCAATCCCAGGCATACCCACATAAGACCAAGGGAATTTAACTTTCCTTTCTTCAAAGAATTTGGTAAATATTGGTTTCTCTTATTCAGTCAAGGATTCTACTAGATGGAGAGTTTTCACTACATCTGCTTCGTCGATATTAATGGACTGTGTTGGCTCGATCAAAACTTTGGATCTCTCTTGGAAGTGCTCTGGGAGAGTGTCAAATTTCCCATCCTTCGATGCCTCAGAGAGGTTTTCACGATCAGATGCACTCTTTATTTTTACTCTTTCTTGATCTGATACTGCCATAGAATGGTTTTCACCCTCAAATCTTTCTTTCATTTTACTCATTTTGCAGCCGAGAGATTTCACACTCCCCTAATTGGATTCTACGTTATGAGATTCAATGGTGGAACAATTTTTAGGGTTGTTAGCACAAAGGAAGTTGACGATGGCATCATTGTTTGAAAATATGGGGATGTCAAGGGGCTCAGTTTGGTCCCAGTTGATAAGGGTAGGGAACTGTTAGATTGGTTTAAGTCAGAAGTAGTGAGGGTCCTGATGGTGACGTTGTCAAGTAATCCTATAGCAAGGTCAAGGTCTATGATGTAACTCTCCTTTGAATGATCTATCTCACTAGGATTCTGATCATCTTCACTTGAGCCATCGATAGGTTGTGATCCAAATTGAAGTGGTCTTAAACCCGAACTTTGTCCCTCCTCATGTGTAGGGGCATATTTTTGTATCACATCAATCCCTTTATCTTGAAAAAACTCTTCAAATAATGAATCCCACTCATATTCATTTGAGTCAGTTTCATATGCATCACTAACTTGCAGTTGTAGGATTCATTCAACAACCTTTTTGGTGGCTTCTTCTTTTGTTTCATCTTTGTATCCCAGTCCCATCTTGTCTTTTGGATTGATTAAGATGGGTTGAATGGGCTCCACGATGCCTTCTTTTCTCTTGCCGATAGGTCCCTATCCTTCATATTCCATTTTCTACAAGATTGAAAACCCTTTTCCATATTGTGTTGTTTGTACATTAGTTGTTGTTGGTTGAGATTTAGTTTCATCCTTGTAAAGCCAGTTTAAAACTTCTTTGTGATCAAATTCTTTGGCTTGAGTGCTTGCTTTTATTAATTTACCATTAGTGACGGGTTGTGAGGACTGTTGGGTTGAGGTTGATGGTTGACCATAGGACTTTGGGGAAGAGAATTGTGAGAGACATAGGGATTGCTCAATAGAATATTCACCCATGCCTTTATCTTTGACTTGGACATTTTTCTCATATTGTTTAGACAAAGCATTGAATTGGGCCTCATGATTGGTGGATGCAGAAGGGATGGCTTCTTCCCTTTTCTCAGTCTATTTAGATGAGGATCTTGGTTGAATTTCCTTACTTGGGGATGTGGCGAGAAATTTTGACAAGGGATTTGATTGGCTTGAATCACTTGAGGTGGTAGATGGGGAAGCAAGAGATTCTTTGTTATGGGGCATAAAGACATCCTAGACTGACTTGAGGGTGTTGCAATATTGAGAACTATTGGAGTCTGTTGGAATGGCGTTCTCTTTCCCATTGCAAGGGAACTTTAGAAATTGATGGTAGGTTGAGGGTACTACCTGCATCTCATGGATCCAAAGACAACCCAAGAGTATATTGTATGTTAAGTCTTTGTCCAGGACTTGGCAAATTACATCTTTTTGGATTTTCCCCAGTCGAATTGGAAACACAATTAATCCTTGTGAAGATCTTTCCTTGTCATCATAGGCCTTGATGGTGATCCTTTTCCTTGAATCTATTGCATTCTCAAAAAAACCCACTGCATGGACAAGTTTCAAAGTACATATATTGAGACCGGCTCCCCCATCTATTAGGAAACACTTGACTCGACTTTTATGTATTAATATTTCAATGTGAAGCGTTGCATTATGGGGATGAGTGATGGATGTGTCATCATTTTCTAAAAAGGATAGACAATGAGGTGCAACCAAATACCCCACCATGGCTTGGAAGGTATAGACTTGCAAATTCATTGGTATGGTTGTGTCCACTAGGGCATTTTCTAAAATTTCCTTATGAGCGAGGGAAATCTTAAGGAGTTCCAATATAGATATTTGTACCGAAATCTTTTGAAGTTGATCAACAATTTTATATTGATGTGACGAGGTAGCGAATTTTTTGGATGTGCTCCCTTTCAAAACGTATTTGGATTGTGCCCTTTTGGTAGCATTAACAGGTGTGTGGTCTTGTTTTCCTTTGATCTTAATGACATTGATTTGATTTTTGGTTGCAGACATGTCTTGTTTGATGCCATGGTCTTGATTTAATGTGATGGTGGTGTTATCGATTTGATTTTCAATTGGGGTGGTGCCTTTTCCATGTTCAATTTGGATATCATTGATTTGGTTGTTGGTTGCAACTATGTCTTGCTCCTTATTGATTTCGATGTCATTATTTTGATCTTCCATAGCCCAAATATGGAGAATGAAAATGTCATGAACATAATTTATATTATTTCCTTTGTCGTTCGTTGTAGAGGACTCCCCTTTCTCATAATTTGGTATACGATTCTTAAATACACCGTGGTCAGTGTTAGTTTAGGGTCCTTCTATCTGTATGATCTTTTGGTCTATCAAGTCTTGTATCTTGTGTTTCAATTACATACAACAATTGGTTAGGTGACCTTTGCATCGGTGAAACTCACAATAGTGGGCCTCATTCCACCATGACGATTTCACTTTTGGTTCAAAGCCTTGAGTGTTAGGTAGAGTGATAATATTTTCCACAACAAGTTCTCTCAATGCAGATTCGTATGATTGACCTAAAGTTGTGAACTTCTTGTGGTTGTTCGATGTTTGGTATGGTAGTGTTATGGAAGTTGTGTTATTTTGATTTTTTTGACTATTGCCTTGGTTGGTATTTTGGTTGTTTCTTTGGTTGGAATTTTGGGTGGTCTTTTGATTGGTATTGGAGGTGCTTCCTGACAAATTGAAGACCAGTTTGGCATTATGCATTTCAGTTGAAGTATCGTTATTAGTGTTCTTGTATTTTTGCCAAAACTTTGGTTTATCATTGTTGTTATAGTTATTGGAGGAGTTAGATAAGTTTTTTTCATTGTAAATCTTCAAGACTCCTCTTTTGAACAAAGCTTCTTTGATTTTGATTCCATTTTCAATTAATTTCTCAAAGGTTGGTGGACATTGTAATTCAAGCCTATAGCTCATATCATCATTTAAATTGTCAATGAACACCTCCATCTTTTCCTTTTCCAGTATAGCATGAGGATACCTTGCAAATAATCTTCTCCACCTTTGTAAGAATACAAGAAATGATTCTCCCTTTTTATGTTTCACATTGTAAAGGTCCTTCATAGTAATCTCATGTTGAATATTATAAGAGTATTAGGTGATTAATTTGTTGACCAATTCTTCAAAGGATTTGATTCTTGGGGGTAATTGTGAAAACCATTGCATACATTGTCCTCCCAAGCTTCGTGGGAACAATCTCATCAAGTAAGTTTCCTCATGTGTGAATTCTAGGCTCATCGTTCAAAATTCTCTTATGTGATCTATAGGGTCCATTTTACCATTGTATTTATCATATTTAGGGAATTCAAAATGCTTGGGAAATGGGATCATGTTTACACTTTGATCAAAAGGGTACAAACATATGTCTTGTATCGAGTATCTTTTTGTGACTCTGGTTTGCATGTTTTGCATTTGTTGTTGAAGGGTTTGTGTCTGTTGTGTTAAAGCATCTATGGGGTCATTGGTTCTTGCTTCATTTCTCATTTTAGTTTTTGTTTCTATATCTATCTTCTTAGGAGTTCTTTTTAATTTTGTGATATCAAAATCCTCGGGTAGTTTGACCCCTTTGTTTGCTAGCATCAAAAGGTATTTTTCACCCTCCTTTTCAAAGATCCTCTCCATGAACTTATGGAAATTGGGAGCTTGTTGTGCTTGTTCTATGGCTTCATCCGTTATTTCTTCTACCTCATCTCGATGAATTCTGAAAAAGGGATTCTCTTCTCTTTCAACCATGTTGTTTTGGGTTTCAAGTTCTTTCTCCTTGAGTTTCTATCTTTGTGATCTTGTTTGAATGAGCATACAAGTGATGGAAATGTACTAATATTTTATCATTATTGGGGGAGTGCGAAAGAGACAAAAAAAATTTGATTATAGAACGTTGTTTCAGGATTGAAGGATGATAAATCCTGATAAAGGATGATGAATCCTGATGGTGAAACTTAGCTGCTAACTGGAGATAGATGTGATGATGGGGCACTTTTAGATGTTTGATCAAAGTTTAGGTAAAATATTTTCACTTGAAAATGCTAGTTTCAACAAGTTTGAGACTCTGGTGTGACTAGGGAATGGTTCTATATTGAAGAGGATCCTAAACTATGAGTTTAAAATTTGGATAGACAGGGAATTTAGCTCTCTAGTTTGAAAATTTTATGAATGCGCCAGAACAGTGCACAAATGTGCTAAAAGATAGATGCGCTAAGGAATGACTTGGATGCATTAAATTATGGTTGGTATGAATTATAGAATGACATAGATGCACTAAAATATTGGATGTATGCGCCAAAACAGGCAATAAATGCGCCAAAATATGGAAGGTGTGCACTGCAAAACAAAACAAATGTGATAAATAGGGGATATATGAACTAGAACAGTCAATGTATGTGATGTAGAGCTAGAGGAAGAAAAATCAATTACCCAATCTCATTTGTCAAACATAAAACCTTCTTTGTTTGTCCTTGCAATCGGGACTCTTTCCTCTTCACAAAACTCTTAGCCAAAACCATCAAACTAAGAATAAAGCACAAAATCCCTTGAATACTTCTCAAACACTTTAAGCATCATCAAAATAAATGACCCATACCTTTCCATCAGCATAAACAACTCAAATTTGTGATCTTACAAGTTCGACTATCCCAAAACAACAAATAGGCCTATTTAGATCACCCAAACAACAAACTCAACATTCCCAAATCCAAATCTCTTTGTAAAGTCATCAAACAAGTTTAATTATGTCTGTAGAAACACATTAGATCATTCCCCAAACTTGATTCATATCATTTTATCAAACCCTTATATTGAACCTTCAAATTTGATGTCAAATTTTGGTCTATGACAACTCTGCCACAACAAGGTAGCCCTTTAAATAGACTCAAATTCTTATACTTTTGCCAAACCCATTAAAAATAGGGATCAAAATACATTCAACACCCTTCCAAAACAATAATACTTAAGAATTATTTACACACCATCAATAAATCTATCAAAACTCACTACTTACTGGTTTTTACCAGTCTAAGACAAATTTTACAATCCTTGGGCATCATGGTTTTGGCCCAAAAAATTTACCAGCGACTTTTCTACTTTGGAATATTTTAAAACATGACCAAAACTCCTTATACACTGAATTTGAGGAGATTTACACGTTTAGAAAATGAGAACCCTAAGGCAGGGTTTTAGCAGTTTTCAGAAAAATTCAATATCTCACTCAATTTTACACCAATTTGCATGAAATGAAAACCAAATGGAAGGTGATTGGATGATTTATCACTTAAAAAAAATTATACATCAATTCCAGCCCGTACAATTCGTTACAGGGGTCTTAAACACAAAAATTATGTAGAAAATGCATAAAAACAGAGATATTCTTTATTCAAACTTCAAATCTCAATCACCCACGATTTTCAAAGTGTTTACAAAGCCTTTTTAAAGGAATTCAAGCATGAATTTACAAATTCTAATTGATTTCTAACTTCCTACCAATTTTTAGACTCTAATGACCTTTCAACTTCCTAATGTTGCTTTATGCAACTTTTATTTTGTTTGCAATTTTGCCATATGTTGACAACTTTTAGACACCTCTCCAAAAATGGACTTAAGATTTAAATAATGACCTATACATATGAGAAATGGTCCATGAGACCATAATACAATGGTGTATCGTCAAAATTTGAATTTTTTTCCTAGGACTCATGATGGTGCCATGGTGCTCCTGCACCAGTATGCATTGAAATATTTAAGGGATGCACTAGAACAGTCAATGGATGCGTTGATTAGGAAAATGGTTCTCTTTTTTTGACAGTTTGATGGATTTTTTTGGTTTTTTGGTAGGGAAATGATTGTTTGTTTGGATGTTCTTTTGAATCAGTGGTTGTATATCCCAATATGTGATGTTTGTTCAAAAATTTATTTCAAAACACACATGTGAAACACATCAAGCAAGTACAATCCCTAAGGCTATGAAGGACAATATTTACTGGATTCCCACATGGACTTTTAGTCTAGTTGTGCTTACTTTTGGGGAATGAATAGAGGCTTGACCACACTGGCTCCCCCTTACATTGCACTCACTTCTCAGGTCAGCCAAGCCTCTGTCCTCATGAATCTCCCATGACAGACTTATCATTTCTACTAAAAGCCACAAGAATATGGGATGGCTTCGGAGCTTATACCTCTTGTACCATCAAATAGAAAAGGTATTTTGGCATACTACAACAAAAGGGTTCTAGTATAGGAATTCTATTTGTGGGGGATCATCCATACAGAAAGAGACCATTGTTTCTCTTCTTGTCGGAACAATCCTCATGATACTTGAACTTTCCTCAAGTACCCACACTTATATCCCAAGTGGAAGTCACTTGGCTTTAGTGTGTTCCTGGTTGGGTCATTCCCTTGGGGTGGTTACCTCTTTTCCCACCAAGACAGACCCTCTAAGGATTTAATTGCAAAAAAAAAAAATGTGTTTGGCTTTTTGGTCACCCAGTTAAGGGGAGAGCATATGCCTACCATTCAACAATCACAATAGTCATGGTGTTCATTTTCCCCTAATTAAGCTATGTTCCTAACTTAATCAAAAGAAACAACAATGAAATCCCTGCAATCAAATGTTAGTAGTTTCATATTGGAATTCTTTGACAGTGTTTCACCAGTTTCAGCAAGGTCTCTGGCAGCATTTGAAATACCTGCACAACAAAGAAATAGTGATTAATTCTTGGAATTATGATTTTTTGTAAAATGAAATAGATGCGCCATAATAGAGAATCAATGCGCTAAAACACTACACATATGTGCTATAAAAACTCATGTATGCACTAGAATAGTCCATATATGTGCTAAAAGAAATTATGAATGCACTAAAATACTCCCTGTATGCACCGAAAGATGGTACGTATGCATTGAAAGGTTGCCCGGATGTGCCAGAACAGGAAGGGGATGTGCTAAAAGTTATTTCGGATGCACCAAAAGAACTCACAGTCACACTAAAACTCTTCACGTCTGAACCTGTAAAACACACTTTCCAAAAAGACATTAAAAATAGGGGCTCGAGCCCCACGGTGGGCGCCAAATTTATGTGTGGATATAAAGTGGAGTAGAAATTACCAAAGTAAACTTACACACACCAATGAAACGTCTTACATAAAAGGAATTGAAATAACAAACTAAACTGCTATGACTTTCCTTTCAAATCATTCCATTGTTCTCTAATCTTAAGGATCCTCAAATTCATGCTCTCAGATTTGTATGTTGCTCATGAATTTATAAGATGGAAACCTAAGAAATGAGAATATTTATGAAATGCAAAGCTACATGCCTACATTAACATATTTTTGTATTTTTGGTATGAAGGCTGAATGAAATATGAGATTGCTGCTCTATAAATGATACTAAGATTATTGCTATTGGTGTAATGCAGATCTAAATACAATTCTATGATAAAAATAATAAGACCTAATGGAACACTAAAATGATACAAAGTAAAATTGCCATGATAATAATGCTAAATGCTATGCAACTCTAAAATGCTCTCAATTTCTCTCAATTGCTAAGATAATTTTTGCAGCATAATTTTATGATCAAATCCTTGTTGAAAAGTTGTAGAATGATCCCCTATTTATAGATTTTTACAAGCCTTGGATGAGGTGGTAGAGATGGATGGTCGAGATTGCGATCTTGAGAGATCAATGGTGGAGCACAAAGAGGTTGGAGGAAATCATGGAGGTTGCTCCATTTGGAAGGGCAAATAATCCTAGTGTCAAAGAGCATCAATTGGAAGGAGGAGCCATGTGTCTTCAAGGAGGTTAGGAGGTTGGATGAACATTCCCAATTTGAAAATTAGAAATAAATGAAATCATGTGACATGTGATGATGTTGAGGGTGATTTGGAGGAAGTTAGGAAATTATGGAGAATGTGACAAATTTTAATTAAAAATTCAAATATAATTAAGGGAGATAAATAATCAAATAACAAATTATTTAAATTTATGTATTTAATTAATTCAAGAGGGAAGACGATTTTTGAATAGAAGAATTAAAGGTGTGAACTATACAAATAAATTTATCAATTTATTTATACTAGCAAAAGAATTAAGATTAATTAATTAAATAACTGGTATTTAATTAATTGTGCTCCAGACCAATTTATGTGTATATAGGTTTAATTATGAATTTACATTGTTGTTGAATGACCAAGAGACTGCACACAAATACACAACCCAGACCAATGCCTTAACCTAGGAAACATAGTCAATTTCAACACAAGAACAATTGGATAACAACTTAATACATAACATCACAAAGCTTCTATGAAACTGCATTACAACATCATACCTATGTATCCTAAACCAAAACTTCTTATATAGATCTAGATACTCAAATTACATGAACCTTTAGCTTTATCCAAGAAATTTAATTAAATCTTTGAATTAAAACAAAGATAGAAGCCATACATCATTGGAGCACAATGAAGATCAACAAAACAATCCTTGACCATTTTATTAATAGTTCATATAATGAATACACTAGGAGAGAAATGGCCTTGAACTTGCACCATCCTTTATATTCAAATGCTAGTACTATTATCAAAATTACAATTGCATGTCTAAAGACTCAAAAACCTAAGACAAGACTCTACACTATTCTCTGTACTTTTCATTACAAAATTGCTCTATAAACTATCAACCTGTACAATTGGCCATGCATTCCTTCGTATAGAAATGAAGGAGCAAACAAGCTTCAAGCCATAATTCACACATCATAATCTCATTGGACCAATAAAAAATATATTCCCCAATGTAGTTACATTTACAACTCAAAGGAGGGAAAATATCACGTGGGACAAAAACCATTTGCATTTGTTGATGAATATTTGTCGCACCTCTCAAAAGGCATCATTTAGTCGTTGCATCACTTTATCCATGTGCTCCCAAAATTCCTTCTACATACTCCAAACTTTAAGGAAGAAAAGCATATAAATGGAGAAAGAGGAAGAGGACAAAGTACCTCCATGTCTACAATCCTTGTCATCAATTTCAAATTGAAGAGAATATAATATTTTACATTGTTGTATCTAAGGCCTAATCAGTACTAGTTTCATTCCATGTATTATATTCTCCTTACTATAATTTCCACTATTGCAGACATGTAACCAAAATTGTAATCACCACCTTACCTCAATAGTAGCCTAATCATCCAGGAAATCCAGATATTTTTCCTTCCAAAGCTGAAACTCCTCCTCAAAAGGCCAATTGAATTCAATAACCTTGTTAGCTTTTACCCTATATGGTGCATACCTGGTCACTACCTAGTTGGATTCCTTGTAAAAATCCTCAAGGGAAATCCCTGCTTGAGTAAACATGTCCATACTACTCCTTAGCATTTGCATGTCCACCCCTTCAAAATTAGGGTTGCTTGAGTTGCAATTGACTCATTTGATTGATCTTTCCAATCCCACATCGATTTGATCTCACCATTTCTGTTTAAGATGTTAGTGAGGAGACCAAAATAAAAATCATCAAACCTTCTGACCAGTTCCCTTATTCTTGCCTCCAAAGGCTCAATTTTTCCGTAGAATTCTTGGATCCCACTCACAAGATTAAGGGTAGGCTAAATGTTTTTTGGCTTATTGACATCATGCTTAGATCCAACTACCATGAGCCTAAGATCTTGGTATCTTGGACTCTATTTCTCTATGAGAGGGATAGACACTTCCTTGTCCCTATCAAAATTTCTTACCACATCAAAAATGGAGTGGTAATTATCATGGATGCTAATCAGTCTTTTGTCAATTCCTTTATTGAGGTGTTCCAACACTATTGTCACAATCTTCAGATTGTTGGTAAGAATCAGTCTACCCTATTGATTTCACCTCTCTTCATATATATTCAACTTTTCAATCAATTCTTCCCTACTGACCTCCTCAACCTGATGTGCACTTGAAGTACTAGGTCCTTCCTCGGATAATAGTACATTTCCCAAATTGTATGGAACAATTTCCAATAAAAATTTTGGTGGAAGCATAGGGGTAGATGAAACTTTCTCTTGAGGTGAAGGAGGAGAAGCAGAGTCGGTTTGCATTGGCACATTCGTCTGCATATTTTGCATCTTTTCCTTCAACAATGCCATTTTTGTTTGCAACTCTAAAATCTTTTGTTGACCTTTTTTGTACTCAACCAATAAATCATAATACAATTTTCTAAACTTCTATTTCTCTACAGTTACAGACTCTATTGTTTCCTTTGTGAATTGATTAAAATTTACAAACATTGTTCTTGCTTCAATTGTAGGGGTGTTTGACACCCTCTTAATGATTAGCCCTCCTTTGTAATTTGTAGATGGTTCTGCAACTAGAGGCTTCTTTGTGTTTGGGGCTAGGGCCTAAATTTCTAGTGTGTCCCATTGCTCACTAAAAGTAGACCCCTACCAAGAAATTGTTGCCTCTTCTTCTGTGGAGTAGAGTGGCCTATCACATCTCTCGACTTTATCAAAAGAAATGATAGAGGCAAGATCTCATTCTGGTAGCAAGAGGAGACCACTATTTCTTACCAATTCTCTACCTTCCTTTGCTATTATGTTTTGAAATATCTCCTTCATTTCTAGCCTAACTTGTGCCTCAATAACCTTATTAGGCAATTGGGGGTTTAGGCTTCTCTCGGCAAAATTTTTAACATATTCATCCTTTTTTGCTCTCCATGTGAATTCCATGAAAGAAGGTGTCTTGAAAAATGAATCATCATCCATAAATTTTTTGCATGCCTCCTCCCTCACATCATCAATGTTATTCATACCAGTGAGGTCCATCTTGCTCAGTCTGAGGCCCATTTCTTATGGCACTATCTCCCTAGGGAGAGAAGTCATACCTTGCTGCATTTATTCCCGAGTAACAAGAATCTCATCCTCAGAATCTTTCATATCTTCCACCAAACTGCTCCATTCTATATTTTGTTTCTTTGGAGGTGGTTGTCTTGGTGGTGATGATTGCCTCGATGGTGAATCTAATTCAGTAACTTCAAGAGTAGTAGACCTTGGGGGAGAGGGGGGTGGCATTTCATGTGCAGGTGAAAGCATTTTTGACCCCTCTTGTTGAGAAGAGGTGGTCACTATTTTCTTTCCCTTTCCCTTTACCTTATCCTTCCTCCTTTTAAATACAAGTACTCTCTTTGGGGGTTGGTAGGTTGGTCTTTCTTCCATCACAGGGGCCTTGCCCTTGTCTTGAACCTCTCCTACCATAGCTTTCCCCTTACTTTGGACCAACCTTTCCTCCTTCAAACTCCACACTACCTGCTCAAAATTATGAAACATGTTGGGAATAGGATGCCATTTAATTGCAATCCTAAACATATTTCATGTATCTCCTAAGTCCTTGGAAAGTGTTCCCCAACACTAGGATTAGAAAGAGATTAAATTTGAATGAAATGAACATGTAAATTAACATTTTTTATTATTCCTAAATGATAGGAATATGTGGGGGCATCCAAGAAGAGCTCCTACAAGATAGGAGCACATGGGGCACCCACATGGAAGGTGGAACCCACCTTGCTTCAATTAATTGCTTGGAGGATTGATAACACTTCAATAATGCATGTTTTGATCCTAAAAATTAGGGATTGATATTTACATGAGTGGAATTCAATTTAGTTTAGTTCAGTTATGGTTCATTTATCTTCAGTTGCATGTAGTTATTTTGAGTTGAATGCTAGTTGATTTGAGTTGAATTGAGTTGCATGACTAATGACTTCAGTTAAATGACTAATAACAGGTGGATACTTTTAGTTAAGTGGGGATGATCAATCATGCATAATGTTTGCATGAATTGGTGGAGAGATATGTTTTAGTTAACTAAGATTGACTTGGGTCCACCTTGGGTGCCCAAGTTGGCATCTTTCAGTTAACACCTTTTGCATGAGGAGATATTTACAAGACTCAGAAAAGTGGGCCCATTCTTGGGCACCAACTTTGAGGTGAATTTTGAAAGATATCTTCTTGACCAAAGTTTAGTTAAGTGTTCAGTTTGGGGCGCCTAAATTGAGGAAGACTTTGGTTTGACTTTAGATTACATTGTGGAACTCTACTTGCCCAATATAGGCGTAGATTTTTTTGAGGAGCTTTATACTCTTGTATTGTACAAATCTTATGAGTTTACAGGCTCATATTTTGTCTATTTATTGCAGCAAGTGTATGAGAGTTCCATGAGAGTTTATTGCAGGTTTTGAAGAAGGATTGTTGAAGGCAAGGAAGCATATCAATCAAGGATTGATACAGTATTATTGTAATTTTGTTCTAAGGTTAAATAATATAATCACTATTGATTCTAGTGGAGTTTTTTCTCGAAAAAGTTTCTCCACATATATGTTGTGTCACTTCTATCTCCTTGTCTCATTATTCAATCTTTTGTCTCTTTCTACAATTGGTAAAATTGATCTAAACAGATTAATCATACACAAAGAATTGTGACAAAGAACACTTAATTAAATCTAAAGTCTCATAGTTTTACAAGTTTTAAGCTACAATATTACCTTCATTTTCAACATTTGGTATCAGAGCTAATGGTTGGTTAGGGTTTGGGATTCCTTTCTCTTAAAAGTTTGAAGGTTTTTTGGCTGTAGTGGGAGCTTTTACTATTGTTTTATTGCAGATTTGTAAAAGAAGTGTGTTGCAATGAGTTCTACTTCTTGTCTAGATATTGAAAGATTCAATGGATCTAGTTATGAGATGTGGAAACTAAAAACGGATGATCTCCTTGAAGAGAGAAATTTATGGTTAGTTGTTTGTAATGAGAAAAATCCATCTACAATGATGTCAGATGAGGATTGGGCTAAGATTGATAAAAAGGCAAGAGGGACCATAAGGTTATGTCTTGCTAATATTTTTCTCTTGAATGTTTCAAATGAATCTACCACATATAAATTGTGGAAGAGGATAGGTGATATCTATCAAACCAAAAGTCTTACTAATAAGTTGTATCTGAAAAATATTTGTATTCTTTAAAAATGAACGATGGCGATTTTGTTGCACATCATTTATATGCTTTCAATTTGATTATAATTCAGTTAGAATTTGTAGATGTAAAGCTAGAAGATGAAGATAAATGCATTTTGTTATTTTTTTCTTTACTAGAGTCTTGGGAAAATCTAATTGTTGCTATTAGTGGTAGTGGTATAGATCCTAAGATGGACAATATAATTCCTAATCTCCTATCAGAGGAGATGAGGAGGAAGTCTAAAACAGGATGTCAAGATGCCTTGTTTGTAAGAGGTAGGCCTAAGGAAAAGGCACCTATTAAGGGAGACAAGAAAGAAAAGGGTAAGTCCAAAGGACAGTCTAAAACCCTTGGTAAGAGTAAGGTAAAGTGTTGGAACTATGGGAAACTAAGACATGTAAAGAAGGATTGCAAGAACAAGAAAAAGAGTTCTGATGCTTCTACAAAGAAATCCTCAGATGATAGTAATGATGCATTGATAATTACATCTAATACTATTAGTGATGTCTCTTTCCTTATTGATTCAAGTTGTTCCTACCATATGACTCCTAACATGGATTGGTTCACTAAGTATACTACATATGATGGAGGGAATGTCTTCTTTGGAGATAATAGCACAACAAATATTGTGGGCAAAGGAGAGGTAAAGTTGTGTTTCAATGATGGTAGGGTTAAGACCCTTAATGATGTTTTACCTATTCTAGGACTTGCTAGAAAGCTACTTTATGTATCTAAGTTCAATGATTCTGGAATGCATGTGACATTTGACAAAGGTGGTTGCAGATTGGTGAAAGAGAATATGGTGGTTGCTAAAGGATCTCAAAAAGGGACTTTGTTTAAACTTGATACCTCCAATTTGAATAAATCAACCAATGTAATTGAAGTTGAAGATACATGTATGTTGTGGCACCATAGATTGGGCCACATTAGTGAAAATTTTCTTAGGACCATTCTTAATAAGAAATTGGTTGACAGTATTCCTGATTATAATATTGGAAAAAATGATTTTTGTGAGCATTGTGTGTTTGGAAAGCAATCTAGATCTTCATTTCCTAATGAAACAAATAAAGCTAAAGGATTATTAGAGATTATTCATTCAGATGTTATGGGTCCTGTGGATATTGACTCTATTGGAAAATCTAGATATTATGTCACATTTATTGACGATGTCTCAAGATACACTTGGATCTATTTTATGCATAACAAATCTGATGTGTTCAATAAGTTTAAATAATTTAAGGCTTTAGTTGAGAAATAATCAGATCATAAGATAAAAGTGTTGAAATTAGATAATGGTGGTGAATATTGTTCTAAGGAATTTGATGATTATTGTAATCGTGCAAGAATTGTGAGATAAAAAACTACTCCATATACACCTCAACAAAATGGAGTAGCAAAAAGGATGAACCAAACCTTAATGGAAAGAGCTAGGATTATGTTAAGTAGTGCTAAGCTAGATTGGTGCCTTTGGGCCGAGGCTGTAAGTACTTCTTGTTATTTAATCAATAGATCTCCTAGTTCATCTATTGAAGATAAAACCCCTTATGAAATGTGGTTAGGTAGGAAACCTAGTTTTGCACATTTAAGGAAATTTGGTTGTGAGGCTTTTGTTCATGTGCCTAAAGAAAAGTGGTCTAAGTTGAATCCAAAAGCACAAAAATGCATATTCATAGGTTATTGTGAAAATTTAAAAGGTTACAATCTTTGGAATCCTCTAACCCAAAAAATTACTTTATCTAGAGATGTGATTTTAAGGGAATTTAGATCTTATACATGAGAAGAACAACCAAAGGAGAAGGATACTTCTCGAACAATGCATTTTGAGACAAATACTAGGAAACATGAAGATGCACATGTTGAAGAACAATTGGATGGATTGGATGAGGAGAGTTCATAGAGTCCTGAGATAGATGCTCATGATGAGCATATTGAGGAACAAGAAGAACCTTCTTTGAGAAGATCCACAAGACAACGAAATCTCGTTGATAGGTATAACCCACCTGATTTTTGTTGTATATTTACTTTGATGAGTACTAATGATGAACCTAGATCTTACAGGGAAGTTTTTTCTTTAGATGAGAACAAGCTTTGGTCACAAGTTATGCATGAGGAAATGGTTTCCTTGGAAACTTGTGACACATGGGATCTTGAGAGTTTTCCCAAAGGAAGAAAGGCCATTGGTTGTAAATGGATCTTTAAAAATAAAACTAGAGTAGATGGTAATCTCGAAAGATACAAGGCTAGATTAGAAGCCAAGGGCTACTCCCAAAGAGAGGGAGTTGACTTTAATTAAATATTCTCTCCTATTGCTAAATTAACTTATATTAGATTCTTTTTATATATTGCTGCTACTTATGATTTTGAGATAGAGAAAATGGATGTGAAAATTGGTTTCTTGCATGGGGATCTTGATGAGGAGATTTATATGACGCAACCTGATGGTTTTTTTGTATAAGGAAAAGAATTATTGGTTTATAGGTTAAAGATATCTCTATATGGATTGAAATAGTCACATACAATGTGGTACCAAAAGTTTGATGCTTTTGCATTGAAAATTGGTTATGTTAGGAGTGATGAAGATCATTGTGTTTACATAAGATTTATTGATGATCAACTTTTAATTATTATCTTGTATGTTGATGACATGTTTATCTGTAACAACAAGGTAATGATCAAAGAATTGAAAGCACAATTGTCTAGCACATTTGAGATGAGAAATCTAGGGGATGCAAAATATATCCTTGGTATGGAGATCATCAAAGATAGAGGTAACATAAATATTTGATTAAGTCAAAGCAACTATGTTGATACTATTTTGAAATGGTTTAACATGCATGATAGTAAACCAATTAATATTCCTTTACTAGTTGGCACAAATTTAATTTTAGACATGGGTCCTAAATCTGATTTTGATCATGAGGAAATGTTTGAAATTCCATATGCTAGTGTAGTTAGTAGTTTGATGTATGCAATGGTCTGTACAAGACCAAATATAGCCCAAGTAGTGGGATTTCTAAGTAGGTTTGTGTCTAACCCTGGTAAAGAACATTGGAATTATGTTAAGAGGGTGTTTAGATATTTACGAGGTACTTTTGATTATGGTTTGGTTTATCATGGTGCTAATGATATTGATATTATGCACAGATTATTGGACATACAGGGTTTTTTTGATTCATATTGGGCAGGGGACCTAGATAGTCGGAGGTCGACAAGTGGCTATGTGTATACTTTGTTTGGAATTGCAGTTAGTTGGATGAGTAAGAGGCAGCCCACAGTTGATTTGTACACCACAAAAGTAGAGTACATGGCTGATACACATGACTCTAAAGAGGCAGTTTGGTTACAGAGACTTGGGAAAGGTATTGGTTTTAATTGCAAGAAAATTAGACTTGAATGTGATAGTTAGAGAGCTATTTGTTTAGCCAAAAATCCTATGTATCATGCTTGTACTAAGTATGTTGATGTTCAATATCACTTTGTGCAAGAAATGGTTGAGATTGGGAAGGTATTGATTGAGAAAGTTTGCACTTTGATGAATGTTGTAGATTATCTTATGAAACCAGTTCCTACAGATAAGTTATCTTGGTGCAAGAAGGCCATTGGCCTTGAGTCCTGTACTTTATTTATAATAATGATTCCTTGTTTAGAATAATTACAATGTATAATTTCAAGTCGAAGAATGTTGGGAATAGGATGCCATTTAATTGCAATCCTAAACATATTTTATGTATCTCCTAAGTCCTTATAAAGTGTTCCCCAACACTAGGATTAGAAAGAGATTAAATTTGAATGAAATGAATGTGTAAATTGATATTTGTGATTATTCCTAAATGATAGTAACATGTGGGGATGTCCAAGAAGAGCTCCTACAAGATAGGAGCACATGGGGCGCCCACATGGAAGGTGGAACCCCCTTGCTTTAGTTAACTGTTTGGAGGATTGATAACACTTCAGTAATGCATGTTTTGATCCTACAAATTAGGGATTGATATTTACATGAGTGGAGTTCAATTCAATTCAATTATGTTTCAGTTATCTTCAGTTGCATGTAGTTATTTTAAGTTGAATGCTAGTTGACTTGAGTTGACTTCAGTTGCATGACTAATGACTTCAGTTGCATGATAGATAACAGGTGGATACTTTTAGTTAAGTGGGGATGATCAATCATGCATAATGTTTGCATGAATTGGTGGAGAGATATGTTTCAGTTAACTAAGATTGACTTGGGTCCACCTTGGGCGCCCAAGTTGGCATCTTTTAGTTAACACCTTTTGCATGAGAAGATATTTACAAGGCTTAGTCAAGAGGGCCCATTCTTGGGTGCCAAATTTGAGGTGAATTTTGCAAGATATCTTCTTGACCAAAGTTCAGTTAAGTGTTCAGTTTGGGGCACCTAAATTGAGGAAGACTTTGGTTTGACTTCAAATTACATTATGGAACTCTACTTGCCCAATAAAGGCATAGATTTTTGTGAGGATATTTATGCTCTTGTATTGTACAATTCTTATGAGTTTACAGACTCATATTTTGTCTATTTATTACAGAAAATGTATGAGAGTTCCATGAGATTTTATTGCAAGTTGTGAAGAAGGATTGTTCAAGGAAAGAAAGCATATCAATCAAGGATTGATATAGTATTATTGTAGTCTTATTCTAAGGTTAAATAATACAAGAACTATTGATTCTAGTAGAGTTTTTTTCCTGAGAGGGTTTCTCCACGTATATGATGTGTCACTTCTATCTTCTTGTATCATTCTTCTACAATCTTTTGTCTCTTTCTACAATTGGTAAAATTGATCTAAATAGATTAATCATACACAAATAATTGTGACAAAGAACACTTAATTAAATCTAAAGTCTCATAGTTTTACAAGTTTTAAGCTACAATAATACCTTCATTTTCAACAAAATATATATTCAATCCTCTAAATTTCATTATTGATATCCATGAGAGCTAAAAACTTTGGATCATTTGCCTACATTTCCTTCTCCAACATATTAAATGCAATCCACTTCATTTTTATATCATCTTGTTTTTTAAAATAAAAAATATTCCTGATTACATCCTCAGGGAAGTAAAAGTTATGGATGAACCTAGAGCTATGGATTTTGGCCTTTAACCCTGCCATGAAACCTTCCAGATCATGATTCCTTTCTCTAACCCTCTTCATCCCAAATGTCTTCATCACATCAACATTTTTTCTTCATACTCCCTCTTTCATAACAAAGTCAGAAAAGACGGTGTGTGTAGGGAAAAGGGTCCCCTTCCTCTGATCTCACATGTGATTTATTCTACATCTCCTACCTACCACATCACCTCAATAAAACCAACCCTTAGTGGCACATATTTTGAATATATATGTGGTGCTACACTTGTGCCATAAACTATGAGAATTGTGTATCTTAGATAGGGAATTACATCTCCCCAATTGTGCTCAATGTTTAAATCAGGCCTCCTACCTTTAGGCCTCAAAAAATCATGCAATTTTGCAGGTATCCTTGTCATATTCATAATCAGGGCCCTCCTTAGTTTAGAAGCAAAAATATTCTCAAACACCACAAAACTAGATTTGTTTTCATTTCTATCAAGGAGTCTAGTCCAACATTGGATAGGTAAATCCATGTCACCCTTCATCCTAACTAATGTCATATCCTTGCCAAATAATGCATCTCCCTTATATAGAAACATATGCATGAAAAATGAATACCACCAAAATCTTACCCCATCCTTAATGTTCTTTAATGCAATCAGTCCCTCATGTATCCTATCAAACAAACATGATCCAAATTCATAAAGTGTGTTCCAAGTAGGGTGTTGAATATGTGCAGCCATATACATCTTAGCCTTGGGCATGCTTGTGGCTAGGTCAAACCCTAAGATTTGGCATAAGAATTAAAAAGTACAAGTTTAGAAATATGTCACAAAGTAATCGTTACCAATTTTTCACCATAGCTCAAATTGGCAGATCTGATTAAATTTCAATTCATTTATGCATTTTCTTAAACCATTACATGTATTGGAGTTTAAAAGAATTATTCAGTTAAAACTTGCAATGTGTTTTCAGTTAAAGAGAGCATTTAGTTTTCTATTCAATGTTTACAACATAGAAAATATTGCATGAGATACAAAGAATAATGCTTCCATTCTATATTGATTTATCCATTTCATAATGTATCATATATTTTTGCAAAAGAGAGGTACAAATTGAACAAGATTGCACAAATGTTGTTTTCATATTCATTGGGATAAAAAGAAAGATCAGGCATCCCACACAAGTTGTGGGAATAGATGAATAAACATAACAAAAGGAATGTACTATGCTACTAAAGATAAAGGAAGGAGAGAAACATATAAGAAGAGACATAGCCATCATTGCTTGAGATGTCTTTGACTTGGCCTTCTATGTTGCTTATCCCTCCTTGCTCCTGGTCTCCAAGTGAACCTGCAAATGATTGAGAAAGCTTTGTTAGATCTTTGGTTATGAATCCTCCTATATGATCTATCAAAAACAATATAGTACATTGCTTGTGGTGCATTGAATCAGTTGAGAAAATACCAAAAGTATGCAAGGGAACAAAAGATAAAACATCACAAGAGCATTGAACTTTTTTTTTATCTAACATGTTTGTTCACTGTGCAGGTATAGGAAAATTCATGTTTCTGATCTATTTTGAAGACATAATAGCATTTGGTGTGAAAATGGGCTCCCAAAAGGGTTGATCTTGGCATGTTTCCCCTTAACTGCAAGAGGGGCTTTGAGAAAAGAAATGCATTCACAGTGTTCAAAATGAAGTATCCAACTAAAGGAGAAGTCCAAAAAATCAATACAAGAGAATTTGATTCATTACCCATACATGACCATCAAATTCAAAATGCAAGTGAAAATGAAGATCACAGATAAACAAGGAATCTTTCTTGAATCCTCAAAATATGTAGAAAAAAAATTAAATGCACTATCTTTCATTAGATATTTCTATTTCCATACAAATGTGTCATGTTCAAAGTGCTACTACAACATTACATTACTGTCATGTTTCATTAACATTATGTTCACATTGATAGGGCAACAAGTGATACATTGTCATGGAGTCATAGTGAACATGCATACACAATGCCAGTCTACAAATCAAGAGTAGAAACTTAAGCAATTGGAGAAGCTTCAAAACATTATCATCAAGTGTCACTTATTTCAAAATCTTCTATGCACTAAGGATCAAGACTCATATTAGCTGAAGTCATCGAAGGGAAGATAAAAATGCATGAAGAGTACAAAGAGATTTTGGCTCTATCAAGAAATGGAGAGTACTCAGTGACTGCCCTTGAAAGGCAAGCCCCCTATTGGAGCAACGTTGTTTCTAGAAACAAAGAAAAAAAGCAAGCTATATTTGTATATATGAAGAAAATGAAGCCATCTTGTTTTTCCATAACAATGAGCAAGTGCTATAATGAAGCTAGGGTTTTGAAATAAAAATGAAACAATAATGATTTTCCATTCAAAAATGTGAAACCCTGAAAGTCTAAAGCCTCGACCTTTCTTGGAGAAGCATTTTTTTTGGTTTTCATTCAAAATAATAGGAGAACAATGTTATATTCTACAAATGGAGAAGAGATCTAAGATGCATAAAGTGCCTTCAAAACCCAATTGGTGCTTTCATGGCCGCGACCTGAGAGAAGAGTTCCTCTTCACAGAAACACAAACCCACTTGGGTTTTGTTCCAAAAGGTTCAAATGCAGAAGATATTAAGGGGTTTGAGCTCGTGCAAGTGTTTGATCCATAAAAATGAAAGCAATGAATTAAATGGACATGACCATTAAGGGGTTTCAAACCTAGAAAGTAATACAACAAGTGAAAGGAATCATTCTCTCTATGAGTTCCATTGATTTTTACATCATTGGTCGAGCCCAAAATCAACCATTTTTGTAGAAAAAGGGCAATAAAAAATGTATGGCCATGACTAGTATAAAGAGAACACAGATTTCCATTCATTGCTCCAACAGAAAGAAGAAAATTACATTATTTTGTTCAAAGAATGCTCAAATCGATCTTATTTAAGAGGGAAATGCACAAGATTGAGAACATAGGAACTCACCCAAGTTTTTGTGTGGAGAAAACCCATCAAAAGCCCACATACCATGTCTTCTAAAAAACTCAAGTCAAGCTTTCCATGGAGGCTCAAAGTGGAGAAAACATCAATAGAGAACACAAGAGAAAGCAAATATAGATCAGAAAATGTATCATGGTCATGGCCTGGAGGCTCATTTTTCTTCAAAAAATGGCCAAGTACCTAAGAAAAATGGAAATCGACATTCAAAATGGTGAAAAACAACTTACCCTTTGATTTATAGAAGAGCTTCGATGCAAAATAGTGAAGAACCAACATAAATGGTGAAGTTCGAGCCTTGAAACCCTAATATCCATGGCGGCCAAATGTAGAGCTCCTTTTTCCAAATGTTTCCAAGATGCAAATGATGCTAATGCTTAGGGTTAGATGGTTTTGTCTTAGGGTTTTCCCATCACCCTAAGTTCGGCCTTTAATTTTTTCACATGGTTTTAAGAAAATATCATAATTAACTAATGCCATGGTGGTGCGAAGTCTCCTCTTACCTTATTGACTGAGGCATGCCTTAATCATTTTGTATGATTGTGCCTTAGTCAATTTTGTGACTTTTATTCAAAATCAATTGCCCCTTGCATTTTTTTGTTGACCTTAGAGAGTTTTAACCTTGATTTAATTCATGCCCCTATCAAAATCAAGCCAATGCCTAGGTGATCCCACAATAGTGGATTACAATTTTTGGCCAAACTGGACACTGATATTATTTCTTTAACTAAATCTTCACATTCAAGCACCTGTAGCGACTAAATTGTGAAGAATTTGAAGATGATGCAAACTAGAGTCTCGTCACATTTTGTTTGTAGATTCTAAAAATATTTGTTTTAAAAATTTTGGAATCAGATTGCACTTCTTTTTTCCTCTCACAAAAACTGGTTTTTTTTCAGAAAATAACATTTTAAAAAAGTGACGCACACCGTATAACGCATAATTTTTTTTCCATGAAGGATAAAATTCTAATACTTTTGAATTTAGATCTGGAACTCCAATATCTAGTGCTTCCACTTGGTTAGATAGTTTTTTATTGAATATTTTTTCTTTAATCAAGTTTCAAAGTCAAACCAATTACAATTCAGACATAGCGCGACCGTATAACGCGTAACCTTTTTTGTATATATCGAAATTCAATTTATTTTTCTGTTTGGATCAAGAACTTCAATACCTGGTGCACTCATTTTTATTTTTTGATAATCTGCTCTTTTTCCACATGTGCATAATAGAGACCTTCATTTTTGGTGAAAAACTTGTATTTTAATAATAAAAAAATTAAAAAAATAATAAAACAAAAACATATCAAAATTATATTCTTTGGATAGCTCGTTCTGAGGACTACCTGATTCTAGTTGGGTTTGTGAAGTCTCCACCATTTTCATGTTCAAACCGAGCTTCGAAGTGAAAAAAAATAGGTTTTTTTTGTGTCTAAGGGGGAGAATGAGGGATAAGGGGGGTTTGTATGAACCCCTAGGGGTTCAAGCGAACCACCTCACATAATGCATTTTTATTTGGTTTTTGGGTGGTAAACTAGGGAATAGGTTCACTCAAACTAGTAGGAATGTACAAACCCCCAAAATCGCATTTTTTTGGCATCAGGTCATTTTTTGTGAGTTTTCCTTCCTCACTGGAATTGTAAACCACTATTGTGGCTTCACCCGCCTTATGATGCGTTATTTTCCCTAAGTCTTGAATGCCTTAGTTTCCCATCAAAACTTTGAATAGGCATATATGATAGGTGCCTTAAATATTTTATGATTTTTTATAGAAAAATAAAACACAATAGGAGCCTTTACATACTAATTTTTTTTTTGCAAAATATCAAATTTTACCCAAACTGCAAAAAAATAGAATAATTAGAGTCAAATTGCATCAAATCAAATGTAATAGGGGGCCTTTCTATTTTGAATTTCTGAAACTGCAAATGATGTAAAACATCATTAAGGTCATGTTTCTATAAATTGCCTCAATGCTTGTTATTGTTTTAGAATGCAGTTAGTAGACTTGAGTTCACATCAAAACCTTTTATTTTTGAGTTTGAGTTCCTAGGAAAAATTGGAAAAGGATGAGAAAAATGAACCTTTTATTTTTCAGTTTTGAGGCAGTTTGAACCTGATTTTGTGGCTTTATTGGATCAACTTTCTGGAGGGAAAAAGTTTCAATCTTTTTCATGATGTTTGCAGTAGTTTTGGAGGATTTTTTTTTTAGTTTTTTCTGAGGAGCTCGGAAATGGATCAGAATTGCTAATTATGAGATGCAGTTGAGCTGATTTTTGCTATTTTCACTATTGGAGAGACTTAGAAGATATAAATTTCAAGAAAATTTTGATTTTCTCATTTCAGATTGTCGTTTCTTGCTCTCCTACTCAGTCAGAGAGTCTTGTAAACATTTTCTTTTACTCAATTTTTGAGCTTAACACTCCTTCATTTTCAATAAAACATCAAGATTTTCCTTCCCATTTTCTTGTCTCAGATTTACAATACCAATTTGATGTTGACTGTGATTCAAAATACAAAATCCTCTTTATGCCTTGTTATTATGAGTTTGCATATAGGAGTCTCATATATTTCAGGTTGTTTTTTGTGTTCCATTTAGTGAACCTTCATGCAAAACACTATTGGATTATATGTTTTCAAGGTGGGATTGTGAGAATCAAAGTTTTAGAGAGATTGTTGAGAGTAAAAGGTTATTAGAATATTTAAATTGTTGGTGAATCATCTTAGGTTTTAGGATCTCAGTTTTAGTTTTTCCTTCTAACCCTTTCCTCTAAAATTATTCTAGATTAGGTGATTCATTGGGGGAACCAACTGGCTTTGGAGATTTTCTCTCACTTACAGATTACCCACAATCTGAGAGTGTTTCCATGTTACAACATGATAGGCAAGTCTAACTTGGCTAAGGGTGCAATCCTCATTTTTTCAACAATAATCTATATGGAAAGGCTCCTTATCAGCTAGGACCAAGATTATTTTCCATTGTCCCTTCACATATGCCAAAAAGTGTTGCAGTACTAAGATTTTGAAGGTATGACTTACTTTCTCATATTTTTCTCTCAATTCCTTCTCATCAATCTTGACCATGTCTTCACTCCATTCAGTTAGTTTGAAGACTTATATATTTCCTCCTAGTGACCTTAACCATCTCAAATCGATCATAAGTACTTACAACCCTAGAGATTAGGTCATAATTTTCTGAAACTACTCTTAGAAGATCAATATCCATGTATACATTCAGCACAACCAATTTACCCATGTCTAATCTCTAAGGGTTACCAATGGGTATACCACAATTTCTATTTCCAAACCAATAGTTGAACTGTGCCCATCCAATATAGGGTAATGTGCCATATTTGATATTAAATTGTGTTGCAAGTATGGAGATGTTTGATGGTGTTGTCATTGATGTCAACACTATACAAGTTGAGTAAGTTATTTTCCAAGTACTTTTGAGAAAATTTGAGAAATAAGGAAAGCTATGTTGAAGTTGTATTATGAGCATGCTCCCGTAATGTGGTCTACATCCTCTCTATATTGATCAAATATCCTTGCGGATCTGATGGTGTATTCTTGAGCTTAAGTGGATTATATATTCTAAGTTTCAGCTTTTGGGTTGATGGAGAATAGAAATTATGTTCACCAATGTGTGAACTGGGTTTGCAGAGTTATTTGGTTGTTGACTGGGATAAATGTTTTGGCTCTGCAGTCTTCTGGTATTTGGTTTTAGATCTTGTGGATTTGGGAGATTACTATATGGTTTATTTTTTGTATTATGACAAATTTGTATGTGTTTTTGCACTCTAGAAAGCCTGCTCCAGAGCTCTGTTATTCCGACTGGTCGTCCCAGTTGGATTGGTGAAGTATTCTCTATGAATGAAGTTTGTTGAAGATCTTGCAGATGTATCTATGTTGTTCTCAAAGATGGTAAAATGACTAGTGAAGCATGTTGGGCCATCCACATGAGATTATCTTACTGTTGATGTGTGTACTTCAAGTTCATCGGTGTTTTCATTAGGTTTGGACGACCTAGTGTTTACACATTACATTATGTTTGTGTATCAATTTATGAAAGCGTGTGCATGATCAAGATGTTGTTTGAGTCCTAAATTAAATTTGTAATTGGTCCTCTCACATTCTTATCCACCATGGGAATGTTGAGTATCCAACCTTGTTTGAATTTGTAATTTGTAATTGTATAGCCGACCTTATGAATTTTTCTAAGGTTGAAGATGGTATATAAGCGAATCAAGTTGAAGTGAATTGATCATCCATCCATCATTCAATTTGAGCAAGAGAAGAGTGTGCAAATAAGTGCAAAAATCAGAGTATGGAGGAATGAAGTTCAACAACATAACTTAATTATATTTATATTCTTCTATTCAAGTTGTGAAGTGTGTGGAACTCCTAGTGGTGGATCTTTATCTATTTCTTTGTAATTTATGTAGGCAGTGAGCCTCCTTTTTTGGACAGTGAGTCCTAAGGCAGTGAGCCCCTAATCTGGGTAGTGAGCCTTCATATCTAGGCAGTGAGCCCTCGGGAAATGAGCCTGTGTATCCGGTTTTGCATTCTTCTATATTGTGAGTTAATCCTCACCATGGTTTTTCCCTCATTGGGGTTTTCCATGTAAATCTGGTGTCTCTGGTGTTGTGTTTCTATTATTCGCATTTCATGTTTACACTTAATAACAGATTGAAGATAAAGTGAAATTGTTTAAGATTATAAGTGGAAAGAATTGATACAACTGATTCACTCCCCCCTCTCAGTTGTCTTGTGTGCATTTCAACACATTGCTTGTCGATGAGACCATCTATAATTTGGGTGCCTTGGAACAACAACTGACCTTTGGGCTTATGAGATGTTGAGGGTTTTAATTGGTCAACAAAGTCCTAAGAAAGGGTTCATTTCTTCTCCTCTAATTTTGAAGTTTGGGCTCATGGAGGCGCCATGACAATAGGGTTTCTTACAAACTAGGGTTTTACTTAGCAAAAAACTAGAAGCTTACTACTAGGGTATGGGTTTGACACAAATAAACAAGACTTAACAAATTTATCATTCAATCTGAATGTCAAACCTTAAAAGAAATACAAGAAAACTAGAACTTCTATTGAAAGAATAAGAGAACGAGCACTTTTAGCAAATTTGCAAACAATTGAAATACAAGGTATCGATTTTACTTACTGTTTGCAGATGCTTTGAAAACCTTAATTTTTAGAAGTTGAACGAGCTTGAAATGAGCAACAAGAAATTCTTGGTCGCACAAAATGTTTTAATGAATTGCAATTATGCTTTAAAGTAGGTTTTCATAGCATAAAGCAGACCAGTTTGGTAGTTCAACATCATATCTTCCATTACTACTCGCTCGTGCAAACCGAAACGATTGACCTAGCCTCAACTTCAAACTTCAAATTCCAACCATTGATTTTGCAGTGATGTGTCCTGATGGACAATCCAGATTGAGTCAATTAAGTTTGAAAAATTGACTTTAGATGACCATTACTGGTAACCAGTCAAATTATTCCATGTGGATCCATTTCTATGTCACCCTATGAGATCCACCATCTCCATGAGCTTTGAAGATGGCTACGTGTCACTTGCCCACTTGCCCATTGGGTTTAACTAGTGCACAACTTATGGCAGCAGGGTGGTGGGAATAAACCTGGATTGAATTTGGCGTGTTCAACTTGCACGTGTATTACCTTTCAAAACATCTTAGTGTATATCCTTTAGATCTGACAAACGACCAGGATTATAAAATCTTGTCTTGCAATTGACCATGTGCTCAAAATAACCTTTTAGTAGCCCAAGAGTTAATATTATTCATAAACCACCATAATATCTTGATGGCCCAAATTATGCCATGTGGGGCCTCCCTGCTTCCCCTCCGAGAGATAAAAAATTTTGGGGGGTCCGTCGTGGGCTATCGAGTAATGCAAAGGATAAATCCATGGCATCTCATCATAACTATTGATTCATTAAATCTTGATGCTTTCTACCTTTGAAGGATGATGGGTCTCGCCTTGGAAGAGAACACATGTCCCCCGCTCACCAGTCCGTTGGTATTTTTTAATGAATATTAAAATACAGTGGGGAAGCAAGGAACGAACAAGATGTAATCACATGATCCAACCACCCTTATTAAAATTCAAATTTGCACGTGTAAATGTTAGCAACTTAAAAAGGGGATCTAACTGTGTCAACAAGAGATGGGGGACATAAACTCATCACCAAGACTTTAGACCAACGAAAAAATATTAATCCCATTTAAACTTTGATGTATAATATTTCCCAATGACAGAATGAATGACAAGACTAGGTGAAGGGGTTGGTAAAAATGGTGAGCTTGATGACATAATTCCAAACTAATGTAATCGAGAATCAATGACAATAAGTTAACTCAAAATTATAAGAAATAGAGTAAAGGCTAGGTTTCTTTGAATAAATGCAAGATAAACCCTAAACCCTAGACGTAAAATCCTAACCAATGAACCAGAACAAGACCAATGAGGCATCCAAGCATAGATACAAAGAAATGGAACAAAAAAAAAAAGGGTTCCATTAGTGACTCTAGTTGGGAATGCATGCCTCTTAGTAGGCATGGAAAGATCTCATACATCTCCTAGAAGAGCAAACCAAAACAGAGAACCAAAAGCGGGAAACTACCCAGACAAGGTAGTCAAACCAGACCAAACCCAGCCAAAGCAAACCAAGCCTATATGCAAAACATACAAAATTTACAATGTACATGGAAAGAACATATTTGAAGAGAAATATGGCTTCAAGAACTATCCATGTACTGGCAGTTCAAGAAGTTCACCAGTTAGATCTTGTAAAAAGTAAGAGTCCTCACCATGGGTATTGTTGATTAGATAAGGGCCCAACGATAGTGTATCAAACTTCCCATGTTTTCCCTTATCTTTAGACATGGAATTCCACATTAACACCATGTCTCCTATTTGAAACTTTCTTGGAGATGCTTTCTTGTCATACAAGTTCTTGACCTGCAATTGCAACTTAACATTTTTCTTTTGAGCATCTCTTCTCATCTCATCCACCTCCATCAAGGCATCAATTCGGTGTTACATCTCATCACATACATATTCATTATATTCTTGGACAAATTTATACATTTTCATAAGATAGCTATGAGGAAATCTTACTGCAATACCATAGACCAAATCAAATGGAGCATAACCAGTGACTTTCTTGACTATTACCCTATCTGTCCATAGAGCCAACTTCAACTTGGGATCCCAAGCTCTCTTGTTTTTTCTCAATGATCCTTTTAATGATCTTCATCAATCTCTTATTTCTTGACTTTTCCTTGTGGGTGGTATGGTGAAGAATAGGAAACCTGAATCCCATGCTTAGAAGAAAAATTAGTGAATTCTTTAGACCTAAAGCACATTGTATTGTCTGAAAAAAAATTAGGCAATCCAAACCTGGTTAGTATGTTATCCATCAAGAAATTAATGACTACCTTACTTGTTGCTATTTTTGTTGGGATTGCTTCCACCCATTTAGTAAAGTAATCTATAGCAACAAGGATCCAAGAGTGACCTCCATTAGACTTATCTATTATTTCTCCAATAAAATCAATGCCCCACTATTGAAATGGTGTCTAGACTGGAACTAGTCTAAGTGGTAAATTACCTAAGAATTTGAGGTTCCCAGAGAACCTCTAACATGCATCACATGTTCTCACAAGTTTGTGAGAATCCTTGAATATTGTTGGCCACCAAAATGAAGCTCTTAAGACCTTGTGAGCGATTGTCTTAGCCATATCATGTCCACCACACACTCCATTGTGCATTTCTATTAGCAACTTAGAAGCTTTGGCATTATCAACACATTTCAACATGACACCATCCAAATTTCTCCACCATAGTTCACCATTTATGATCACATACTTGAGAGCCTGTAAGTTGAGAGTCCTCTTCTCTTTGTCTGTCAAACCTTCAAGGCATTGCATCTTCTATAAATAATAGACAAAATTCTTGTACCAATCACACTCTTGCATATAAAAAATATGCGACCTATCAAAATAATCCTCTTGATCTATTTGATTGGCATCCAAATTAGCTTCAACCATTAGCTTAGCTAACCCTTGACCTCTCACCAACTTGGTGATATGGATATCAATGTTAAACTCTTGTATCCTATTTATCCATCTAAATCTCCTATCTGTGACTTCTTGCTAGGTAAAAATGTCTTTAATAGTAGCGATGGGGACATATGCAACAACTATGGCTCCCACAAGATAGGTTCTAAAACATTTTACATCCTTTACCAATACATATGATTGTTTTTCAATCAAATAATATTTAAATTCTGCAGCTTGAAGAGACTTGCTAAAAAATGCAATGGGATTTTGAAAACCTTCTTGATTCTTTTGTAACAAGACTGAAGCTATAGTGTGGAATGATGCAAATGAGAAAAAATTTAGTGGCTTGGATAAATTAGGGGTCCTTAGGAATGGGGCCTCCTTGATTTCTTGATTAATTGCTTGAAAATATTTACTTAGCTCTTCAGTACACTCCACTTTCTCACCCTTCTTCAAAATCTTTGGTATGGGGAGAGTGATTTCTGTAAAATCGATAACAAACCTTCTTAGAAAATAATCTGCCCAAAGAATGATTGAATTCCCTTCACATTCTTTGGCTATGGAATTTTTTCAATGGTAGCTACCCTGTCAAGGTCAATTCTCACTCCTTCCTTTGACACAATGTGTCCCAATAACTTTCCTTTAGTGACCCCAAAGGGACACTTCTCTGGGTTAAGTGAGATCTCATATTCCAAGGCCCTGATGAAAATTTTCTCTAGGTGCATACAATGATCTTATTTCTTTGAGTATGTTGTCATATCATCTTGATAGATTGGCAAAAACAAGTCAATAAAATTAGAAAAGGCTACATTCATAGCCCTCTAAAAATTTGCACCTACATTAGTCAAGAAAAATGACATTCTAATATAAACATAAGTGCCCCATGAAGTAGTAACTGCATTCTTATTCTTCTTAGACTCCTTCACTTTAACTTGATTGCAACTAGAAAAACCATCCATCATGGACAAGATCTCGCAACCAGTCATCTTCTACAACATGGCCTCCATGTTAGGAAATGGATAGTTGTCCTTTAATGATGACACGTTGAGGTTCCTAAAATCAATGCCTAGTCTGATGTCACCATTCTTTTTCCTTATTGGAACTAGATTAGACACCCAAGATGAGTTCCTTATAGGCTTAATTATGTCAGCATCCATTAGCTTCACTAGCTCTTCTTGCATTTTTGGTGCTAAGGTGTGATTGATAGGTCTTTACTTTTTCTTGAAAGGTTTTGCATCTACTTTTAGGGGGATTTCATGCTGAAACAATTCCTCCATGTATGCCTTCAAGTCATCATAAGACTAGGAAAATAAATGCATATACTTTCTCAACAAAGCAATCAACATTGCTTTAATCTTGGGCTTCATTTTCTTGCCCACATAAACTTTCTTAGGAGAATTTTTAGTCTCTATGTTCACCTCTTTTAAATATTCTATATGGGTGGAAGATGTCTTGGCATTTCTTTTATCTTGGTTTTCAAAGACTCTTTCTAAGGCAACAAGGCCTTTAGGGATCTTATTTATCTTTAACTGGATGACTTCATTACCAAATATTGTATCCTTTATGTCCATTGTCTCTACAAAAGCCCCAAAATCAATCTCCCAACTTTCATACTCATCTACACATTTCAAAAATCTTAAGATATCTTCATCATCATTGAAGACTTGTTAGTTTTGTATATTGCTAGGGATTGAAGGCCTTGTTTTCATCTCCACTTTAGAAATACTAGCAAAACTCATATCATCAGACCTGAGTGCAATGTTTTCCAAAAAATATACCACTCGGTTTTGGCCTCTTTCCATCCAATCAATTCCAAAAGCATCAAATTGTTCTATGGAATCCCAAACGACATTCCTATACTACTTCAAACTCTTATTCTTTGATGCAAATCTAGATCTAACTTGGGATATCACCAATTATGAATCACCAGTCACTTTCAGCTTCTTTATCCCATGTTTTCTGCTAGCCTTAACCCCAACAACAAGGCTTCATATTTTGCCACATTGTTTGTACAAATAAATAACAAGGTGAAGGAAAAATTGAATGTATTGCCACTAGGTGAAACCAATAATATCCTTGCACTTGATCCTTCCTTGGATCTTGCACCATCAAAATACATGGTCCAAAGATCATTATTATCAAACATTTTTTTCATCTCCTTTTCAATAGGTGCATGTTGCTTGTCATTTTCCCTTGGCAACTCTTCTATCCTGAAATCATTGATGTCAATATCAACAAAGTGGATTCTATCATCTTCAGGAGCAAGTTCAATCATGTGTTGGACCCTTGATTCTCTAACCAGTTTGATATCTTTTCCATAAATTAGGAAGGTGGAAAAAGACATATCACACTACATACTACCCCCCCATGGAGGTACTCCATCTTCTTGACAAAAAAATTCCATAATTTGGTGGAATGTCTACCACTGTCACACTCATTTTAAATCCCTTTTCTAGAATTGCGGCTAGCCTATATGGGAGTTAATTGATCACACCAATTACAAGGGCTTCCCTAGAATCCATAGCATAACATTTTCCATGAGTAGTATCAATCTTAAATCTAATCTCTTTCATAATCTTAACTGGCATAATTTTATTAGAGGCCCCTGAATCAATCATACAATTCTTCAAGAACTTCCCATCAACAATCAAAGTTACAAATAACGGGTCTATATTACTAGGACAAGTAGTTATTGCATTTCCTAGGTAAATGTAAGGGATCTCAGTAATTATCCCCTCAACCTCCATTTCTTTCAATTCCTTTCCACTACTTTGGGTGGAGTAGACACCACTGATTCATTACTGGATGTAGTAGCACCATTGATAAGCTCTACTTCCTTCTATTTATACTCATCATTTCAAGTAAGGGGACAAAAATATTTACTTGTGAAAGCAATTGAAACATATCAACAAGAGTATACCTAGGTAGTTCGATTGGTATCATACCTTGTTCAATGTTTCTTTCTTTTTGTTGTCCACCTTTGACTTCATCTTTGAGTTTGGCATCCTTCTTCTCGGGTTTAGGATTCGTATTTTGTCTTTACCTTCATAGCAAGTGATATGACTTCCCCATCTACCTTTGGTTTTTCAATCTTCTTCACCCAAATTTTGTCTCCCTTTACTTCCTTGGCCTTAGCCCCATCCACTTTATTATCAGCCTTGGGTCCTTTATCTTTTGCATTTTTCTCCTTGATGAAGAGGCTACCAACATTACCTTGATCTCCATCTATCGTCCTATTTCCTAGGTGGTAGGAACCTCTTGCATGTGCTGCCAAGGCTACTATCAATTTTGAAATTTTTTTCATCTGAGGGCCTCCTTAATGACACATCCTCCTCAACTACCTCCAAAGTGCATACTTCATGATCATCCTGATTCTCTTCATCAGGGAGTTATCTTCATCAACGAGAACCTATTGGTGATATGCATTGGATCTCTGCCTCTAATCATCCACACCAATTTCATGGGACTCCTCATCAAAGGAGCAGTCATTACAAGTAAAATCAGACCTAATCATGATCACATTAACTTTAACATCATCATCATGAGACTGATCATAATCTATTGATGCACCTTGTTCAACTTCCACCAATTTTGTAACCACACACTGGTGAGGAGAGTGAGGAAATTAAAAAAATATGCACCAAGGGGTTCCATCAGTAAAATTTCCAGAATGCTTTTGCAAAGGATTAGCTCTAACCTGATGTTGTGTGTTTTTCTGATTATTGTGGATTGGCTTTCCATTCTACCAATTAGTTTTGCAAGGATAATCCTAGAGCCTTGGGGGCTTTTAATTCTTCTAGAAATGTTGTTTGTCATTTCCAAGTCCCTTTTCATTTTTTGCAACAGTATACTTGATATCTTTGAGAGTGCTCATCACTTTATCTCATCTTTCATCATTGGTAGGATTTGAACTAGAGGTATTTTCTTGTTTATCTTTAGGATTCTTCAAGATTTTAAAATCATCTCTTCTTCCCACCTTTCTTGAAGCCTTCCTATTACTTTCAATGTGTAGGATAGTCCTAAATACATCCCTCAAATTTTGAGTGTCTTTATTTCTTAAGAGATAACTCATTTTACAATCAAATACGTTGAAGTAGGTAAAAAGACACACTGGATCATTCATCCTCAAGTTTGGTGGCAACCTATTCATAGCCTTCTAAAATTTGATGTTAAAATTAGACACCATTTCACTATATCCCTTAGTGATATTATTGAATTCATTGAGCATAAATCTGGGGTCATTTTTAACTCCATATTGTTCTCTAATAACTCTCTTAAATTCATCCCATGAGCCAATACTACCATTCGTTAAGCCCCTATACCAATCCCTTGCATCCTCTATCAATGACTGCATGAAAATTTTCTAAACCACATCCTTATGTTCTATTTCATAATCATCAAGAAAATTAAGGAATGCTTATAGGTGATCCTCACCGAATATTGCATTATTTCCAGTGAATTTTCTCAACACAACCTTGATATCATTGTCAATGAGATTTGGGCATCCAGGTATCCCATGTAAGCATAATTGTCTATAGCTTTCCAATTGTATAGGTTGCCTATGAAATTGATTCTCTCTTACTTCATTATTCATACTAGCTTCACCTCCCCCTTTCTTATGATCCATGTTTCTGTTAGAAAAATGATTGGAAGTGCAATCCGTATTACTTGTATTGGGAGGCTTAGAATTTGGGGTGGATTGATCTATATGACATGAAGTATTCACATCCACAGTAGGTGTAGGATTTGTTTAGGAATGAGGAGGGCCTTGTGAACTAGATGCTACTACACCATCAACAAGGCATGGAGATTTTAGGAAATCAATCTTCCTTTTCATCTCAAAATTTGTTGCCATAATTTGCATCTTTTCTAATTCCATTTTCAGATCTTCATTCTCCCTCCTTAATTTATCTTCAACAAATTCTGATTTAGGAGGCAGGGGAAGCTTTTGAGATGTGTATTTTTCATCGATAACCAGTTTTTTTATAGGTTGCTTTCCCTTATCAACTGGTGGGTTGGAAACATTAGTTGTAGGGTGTGGAGCAATAGTGATAGTAACTGCAGACTTAGTCTGGGTGGTGGTATTGGTATCCTTTATAGAGTCAGGTTGAATCTTCTTGTCAACAATTTTAGATACAACAAGACCAATATTGATTGGTTCAAGTTCCTCTTGGTTCAAGAGTCTCATATGTTCCAATTGTCTTATTAGTGTCTCCCTTTCAATCATGGAATTTTTTATTTTCTCCTCTTTCCTTCTTTGTGTTCCTTCTTATCTCAGGCTATATTTTAACCTCTCTTCTGAGAGCATTGATATCTCCAAAAACTTCATCAAGATTTGGGAGAGTAATCTCTAAATCTGAGGACTCTGCTAGATCTATAAGGTTTTGGACAACATCAGTGGATCCAGTTAGCAAGTCAGGTGGTAAGGGAGAGTATTCATTAGATGTAGGAGGGAGAATGCCACCAACAACAACATTGGTAGTAGAAATATTATGATGATGGCTCCTACTTCTACTTCTACTTTGTTTGGGTCTAGACCTACAGATACTTACAACATTCTTATTTGTGCAATATTCTCCATCCTCATAATTCAACCCTAACAAATTATGGTGACTTTCATGAGTACTACAATTTCTTGAAGGAGATTTAGTTGATTCGAGGAAAAGGTATGGGGTACACTTACTTGTATTTGCATCATTTTGTATCCATGACTTCTTGGGAGTCTTTTGAAGATCACCTTCCAGATTTTCCTTTGGATGCTTCTTCATCTAAGCTCTAGTTTTCCTCATCTTCCTTTTGCAATTTCTCTTCTTCAATACTTCATTTCTTCAAATAATGCACATTGGTGCAGAGACTTCAGAGTCATCAACCAAAATGATTGGGAATTGTAAATAATGATGTTAGTTATGTAGATCTTCAGAGAAATCCTAAGCCAACCTTTGACAATCTAAGTGAGAGACTTGCAAGGAAACACAAGGACCTGATAAAAATTTAAGAAAATGACCTCAGAATGATAAATGGTAGGAGAATTTGACAAATATTTGCATAATTTGACATCCCATTTGTGAATGTGTATGAATTTAATCTACTTGGACAAAGCATACTAGGATAAGTATTTTCTTTACAAATAAATCCCTAGGAATGTTGCCAATCTATTGGTGGTTTTTTAAGAACAAAATTGATCTTCAAAGAAGCCTATGGTTCATTTGCATATTTCTCTTAAGAGATAAATATACCATAATGCATTTTTTTTACTTCTATTCTTAGAAAAAACCTCAAGAGACCTAAATATATCATTTCAAACTCTCTTTTCATGGCCTCTTTAAAATCAGCAATGAGTAAATCATCATCCCCAATAAAAACTGGATCATCTACATACAAGACAACAATCAAAATATTACCATTTGCTGCCTTTATGTAAAGAGTGGGCTCACCATCGCTTTTGCTAAAGCCATTGCTCATCAAATATGAGTCAATCCTAGTTACTGGGTTTCTTTTGCTCAAATTTTGCTTCAAAGTCTTTGTTCTAGTTTTGCTTTCTTCCACGAGTTGTAACATTCCTTCTATGCTTCTGCCAGTGGCCACTGATTTGTTGACTATGGTGGACCTTTTGGTGGGGTCTTTGGATGTTTTCACAATGTTTCTAGCTGCTATTCCATTTGTTGGAGGGAGGGAGGCTGGTAGAAGTTCCTTGAGATGTTCTCTCTAGTGCCCTCATGGGCCTTTGAGCTCCTTATTCTTTGTTCTTCAAAATCATCTCCTTGAGGGAGATAGTTTGGGTGAGGTTATTGGGATATTTGTGCTTAGTTTCTGCTCGAAAGGCTTCGTTTTGTTTCTAATTTTTTCCATGGGAAGCAACATTTTAGCTTTGAATCTGTTGGAGATCATTAATTTGATGACAATGGTGGACTTTTGGGTTGGGTCACTAGATGTCTTTGTTGTGTTTCTTGTTGCTAATCTGTTTGCTAGTAGGAGGCCAGTTGTTAGTTCAATTTCTTGAGTTGTTCTCTATGGTTCCCTCACGGGTCTTTGAGGTATTCTTCCCTTTCAAATGCATGTTTCCCTGCTTTGCTTGGGCTATGTGATTTCACCCCACTTTCTAGGTGCTCTTCTTTGTTTCCCTGCTCTTGCTTTTGGTTGTTTTTGTCTTGTTCTTGGACTTGAGCATCATTGGGTTTAATGGGATTTTTATTGTCTTGGAGCTACTCATCCTTGCTTCAGTGGGTTTCATGATTATGGTTGTCTTTCGGACTTTGGCCTCCAAAAGGTTTGTTTATGTTGATTGCTTCTTGTTTCTCTGGTTTGCCTTAGTGCATAGGGTGTATGGTCTCTATTGGAGATGTCTCGCCTTTGTCAAATTTTTAGGGTTTTTTTCTTTAACTGTATATGTGATGACAGTTGGTTTGTTTTGTATGATCCTCTGGTTGTGGTGGGGGGGTTTTCTTTCTCTTTTGTTGATAGTTTTCTGCTTTAGTGCCACCAAGAAAGGTTTTTTCAAGGGTTATAATTTTTGCAATGCTTATGAATGTTGCTTTGTATTTATGCCTCAAGAGGTTTGGGGTCTGCTTAAGGAGGTGGTTTTGTTGGCCTCAAGTGGAGTTGCTATTGAAGCTATGGTGGATATGTTGAACCTATGGTACAAGGTTGAATTTGAGGCCCTCTTTGAAGGATTGTTGGTTCCTTTTGTGATAAGATTGTAGATAGCCCTCAAGGATGTTGTGGATTTTATTGAAGCTATGGTGGATTTGTTGAAAGTGTGGTTCAAGATTACCTTTGAGGTCCTCTTTGAAGGATTACCAGTTCCTTTTGTGATAGATTGCAGATAGTCCTCAAGGGTGTTGTGGAATCCCTTGTTTCAAGAATCTCTTTGGTGGGACGACTTTCAAAGTTCTTGTTGAAGGCTCTGAGTTTTTTATTGCTTTCATTTGCTAAGTGTTCTCTCTCTACTGGAGTGTGTTTTTCCTATTAGCTCTTTAGGTGTCTCTTATAGAGCTGGAGTCCTCTCATTTTGAGGTGGAGACTTCTCCTATGGAGGTGGAGATGGGTTCTGAGGGTTTTGTGGGTGGTTCATGCTTCTTCTGCAGGTCTTCTCCCTTGCTACTCCAATTGAGGTGGAGTTCGGATTTGTTGGGGAGTCTATGCGGCAGTGGATTGGGTACTCTTATTAATTTCTCCTATAGAGGTGGAGAGGAAAATTGGTTATTGGAGAGGCTAAGTTATGGTTCTAAAATTTTCTTTTTTGAGAAACAGTTTTGCTATTGTCTGGTTGTTTTAAAGAGTGTGGATGGTCTCAAACTTTTTAAAAATGCTAATCTTTCGGTGGTTTAGATTTGGGTGGTCTTTCCCACCCTAGGAGAGGTAGTTGTAACCATTGAATTTGGCCTTGATTGGAGGGATTTCATCTCTCGGATTGGTGACTACAGGGATTTGTTAGCTAATGCCAATTATTGGCATTGTTCTTGTTCTATTTCTTGATATGACTGCCCTACTCTTTTTATCGTTTTGTTTTTATATTCCAGACTGCTTTTCCAAATAAATCTATTATGGTTTCAGACTTGTTGGTATATGGTGGACCTGATAAATGGTCTTTGTGATTTTAAGAACTCTAGTAGTAATCTCTAGTTTTTGATTAAGTATAGTGGTTCTATGGTTACTGTTCTATTATTTGGCTTGCATGCCACCCTGGACATGGTATTTTTTATTGCTGGTTGGTGGAGTTGTTTTATCCACCCTGTTTTCTTTTTTTATGTTTTGGATATAACCATAGGATCAGGGCCCTTCCGTTGCTAATGTAATAAAAAACATTAGAAAAATTGTAAATTTTAATTACGTTTGCTACCCAATTGGAGAAAATTCACTGCGCACAAACCGGGAGACCTAGAGCCATGATTTTTTGTGTCTAATCATAACCAATTATTTAGAACATGGGTTTCAAATAAAAAATTTCCCAACCTTCAAAATTCAAGTACCTCCTTTGTAAACTGGCCCCTGGAACACTTTTGTTGCACCTAAAATACATTAAAATAATGTATCAAATGACCTCTGTTATTGATGAAAATGGAGCTGGAGATATTTTAGACCAGAATGAGAAATGGGTTACCCTTAGAATTTGAAAATTTGAAATTTTTTGGAACACCAATTTTGGCCCCGTCGCTATCAGAAAAGGATTAATTAACCCATCAAAACTCATCCAGGAGGCGCAAAATTGAACATACATTTTACCATATGTACCAAAAAACATTATCCCTAAGGGATTTTCAAGATGAGCTTAGAGTTGTAAAATATTAATTGGCAAATAGGGCCTCCAACGCATATTTGATAGGAAGCAGGCCTAGACTCCGTTGACACATTGAAAAGATACAGGCACTTCAAATTTGCAAAATTTGAAGGTGCCATTAGTGGCTCTTTCTAGGGACATCTGTTCCTCAGTGAATAGAGCGAAATCTCAAAATCTTCTAGAAGAGCAGATCGAGTGCCATAACCATTGGGCAACCTACAACCATCTTTATTCAACTTTTCAAACCTCATTCGATGGCACCAAGCCACCAAATGAAAAAGGAGAACCATTATTTTCCTCTGTCAAACAAAAATCTATTAAAGGAGTTGATCTCCTTCAACCCATACCTACCTTTATCACACCACAACAACATGAGTAACTTCTTTCCTGCAACAAGTGTCAAGCTACCTTTGAACGAGTGAGAACTTGCTCCATGTTTAGTTTTACTATCACATGGCAACCAAATCACATAGGCCACATCACTACCACTCATTTCATTTTTTGATTTCGTATCAAGTAAGAAAATATGAGGATAATGATCAAGACTATATGAAGACACAACCTTATCACATTTAATAACCCTCTCACAATGTTTAGGCTCATAAAAGATATCATGCCTCATAAATAATGTGCAATCCTTCTGTGTATTAAGTGAAGAATTCTCACACATTTGTAACTCCTTCAATTGAATTTCATTCCAGGCGATTTTATCATCATCCCAACAACACAACCCATTCATATTGCCATATGTCTCAATCTCCTGAAAACAAAACTTATCAACATCCACAAGTCCATTTTCCACACTCAAATCATAGCATTCAGAAAAGTCATCAACATCCCAAACAATATTTTCCACTTCAAGTTCATGAACAAGATTGTTAGGACTCATCATGTTATCACACAAAAATGCTTTAGGTACATGTTCATATGACTCAGAACCTTTGTTCGTGACAAAACCCTCATAGTGAGTGTTAAAAACACATTCAATTTTGCAAGGAGTATCACACTCAACATTTCCTATTGCTACATCAACATGACAATCTGAAGCATACTTCTCATGAGAAATACTACGAGTTGCAAATCTAGAAAAGAGATCTTCATATACATCCATGTGATTGACACAATCACATTCTTCAAGTGAAAACTTATCACAAAAATTGTCATTAGTCATACTAATGTTTCTCTCTACCCTTTCACTTTCAAGTACAGCTACATTCATGCTATCATCATGCAAACATTTATTAAAAACTTCAAAAGCAAAAGAAGGAATGGAAGGAGATGAAGAGTCAAACAAGAAAAGCTTTCCATGTTCACCACTTATATTACCAACACATACATGTTTTGCACAATCAGCTACTTGAACAAATTCATTCAATAAATCTCTTGCATGCATAACTTTTTCTTTTTTCATACTACTGCAACAATTAGCAGGGTCACATTCTCCATTGTCAAACTGAAAACCATCATTTATTTCTTTATTATAGCTGCTTGTGGATGATCTCTCCAACTGAAATTCATTGCATACCTTTTCAATTGCATCTGATATATTGCCATTTTCAAGAGTATTCCCTAAATTAGCAAACTCATTTGTCTCATCATCATGAAAGCTTGCATCAATTCCACACTCAACACTTGTAAAAGAGGCAGGACCAAGTGCACCATAGCACTACTGATCACACATTCTTCTTCAAATAGGATATTCATTTCATATCCACTATCTTGTTCTTGTGAGCCTTCAAAAGTATTGTCATCATATTCATTGGAATACCTTTTACTTAGGGAAATTAGTGTTGTTTCCTCCTTATTAGAGGAATCACAATCATACGGGCTGCAAAAAAAATTGCAATCATCTTGATCAGCCAGACAAGAATACTCCTCAGTTGATTGCATACTTACATCCACAACATTATTGTTATCACCATTAAGACATGAAATTTCAAAATCAGCATAATCTTCAACTGTATATTCAAAGTCCATAGAGGAGAAAATACTTTCAATGTCATCCATATCATTGCAACCCTCTTTTGATACAGAAGAGTGATTCACCATTTCAATACTTATCTTATCATGTCTTACATCTTCATTGTTATGGCTGCAATCTTCCTCTCCATACATTATCTCCATGGGTTGTTCAGAAACAAAATTCTCACCACCAAATGATGCATTATGAATGTCTTTTGCTATACCATCTAGACCCTTTTGAATAAGTATGGAAAATGTACCCTCACATAATATAGTTAGAAGATTACTTCCATATTTCCATATCATTTCTTCAATCATTGAAATCCATTGATCTATGCATTTAAGGCTAGGGGGATTCAAATGAGCTAGCATGGTACTCATACCTAGCTCGCAATTCTCATAGAATAAATCAATACAAAATGATTCATAAGGTCTTTCAAATTTTGGCATATCAAACATAAATTTTATGAATCTATCATGAAAATCATAGGGGAATTCATCCTCAAATATTTCTATATCACACAATGAATCAATATATGATATGGATTCAACTTCACTCTCATATTTCTCTTCAAAAAAATTATGGATATGAATATTTCTCTTGTTAGATGAGCATTCATTATTCACTACACCAAACTGATCCATGAATAGTATCTCAAGATCTTTCTGTGAACATATGGAATGCATTGGCAAACTGGAAAACCAACATTCAACAATACCTTCTAAAGTTCTTAGAAAAAACTTCATGATAGCATCCTCTTCTTCAATTTGAAAATCATCCATCAAATCAATAAAACCATGTACATGTTGTGATGCTGAATTTTCAATATCTCCTCTAAACTTAAGAAAGTATTCATTAATTATTCTTGGGACAGAAAGTGGATAACCCTGAGTTTTACTGAAATCTAGAGGGCCATATCTTTCACTAGTGAACAACTTCCTTTGAGGACATGGCTATGTTTAAGGCATGACATTACAGCTCACAGAGGGAGAACTAGGACAACAATACATATTTGCAAATAAAACTTATTCCCTCTACAATTGTTCAATTCTCAATACCCCTTTCAGAATATCCTACTTTCTCATTTCCCTTTCCTACTAGTACCTTCGAATACTAGGTAAGGGACTATATTAACTAGAACCTTTGTTGAAAACCTTCATACAAAAATTTTACAATAGAAAAATACCTAAGAATTGTTTCAACGAACTCTTCTGATGATGTAGAAAATTATGAAGAATCGTCAACTCTTTGAAAGAGGAAAAGATCTTCAAGTAGCATAAAGCTTCTTCAAAGATCTAAGTATTTTTGAATTCTCTCCACCAGCATTGCATCATATTTCAAGAATACACAATAAATGTTGCAACAATCTCCTTCAAGTATGCAAGTCCTTGGATCATCTAACCCAAAAATACAAACCAACAAATCGATTAACTCTTTTCAAATGGATAATTTTGGAGTTGTTCCCTAGTAGAGTCGCTAATCTGTTGGTCCCCCAAATCTGTAATCCATTTGAATCCTAAATGGTTGCTAGGCCTAATGGTCAGATTCAATGAGATATTTGGACAACAAATGGGAGATTGAATTAAAACCCTTTCTCCCCTACACTTCGGGCTCTGCGAAACTCGGGAAGGTGATCCCAACAGTGTTCTTTCAGACACTTGTGTGCCAAAGTATCTGTTGATGAGTGTTTTTATACCTTCTCAACACAAGAAACGCATAAATATGTCACCTCTCTTGAAAGATAATTTCAGCAGCTAAGTTGGAGAAATCACCCCAAGGTCTCTCGGGTGTCAGGTCATGACAATCCTTGGAATAGTTCAATTGGTTGATGTGATTTGTTGGTAATCACGAGGTGGACTTACGGATGAGTTACAAAGCATGGGAAGTTGGGTCTGCAAATGGAGTTTCAAAGTGCTGGAAGTGAATGAACAGTGGTTGTCCACTCAAAATAACAAGCTAAAACTCACCATGTTCATCTGATTTAGCATTATGGTGATGCTTGGAATCTTACTCTAACAAGGAGTTAAAAGAAATAACAAAAGAGGAAAGGGTTAAGAGAGCTATTCTAATTCTAAGCCATGAATGAATAGTAACAATGGTGGCTGCTACAGTAGACAAACTTCCTAAACTGGGTTTTGCTTGACCAAGAGAACCTATAGCTACACAAAACCAGTGCAATCTTCTAAGGACTACATATTTTTAGATTGTACATGCACATCATGAACATGCAATTAAACTAAGTTGTAGCAATGAAATATGGAAATCCAAGCTAATTTTGCACAACAGCTTGTCATCAACAAGTGCCAAAAGTATGGGTTGTAAATTCATTAACATACCATAACAACAAGCAACATTATCATAGCCATCCAAGAAACTACAAACTAAAACTAACATGGAAGTAGAACCATGCATGCAAGATGAGAAAATTCAAAGAGAACATCCATAAAATCATGCAATGTTGTCTTCTATTACTGCAAATTCCCTTTGCACCAATTCTCCAACCATTTACACATGAAGGGTAAGCCCCTATTTATAGTTTTCCAAAAGTAGAATGAATTGCCAGGATTAATTTTCATTGTGTGGCCTAGATTTGTTACAAGTTAGGGTTTCACCTACTCCCAAATATTCAGCAATTTAAAATACATTCTTTATCTTTTCCCTATTTTGTCATCTAGTGACCTTGGCACTATAACAATTTTGTCCTGTAGTGACAACCTTCTTTTGTTGTAGCTGAAAACTGTCAAAGGTTTCCCTTTTTCTTGATGTATTCGCAACATTCTTGTAGCCAATTAAGTGCATTCTTTTTACAGATTGGTTCTTCTGAGAGGTAGATATGTTGCTCCTGATTTGGATGGATAGCGCCCAACAATCATCATCATTTTGATGAAATAAGATAGTTCCCTCGATTGCCTTTCGTATGTTGGTCCCTGAATTGATCCATTATTCCCCCCAAGCATCCTTAAAAGTACTTGTGCCATAAGATATCATGATTTAAATCTCCAAAAATGACAAATTTCCCTCATTTAGAAAATCAAAATGTATCAATTTATAGTCCATCAAGAATTTCATATTTCAAAAAAAACTTTCCATCTTTGGAAATTTTTCATTTTTGGAAACTTTCCATTTTAGGAAGAAAAATCAATTTTTGAAACATTTGCATTTTAGAAAAAATTAATCCATTTTTGGAAAAAAAATCTATTTCGAGAAAGATTTCCGTTTTAGGAAAATTTCCATTTTTTGAAAATACTCATTTGAATACAATTTCCTTTTTGACATGTTGAGAAACTTTCCTTTTCAAGAAATTGGATTTTAGGGAGATTTCACTTTTGAGGGCCGGAGCGATGTGGAGGTTGGAAAGTGGGAATCCCAACAAGCTTGTGTCGTAAAGATGACATTGGTGACCACAACATCCGAAAGGCGGCTGGAAGGTGGATGACAGACGAACAACGGGCAACCGGTGGATGAAAGGCGAAAGGTGGATAGAAGGCAGACGATGAACAACGGACAACCTTCCGCAAGGACAAACCCACAAGCAGTGGACAGAAGGCGGATGACGGACAGCGGATGGACGGTGGGCGAAATATGGAAGGCGGACAAAAGGACAGTGAAAAAACTGAATGCAAAGCCCGCCAAGCGGGGGGAAGTTAAGGGTTGGCCACCCTTAAAGTGGAAATGAGCACACGGTGACCCACACATGACGGCCCCCAAAGGAATTCCCGCAGACGGCGGCAGAGGGACGGTGGCCCATAAGGGGAGTCTCCATGGACGACGACCCGCAAGGGAAGCTCCCACAGATGGTGATGGAGGGACGATGACCCACAAGGGAAAATCCCATGGACAACGACAAAGGGAGGGCGGCCCACAAGGAAATTCCCGCGAACAACGACAGATGGATGACGGCCCACAAGGGAAGTTCCCATGGACGACGAGGGAGGGACGGTGACCCGAAAGTGAAGTTCCCATGAACAGCGATGGAGGGACGGTGACCCGCAAGGCAATTCCAATGGATGGTGATGGAGGGATCATGAACTGCAAGGGAATTTCCCATAGACGACGATGGAGGGATGACGACCCACAAGGGAAGCTCCCACAGATGGATGGAGGGACGGTGACCCGCAAGGCAATTCTCGCGAACAATGACAGCCCGCAAGGGAAGATTCCATGGACGACAATGGCCTACAACGGAAGTTCCCACGGATGGTGACGAAGAGACGACAGCCTAGAAGGCAATTCTCGCAGACAAGGACGGAGGGTCGGCAGCTCGCAAGGGAAGTTCCGCAACTTCACAAAACTTAGTAAATTTGAGATTTTCTAGTTTTAGCACATGGGAAAAGGGGTAGAAAGAGAGCAAAGACATATTTCCTTAAGATTTGACTCATTTTGAAAAATGTGGAAATTTGGGAGGGGGAAGCTGGAGGGTCCGTCGCCCTTTTGAAAACAACAATGAGCACATGATGACCCACAAAGGAATTCTCGCAATGTCTAAACACATAGAAAACTTGATGCATACCCCTTTAGGCATGTGAATTCATTCATTTGATGGTCCCTAGATGATGAAAACTTGACGTTTGTACCCCTTCTTGGAAAGGCGGAGATTTGGAAGGGGGAAGCCGAAGGGTTCGTTGCCCTTTTGAAAATGACAATGAGCATGCTACGACCTGCACACGGCAGCCTGCAAAGATTTTTTTACGAACAGCGACAAATGGACGGTGGCCCGCAAGGGAAGTTCCCAAAGTGATGGAGGGATGGGAGCCCACAAGGGAAGTTCCCACGGTGACAGAGGGGCGGAGACTTGCAAGGGAAGTTCCCACGGCGATGGAGGGGCAACGGCTTGCAATGAAATTTCTGCAACTTCCCGAAACTTAACGAAACCTTGGCAGTTCACTTAAGCATCATGAAAACATCCCAAATCCATAGACAACTTGTCCCCAAAGTCAAAAAATGAAGAAAAAAGCGAAGTAAGCGAGCAGGGACCAAGTCAATAGGAGCAAGGCAAAAGCAAAAGGGGGGCCCTACAAAATCAAAAGACTTAGAAAGTTTAGATAGGCGAACTTGGTCAAAGGTAACTTTCTTTGCTTTAAGGCATATGACCAACCTAAGCTTTGGAATACGGGCACGCAAAATGAGGTGAGAGAAAAATAGCCCATCGAGGGCGAAAAGAGGAGGGTCCCTGCCTTCGGTACGGCATGTGTGCAAAATATGCACAAAAAATGGTGACTCATTGGGGAAATGCTCCAGAGCATTTCAATGACAAACTAGAATCACAAACCCAGAATCTCTGGTTCTGATCCCCATGCTAGGGAAAACAAAACAGATGCTCGACCAAAGGATCAAAACCACTAATCAACCCAACCCTCAGTATGCTGAAAATCCAAGTGTGTGTAGATGTGTTCATTCCCATCCTTAAGTCACTACAGGAACCTAAGCTCCATCAAGTTAAGCTACGTAATTCATTCTAACTTCAAAAGCATCTAGGACATTTCCTCACTGCCAGTCAGGCGTCCATAGCCCCGATGAGGTTGTCGTTGTGATTCTCCCAAACATTGCTCTACTGTCGGCCAGGCATCCATAGCCCCAGTAGAGTTATTCGTATTCTCCTGAAAGGTGAATTTTATTTCTTTTGATTTTCATCATTTTCTTTTCTTTCCTTTTGATTTTTCTCTTTTCGATTCTTTCTTTTTCAACCCGTAAGTAGTGAAGTTTGCACTCAGGGTTGAGAATCATAGTGGCGCTGAAGTAGAATTTTGGATTTTTCACTTAACTCAACTTCACAAAAGAGCCTATCAAAACCTCAGGATTCTTAAGATGTGTGAAAGATATAAGAATTCAAAATACATCAGAATCAAACCAACCAACGACTTATCTTCTTCGAATCAAATATCCAAGTCACTTGACACTAACGGAAGACCTTCACTGTCCATTCTAAAAACTTAATTAAAGTTTATCGAAGAAATACATAGAATAGCCCCAGGCAATAAAATGATGGTTGTGCATGTAAACACACCCAACTAAAAACAAAGGGACCCCGAACAAAGCAACAAAGAAAAATAAAACGACAAGGAAACTACTCTAAAGCAAGCAAACCTACAACAAACCAACTAACCGAACAAAAGAAGGAAAGTGAAGTATATACATGAAACCCACACCACCCAAAACAACTATGTACAAAGATATTTACATAGGACCACATTCAGGCAAGGCAGACCGACACTCATGCCCATTGGATTTCATAATGTGTGTACAAGCATAATGGAAATCGTTACAGTTCTAATCCATGCAAATTCATCTTTATATTTAGAAAAATGAAGTTCCATGTTGTAGCATTCAAATTTAGTCATATATTCAAGGAAAATCAGAAATTGATGTAATTCATTCAACTCATGGTTGATCCATAAACACATTTGTCTCCCCTCATTCCCATAATTGAAATGATAAGAATGAACATCCATTAGATCAGGGAAAGATAAAACCTGGATGTCTTTGTGTGAGGGCAGTTGTACTGGATAGTTGAGATGGTGCATGGCCTCGTCAAACATTACATTAGCAGCCTTAGGTGGACATAATGAATGGTGTAGCATCCCTCTTACATTATCAATCTACAGATTACAATCAAATTGATTAGGCAGTACACATTGTGAAGAAATATTTTCAAATACAAGGAAATTTTTACCTGATCTCGGACTTGCATAAGGTTGGGAGAATGGGACAACAAACATCTCTTCCAATCTACTAGTGCAACCCACAACCTCCATCGGCTTTTCTTTGAGGAGATACACTTCGTCTAGTTGATCTTCCGTAGTCCAGGACTCTACTTGATTGTTGTCTTCAAAAGGTAGCACGTCGTCCCATCTCAGTTCCCTTGTGTTGATCCCAAATTATTTATATTTCATGTCATAAAAGCATGACATGGATGAATCTTTCCTATCACAGGTCTTGGTAGGTGTAGGAGGATCAACAAAGGTCAAGGCGAAAGGATTACTAGTTACTTTCTATCCTTGCAATTGAAATGTTATGTCACCCATGTGAGCAGCCTCCAAGAAATCCCTACCTTGGTCTTCTTTCCTTGTAGTTCATACGGCTCACCATGATGTTCGCTCATTTCTTCTTGTTTGATGTCACTCTAGATGAAGAAGGAACCCCTTTCCCAATTTGGAGACTAATGTTTCACCATCTAGAGGTTCAGGTAGTATGTCTTCATCACCACCATCTTCTGAAATGTACTCTTCCCCAATGTTGGCATACCTCTGGAGTATAGCTCCCAATGGAAAGAAATCATCAATTGACGGTACCTCTTCAAGGGGACTAAAATTTACTATACTATTTCCCTCCAATAATTCCCCATACATCCTATCATCCATTGTGTATAGATGCTCTACAAGAGGCAGATTCTTGATGAATGATGGGTAGCTCTCCCATTTGGTCTATTTCATGATTGAGAGGTTCGAGACTACTATGTTGTTCTTCTTTCTTTGTTGTCCCAACATACTCTTGATAGCTAACTTCAACTCGATTATCACTTGGTTCAGGTTCTTGGTTCAGGCTCTTGGTCCTCTAGTTCAATCCTTGAAGTTGTTGTAGGAAGCGATGCACTCAACTGCCTCACTTGTTCTTTGACTTGTTCAATGGCCTCTTGGCATAACTCACATGTGAATTTGGAATGCACTGAATCATGGAGCCTACACCATCCCGGTAACAATAACACCTCCAAATCCACTTGGGGTCTCATCTCGGACCAATCCCTTGCCAGTCTTGAGACGATCTCATCATATCTTTCAATCATGGGGTCTTCATCATCAGTTGGGAAGGAAATTTGATGGTAGATAGTTGTGGAATGTGGTTGTTCCCACTCCTCTAAATCCTCATTTTCAGATGCTTGATCATTTTCATTCATGAAGGAGAGGTCCTCTAATCTTATTTCACTTAAGCTTTCATCGATATTTTTTGCTGCCCCAAGGCTTTCAGCCTCATCCTTTTGACTTTCAACATCTACATTTTTTGTCCTAGTGTCTTTTGTTGCATATTTTTTTGATTCTCCTTCGACGTATAGCCTTTCAATCACCAACTATTCTTCTTTTTGAGTGAAGGGCTGCTCTTCACTGGTGAAGAAAGGATTTTCCAATTCCCTTCCAACTATACTTTCATCAAAGTTTCTTGTTGTCCCAAGGAAGTTTGCTCCTTCCTTTTGATTCTCGTCCTCAATGTATGTTGTCCCAACACTTACTTTTGTATAATTTCTTAGTTTAGCTTCATTGTGTTGTTCCCCAAATTTTGACTGCTCTCCTACCTCATGGAACAACTCCTCTCCATTGAGAGTTGGCTGCTCCAACTAGTTCAAACTTCCCTTGACTTAAGTGATGATGTTTGCACATGATGAACAAGTAAATTCTGAGTGAGGTGCATTATGGAATCTGCACCAACTAGACATTAGCACTTCTTGTTTTAATACATCTTTGGTGCTCAAGTGCTCCTGGATCAGCCCTTTGAAGGCCTTGGCTGCCATGTCAATCAATTCTTCTTCTGGGTCCGAGGGAGCTAAGGGTTGGTATATTTCCCAATAGAGGATTTCTCCTTGTAGTACCTTTTCAATTCTTCCCAAGAAGGTTAGGCATTCCAATTTGTTGTGTTTGCAAGTGCCATGGATTCTACACTTATCTACCATTGTAAATTGTTGCAATGGTCTCCTCAATCGCCTATTTAAATTTGCATGTAGCTAAGTAATGTTGATTTGCAAATGATGTTCCATCTCAGCTCAACTATTACTTTTCCTTCTAATTTTTTGATTTTAAAATTCTAACGAATGATGAGATCTTCCTATCTCAAATTTCACTTGAAAGTGCTTTCAACTTCCAACTTTCAACTTTGTAGTCTCAAGCTTAGCCATGCCCTCCTTCTAATGCTAGTTCTATTGATGGGTGTTTTTGCACCTTCTCAACATAGGCAGCACATAAGTATGCTAGCTCTCTTGAAAGGTAATTTCAGCAACTAAGTCGGAGAAATCACCCCAAGGTCTTTCGAGTGTCAGGTCATGACAATGCTTGGAATAGTTCAATTGGTTCATGTGACTTGTTGGTAATCACAAGACAGACTTACGAATGAGTTACAAAGCATGGGAAGTTGGGTCTAGAAATGGAGTTTCAAATTGCTGAAAGTGAATGAACAGTGGTTGTCCACTCCAAACAACAAGCTGAAACTCACCATGTTCATCTGATTTAGCATTATGGTGATGCTTGGAATCCTACTCTAACAAGGAGTTAAAATAAATAGCAAAAGAGGAAAGGGTTAAGAGAGTTGTTCTAATTCTAAGCCATGAATGAATAGTAACAATGGTGGATGCCATAGTAGACAAACTTTCTAAACTAGGTTTTGCTTGACCAAGAGAACCTACAGCTACACAAAACCATTGCAATCTTCTAAGGATTGCAGATTTTCATATTGTACATGCACATCATGAACATGCAATTGAACTAAGTTGCAACAATGAAATATGGAATCCAAGGCTAACTTTGCACAATAGCTTGTCATCAACAAGTGCCAAAAGTATGGGTTGGAAATTCATCAACATACTATAACAACAAGCAACATTATCATAGCCATCCAAGAAACTATGAACTAAAACTAACATGGAAGTAGAACCATGCATGCAAGATGAGCAAAGTCAAAGAGAACATCTATAAAATCATGCAATTTTTTCTTTTATTACTGCAAATTCCCTTTGTGCCAATTCTCCAACCATTTACACGTGAGGGGTAAGCCCCTCTTTATAATTTTCCAAAAGCAGAATGAATTGTCAGGATTAATTTTCATTGTGTGGCCCAGATTTGGTACAAGTTAGGGTTTCACCTACCCCCAAATATTCAGCAATTTAAAATACATTCTTTATATTTTCCGTATTTTGTCATCTAGTGACCTTGGCAGTATAGCAGTTTTGTCCTGTAGTGACAACCTTTTATTGATATAGCTGAAAACTGTCAAAGGTTGCCCTTTTTCTTGATGTATTTGCAACATTCTTATAGCCAATTAAGTGCATTCTTTTTGTAGATTGGTGCCTATGACAGGTAGATATGTTGCTCCTAATTTGGATGGATAGCTCCTAACAATCATCATCATTTTGGTGAAATAAAATAGTTCCCTCAATCGCCCTTCGTATATTGGTTCTTGAATTGATCCATTATTCCCCCCAAGCATCCTTAAAAGTACCTGTGCCATAAGATATCATGATTTAAATCTACAAAAATGACAAATTTCCTTCATTTAGAAAATCAAAATGTATCACTTTATAGTCCATCAAGAATTTCATATTTCAAAAAAACTTTCCATTTCTAGAAACTTTACATTTTAGGAATAAAAATCAATTTTGGGAACATTTTAATTTTTAAAAAAATACATTTTTGGAAAAAAAATCTATTTCGAGAAAGATTTCCATTTTCAGAGAATTTCCATTTTTGGAAAATTCTCATTTCAAGACAATTTCTTTTTTGACATGTTGAGAAACTTTCATTTTCAAGAAATTGGATTTCGGGGAGATTTCACTTTTGAGGGCCAGAGTGATGTGGAGGTTGGGAGTGGGAAGCCTGACAAGCTTGTGTTGAAAAGAGGACTTGGCGACCACAGCATCCGGAAGGCGGTTGGAAGGCGAACGACGAACAGACAACAAACAACCGATGGACGAAAGGCAGAAGGTAGAGGACGGACGGTGGATAACCTTCCCCAAGCAACAAACGAACAACGGACAAAAGGCGGACAACGAACGAACGACGGGCGGAAGGCAGAAGGAAGGACGGCAAAAAAAATGAATGTGAAGCCCGCCAAACAGGGGGAAGTTAAGGGTTGGCCACCCTTAAAATGGAAATGAGCACATGGTGACCCGCACACGGCGGCCCGAAAAGGAATTCCCATGGACGGCGGCAGAGGGACGGCGACCCATAAGGGAAGTTCCCACGGACGGCAACGGAGGGACGGCGACCCGCAAGGAAAGTTCCCATAGACATCAACAGAGGGACAGTGGCCCGCAAGGAAATTCCCGCAGATAGCGACCTACAAGGGAAGTTCCCATGAACGGTGATGGAGGGACAACGGCCCGCAACAAAACTTTTCACAGACAGCGACGAAGGGACAGTGGCCCACAAGGCAATTCTCGTGAATAGCAACGGAGGTACGGTGTCTCGCAAGGGAAGTTCCCACAGATGGCGACAGAGGGACAACAACCTACAAGGGATGTTCCCACAAAAGGCGACAGAGGGACGATGACCCGCAAGGCAATTCTCATGGATAGTGACAGAGGGACAATGGCCCACAAGGGAAGTTCCCACGGATGGTGACGGAGGGACGGCGGCCCGCAAGGCAATTCTCGCGGACGGCAACAAGGGATGATGACCCGCAAGGGAAGTTCCGCAGCTTCACAAAACTTAGTAAATTCGAGATTTTTCAATTTTATCATGTGGGAAAAGGGTTAGAAAGAGCACCAAGACATATTTCCTTAAGATTTGACTCATCTTGAAAAATGCAAAAATTTGGGAGGGGGAAGCGAGAGGGTCCGTCGCCCTTTTGAAAATAGCAATGAGCACACGACAACCTGCAAAGGAATTCCCGCAATGTCTAAACACATGGAAAACTTGAATTTTTCACCCCTTTTTGGAAAGGCTGAGATTTGGAAGGGGGAAGTCGGAGGGTCTGTCGCCCTTTTGAAAATGACAATGAGCAAACGGCGACCCGCAAAGAAATTTCCGCAGATGGCAATGGAGGGATGGTGGCCCACAAGGGAAATTATCATAGTGACAGAGGGATGGTGACCCGTAAGGTAAGTTCCCACGGCAACAGAGGGGCGACAGCCCATAAGGGAATTCCCACGACAACAAAGGGGTGGCGACCCGCAGTGAAATTTCTGCAACTTCCCAAAACTTAACGAAACCTTGGCAATTCACTTAGGCATCATGAAAAAATCCCAAATCTATAGGCAACTTGTCCCCAAAGTCAAAAAATGAAGAAAAAAGCGAAGCAAGCGAGCAGGGACCAAGTCAGCAGGAGCAAGGCAAAAGCGAAAGGGGACCCTCGCAAAAGCAAAAGACTTAGCAAATTCAGATAGGTGAACTTGGTCAAAGGGAACTTTAGTCGTTTTAAGGCATATGAGAAATCTAAGCTTGGGAATAAGGGCACGCAAAATGAGGCAAGAGCAAAACAACCCATTGAGGGCAAAAAGAGGGGGGGTCCCTACCTTCGACGGGGCATGTGTGCAAAATATGCACAATAGTATCCAGAACATTGTAAATAGATGATTCTCCTTTAAATGCTTAATAAAAACAATACCCTAAAGACTTGGCTAACCTTCATGGTAATGTCTAGTTTAAACATGAGAGATGTAAGGATTAAATTGCATACACACCCACAAAAAGATAGATAAGTAAATTTGATTTTAAAATGCAGCTGCTCACAAACAATCTTAGGAAACTATAACATTAAAGACCAATGCCTAATCCTAGGGTGGAGTCACCTAAATCAAATAATTTCAAACTTATGAAAACTTTCATTTTGTCATAATTATGCCTAGCAGATAATGCCTTACATTACTAATACCAGAAACTTAACTAGTTATACTTAATTATCCCAACACATAGTTGCATAAACCTCTATTTGTGTTAATACAATTTAATTCATTCTTTGAATGATAGTAATAACACAAAACATACACTTAAGGAAAGATAAAAGGAAATAAATTTGCAATCTTTGATTACTTATATTTAAAATCCATGCAATATGCACTATAGAGAAAACCATTCTAGAATATTGTGCATTTACATACAAATATGACCATATCATAATTAAATTCTCAATTACATGACTCATAAAACTTCATAAACCTAAAACCAGCACTATACATTTGAGATCGTGTTACCAAAATGGTATTCCCGTGAGACCAAATTGTAAGCAACTCACTCAAAATGAAGAAAAAAATTACATTTAAGGAAAATGGAACAACCCTAAATGGAAATTCCCTATTGACAACTGGCATCTCTCTGCAACCTTGATTCTGCAACAAAATGGCATTTAGAAAATGCCTCTTCATTTCACTTTCCCGCTTCAATCTGCCTTTTTTCTTGCAACTGAAATCTATTTCCCTTTTCAACTTGCCAATCCTCTGAGAACCTTTTACTTAGCTGTAAAAATTTATTTACCAACTTCAATTTAACTATAAGTGAAAAATAATTCACTTCTGGGTCAAAAGCCTATTTAACTAAGCTATTAAAAATACTTTTCCATTTTGCATTTTAACCCCTTTTGCTCTCTACAAATAATTTTCACTTTATCTAGGTCGTTTTGTCACTACTAGGCACTCAAAAACCTCTAAGATTTTGTTAAAAATGCTTTCCAGGTAATAGAAAAGGTTCAGGCAACTTTCTAGAGCAAGAAAGAGCACTTCCTAGCCTGCACATGTGTTTGAAAATCCACCTAAAGACAAAAAACGTGATTACATTCACATTTCCAGCTCCTAGCACAAAGAAAACTTTCTTCAAATGCATCTCCATGTGGAAAAAATCTAATTTCATTGCACACAATCCATGCATCGCATTCTCATATTACATTTCTCAACTCTAATCCACAATGTGCAATAGACATTTATTTTGCACATGATAAAACTTGGTTGTAGATGAAATCCATCACACAATAAACACCATCGCTGCTTTGCAAGAAAAAGGAAAACTCAAATCAGCGATGGGTGATGGAATGTGAGTCATCTTTGTCCCCATTACCATCACTAGTTGTCTCCTTCGTTTTCTCTCAACATTGGCGATGGGCGATGCAACTGACATGAGAAACTGTTGCGAAGTTTCAAAGGTTGCCGAGTCAATAGCAAACAAGAATTATTATTTTTTTATAATAAACTTTTGAAAATGTTTATTTCCTTATAAAACAATGCAGCTTTAGAAAAAATTTATCTCAAAAAACTCATCACACATCATTGATTTGCTTCTCATTGCACATCGTTGATTTGCTTCCCCCCTTCCACTTCAAACTAGCAATAAGCAATGCTGCCATGAGAATAATCTGGCTGACTCAAAAAAATTATTAACAAATAAAAACTTACCCTTCATGCTAGCACTCAGGTACTATGTGGGCCAGCCTTTGAGGAGAAAACAACCAATGACATCCCATTGCTACACCACAAGCCATCGTTGGTTTTCTTTTTATCTTTCCTCTCCAAAATAGTGTTGTGCCATGGAGAGTGCCAAAATTATTTAAGTTTCATACCTTCCCTCTATAGATGAACATTAAATGAACCTGTCAAATGGAGTACCATTGCTGAGAAACATTGCATCGCTAATTGCCTCCATCATTTTCATTCAGAATTGGGTATGGGCAATGAGTTTTGTCATGTAGTCGTATCATGTTTGGAACAATCAGAGGCAGAATTATTCTTATTTTTCCTCACAAACATTTGAAATAGTATTTTATGTTTACCATAAATGCATTTTTCACATTTGCATAATTTTTAAAATATTTTAAACATTAGAAAAATTGCCCAATTGTAGGAAATTCATTGCGCACAAATTAGGACATTTGGAGTCATGATTTTTAGCATGTGATCATAATCAATTATTTAGAACATGGGTTTCAAATCAAATTTCACCCAACCATCAAAATTCAGGTACCTCCTTTGTAAACTAGCCTCCATGACACATTTGTTGCACCTGAAATACATATTTCAAATGACTTTCGTTATTGATGAAAATGGAGATGGGGATGTTTTAGATCAAAGTGAGGATCAGGTTGCCCTTAGAATTTGAAAATTTGAAACCTTTTGGAACATCAATTTTGGCCCAGTTGCAGTCAAAAAAAGGATTCATTAACCCATCAAAGCTCATCCAGGAGGCACGAAACTGAAGAGGCATGTTACCATATGTAACAAAAAACATTCCATAAAATGGATTTACAAGATGAGCTTATATTTGTAAAATATTAATGGGAAAAGAGGACCTCCGAGGCATATTTGACAGGAAGTAGGCCTAGACTCTGTTGACACATTGAAAAGATATAAGCACTTCAAATTTACAAAATTTGAAGGTTCCATTAGCTACAACCTCCTGGCTCTTATGTGCAATAGGTTGTCAACATTTTATAAGGGCTAGTACATGATCAAGAGGGATCCCATGTGTTGAAATGAGCAATACAAATGAGAGTGGGGTGAATCAATTGTCACCAATCACATACACAAATCTCAAATAATTATTAACTCCACATTCACTATAATCTCTTATTAAGTATGAACATGAAATGCAAATAACATAAGGAAATATCAACAGAAGAAACACCAAATTTATGTGGAAAACCCAATAAGAGAAAAACCACGATGAGGATAAGATCACAATATAAGAGTAAGTGCAAAACCAATTACAAGAGGCTCACTGCCAGAAGGCTCACTACCCAAGATAGGACTCACTGTCAAGAACAAGGACTTGCTATCCAACACAAGGACTCACTATCCAACACAAGGAGGCTCACTGCCTATAGATAAAGATAGAAACAAAAAAATCCACCACAATAATTCACACACACCCGTAGCCTCGATCAGAGGATTGCAGACACCATCATCTCACTGCTTTCAAGAGTCTAACACATTGAATTTCTTGTTGCCTCAATTCAATTTCACACAATCTCTCGCAACTACTTTGCTTCTCACACTTGTGACATACAATCCTTAACATCTTGACTTGTATTTATACCATCTTCAACCTTAGAAACTTTCTCCAAGGTTGGCTACACAGACTTCATTTTATAAATTTAAATTAGGTCGACAACTCAACATTACCATGGTGGAAGAGAATGAGAGTGGACCAAACCAACACTTAACCAGGACCCAAAAAAACATCTTGGATTAATCACACGCTTCCTTAATTGATACTTATCCTTCGCATGACATGTAAACACAAGGTCGGCCAAACCTAATAAAAACACCAATGAAATTTGAAGTACACACTTACTTGACATGCGAACCACATAACCCGCTTCACTTTACACTGGAATACAACATAGATGCCTTTAGATTCATCTGAAGCTACTACAATAATCTTCATACACATAAAACTTTCCATTAGTCCATTCAGACTGTATAGAAACACACAAAAACTCTGAAACCAATCTTCTGGAGCACCAAACCATGAACACTCTTGATAAAATGCAAATGACACAATTATAAGACTTATCCCAGATCCACAAGACCTAAAACAAAATAGTGGAAAATTGTGGAGCAGAAAAATTTCTCCCAGTCCAGAGACAACAAGTTTGCTAAATTAGTTCACAAACCGGTGAACACAACTTTCACTCTTCATCAAACCATAAGCTAACATCTAGGATATATCACCTAAGATTGTACTTAAACAACACTTCAAATCCACACAAGTATAGGATCAACACAGAAGAAATGTCGAGCACATTCTAAACACACACAATTTGACTTCACTATTTATTAATCTTCTCAAAAGTACTTGGAAACTCGCTATATCAACATACCTACAACACCATAAAGATAGCTCCATGTACTCACGACATCTTTATAGTATCTCAACTATAAATGCACAGCTTGTAGTTACTTGATTCCTTTCTTTGCAACAACCTATACTATGTTGACATCAATGACAACACCACCATACTCATCCATACTTGCAACAATCTCCCCCTTTGTCATTGATGGCAACACATGATGTGAAAAACCATCAAAGAAAACATTCATTCCATTCTTACACTCTCCTTTATTTTTTAGATTAGACAGCCTACACAACATTTCCTACACTCTCTTTTCCTTGCAATATTTTATCTTTCACATGACTTTCTCTCCCCCCTTTTTTCACTATTTTTCACATGGCTCTCTCTCCCCCTTTGACATCAATGACAAAGAACAAAAAAAATTACATGATTCTTCAGCCATATGTAGCTTTGATCACTCCCCATTAGGAGTGTACCCAAGACAACACACATATCATACTACAACAATGCTACTTCCTACTCCCCTTAAGGAGTAGACCCCAGTCATCAATCCAAACAAATGAAGAATCTGTTATATCCACTAGGCTGATACACCTCTATTTGCACCTAGTTCAAAGAAGGAGGGGCAGTAACCCCCAACTTCTCTCGAAGATACTCAAAAGTATCCTTAGAAAGAGCCTTAGTAAATATATCAACAATATGATCCTTTGTAGGTACATATTCAAGCTTGACTTCATTCTCCAATACCTTCTCTCTTAAGAAATGATATCTAATAGATATATGCTTTTTATTTGAATGCATTACCAGATTCTTTGAGATATTTATTGCACTTGTATTATCACAGAAGATATAAATAGGTCCATCACATATGACTCCTATATCCTTCAATGTTTGCTTCATCTGTAGTACCTATGTGCAGCAAGATGTTGTTGCAATGTACTTAGCCTCTACAGTGGATAAAGAGATTGAATCCTATTTTTTGCTTAGCCATGAGACCATCCTGCATCCAAGAAAGAATGCACCACCACTTGTACTCTTCCAGTCATCTACACAACCAACCCAATATGTATTAGTGTAAGCACTTAAATCAAAATAAATATCCTTATGATACCATAAACCATAATCCATAGTCCCTTTTAGATATCTGAATATCCTTTTCACATCTATAAAATACATTTTTTTAGGTTCTTCTTGAAATCTGGCAACCAAACATACTGCATGCATGATACCTAATCTAGTAGCAATAAGATATAGTAGTCCATCAATCATAGATCTATACTTGCTCTAATCAACTTTAGGAGATTCATCATTCTTACTTAGTTTGCATCTAGTCACCATAGGGGTAAAAACCGGTTTGGAGTCATTCATCTAAAACTTCTTCAATAATTCTTTGACATACTTTGATTATGAAATGAATATGCCCTTGTCAGTTTGATTCACTTGAAGTCCAAGAAATAAATTCAACTCACCAATCATAGACATTTCAAACTCTTTGTGCATCTCTCCTACAAATTTCTTGCACATACCCTCATTTCCTCCAAAGATAATATCATTAACATACACTACTACTATCAAGATTTTGTTTATTTTAGTCTTAAAATAGATATTGCTATTTGCGGAGCCTTTGTGAACCCTTATGAGTCAAATACCTATCCAACCTTGCATACCATACTCTGGGAGTTTGTTTGAGTCCATATAGTGTTGTTTTCAATTTACATAGCATGTTCTATTGACTGAATAACTGAAATCCCTCTAGTTGTTCCATGTAAAATTCTTCTTCCAATTCTCCATTCAGGAATGCAGATTTAACATCCATTTGGTATACCTTGAAATCTTTGTGAGCAAAAAATGCCAAAAACATCTGAATAACCTCCATTCTTTCCATCGGGTCAAATGCCTCCTCAAAGTCTAGTCCTTCAACTTGTGAATAACCTTTGCACACAAGCCTTGATTTTTTTATTACTACTTCACCATTTCATTTAGCTTATTCCTGAATACCCATTTTGTACCAATTATATTCTTGTTTACCAATCTAGGAACTAGTTCCCATGTCTGATTTTTTCTATCTACTATAATTCCTCTTTCATGGATCTAACCCAATTTTAAACTTTGAATGGTTCACCCATTTTTTAGGTTCTACCTTGGAAAGTAGACACAAATTTACCTTTATTGCTACCACTTTTCTTCTTGTGATTACACCTTTTCCTTTGCCTCCAAATATCTGGTCTTCTGAATGATCTTTCTCTATGTACTTTGGAGTCTTAGGAGCAGGTTATGAGGCTTCTTCTTCTTCACTTTGTTCTTCCTCTTCCTTATTCTTCTCTTTCTCTTGTACGCAAACTGGTTCATTTGGTTCATCTTCACTTATTTCAACTGAACTATGCATATTTTCATCAACTTTTACATTTGCACTTTCAACAATCTTTCTCAATATTTTATTGTAGCATCTATATGCTTTTCTATTGATTGAATATCCAAGAAAAACACCTTCATCACATTTTTCATCAAACTTTCCTAGATTCTCATCATCTCTTTTATTATAACATTTTCTTCCAAACACCTTAAAGTACTTAGTTGTAGGAATTTTGCCATGCCAGAGTTCATAAAGAGTCTTTGTGCTATTGCTTTTGATCTAAACTTTGTTAAGGATATAGACAACAGTGTGAATTACTTCTCTCTAGTATACCTCAGGTACATTTTCCTCATTCATCATAGTCCTTGTAGCTTCTTAAACTATCTAATTCTTCCTCTCAACAACTCCAGTCTGCTGAGGAGTTCTAGGAGCATAAAGATGCCTCTTTATACCATGCTCTTCACAAAACACATTAAAATCATTAGAGGTGAATTATCCACCTTTGTCAGACCTTAAACATTTTCTTTTTAAGTTCATTTCATTCTCTACCATAGCCTTGAAGACCTTGAATCTATCTAGAGCTTGAGCTTTCTCCCTAAGAAAAGTAACCCATGTCATTCTAGAGTAATCATCAATAAAAAACATAAAATACATGTCACCATTAAGACTTTTTTTTCTTGTAGACTGTATGAATCAATTCCAATATTTTGGTAGTTTATTGTTCTTTTCCTTTAAAGCTGCAACTTGTTTGTTTTCCCAACTAACAACTTATGCAAATAGTATTGATAGGCTTTGTGACTCTAGGCAGACCCAGGACAACTTCTCTTGAACTAATCCTGATTAGGTTGTCAAATTTTACATGTCCCATCCTCTGGAGCCATAGCCAAATTTTATTAGCTTGAGACATAAAATAACGAGCATCAACACCCTTAGGTTGATAGATATTTCCATATGTTCTTCTTCCTTCAGCTACCACAGTTTCATACCCTTTTCTGATCTCACAGGTATTATCTTGAAATACAAGCTTAAATCCTTTGCTAGACATTTTTCCAACACTCAAGAGATTATTCCTTAAGCCCTTAACATAATATATATCATAAATATTGTGTTTTCCATCAAAACTAATTATTCATTTTCCAACAATCTTTGCACTAGAATCATCTCCCAACATGACTAATCCTCCATCATACTTTTCAAGTTTAGTGAACTTACTTTTGTCTTTTGTCATATGATTTGAGCATCCACTGTCAATCACCCAATAGTATTTGTCTTGTCTAGCATGAAACGAAGAAACCAAAGTTTCTTCCATCTCTTCCTTCCTATGTTCATAAGGCTAGAAACATGCATTCATCTTTATCATCCTCATTATTAGATTCATTGTCATAAATTTCAGCATCTTCCCTAACATAATAAAATTTCTTGAACTTTTTGTCTTTCTTGTCTTTTCTTTTCTTTTCTTGTGTATGGCTCTATTTGGACATCTTGAAGCATAGTGACCAATATTTTCATAGCTAAAACATTTAAAAGGCAACATACCTTTGTACTCTCCAGTACCTTTCTTCAATTTCCTTGTAAAGTTTTCTTTCAACTCCTCTGAACCTTCACTATCCAGACCATCTACTAATTTTGTGGCTTTGAAGGTTGTTTCTAATTTCTCCTTTCATTTTCCAAATTTCCTCATTTCAAATGTAGTCAAGGTGACAAAGTTGTTCTTTAGTGAATTTATTTGGATCATAAACTTCTTCAATGGTTGAAACCTTGTCACTGTAACTCTCTAGTAGGGTCATCAAAATATTCTCCATTACATCTTCATCTGTCAGAGTACCACATTGATTTTTGAATTCAGTTATTGCAATGTCAACTCTTTGAAAGTAGCTTGCAATGTCCTCACCTTCTTCCATTTTCAAGTTCTCATATCTGCACTTAACTGTTAACTTCTTTGATAATTTGACTCTTATCATTTCCTTCATAGATATCTTTCAACTTTTCCCAAACTTCATAAGTAGTTCCTAATGAAATAAATTTTGTTAACTCAGTCTTAGATAAAGCACTATAGATTGCATACCTTGATTTTTCATTTTCTTCATAGGAAAAAATCTCATCTACAAAGGAAGGACCACTTGTAAGCAGAACATATTTTGTCTCAATAGCTTTCCAATTTTTGTACCCAAGGGAGATCAGGTAACCTCTCATCTTCACTTTCTAGAAACTGTAATCAGATCCATCAAACACAAGGATGGTTAAGCTCTTCTCCAAAGAACCAAAGCTTTGATACCAATTTTTGAAGTGGACAAGACAATTGAGAGAGGGGGTGAATCAATTGTCACCAATCGCATACACAAATCTCAAATAATTATTAACTCCACATTCACTTTAATTTGTTATTAAGTATGAACATGAAATGAAAATAACAAAAGGCAATATCAACACAAGAAACACCAGATTTACGTGGAAAATCCAATAAGGGAAAAACCACGGTGAGGATTAGCTCATAATATAAGAGTAACTGCAAAACCGATTATAAGAGGCTTGCTACCAGAGGGCTCACTGCCCAATATAGGATTCATTTTCTAGAAAAAGGACTCACTATCCAACACAAGGAGGCTCACTGCCTATAGATAAATATAGAAATAGAAAAATCCACCACAACAATTCGCACACATCCCCAGTCTTGATCAGAGGATTGCAGACACCATCATCTCACTACTTTTAGGATTCTAACACATTGAATTTCTTACTGCCTCAATTCACTTTCACACAATCTCTCGCAACTACTTTTCTTCTCACACTTGTGGCGGGTGTTGCCACAATAGTGGTTTACACTTTCTAGGAGATCCTGATTTTTGCTGAAATCACATATTTTTAGAAAATATAATGATTTAAGCCTTGAAAAGTTCCATTTAAAAGATTTCAATTGAAGAGGGTTTGATCAAACCACATTAGACCAAGCCTCCTTGGATAGAACCCGACCAGTTTTAAACCATACCTATAATGTAGTCTCCTTTACACTTATCAAAATGTTGATAAAAAACCACTTTTGATTTACCTTTTGGGGGATCAAATGAATTCATTTAATTTTGTTTTGTAAGTATGTAGTCCTTATTATAAGCTTCCAAAAAAGTATAATTTTAATTAAATTAAATTTGATTATTATATTTATTTTTTATTTCTTGTGAATGTAGGTTTTTCACTAAAAATCAAGCTCTTTGTTCTGCACATGTGGAAAAATAGTAGATTATCAAAATAAAATTTTGCAAAATATGTTCAAGCTGGGTATTGATGTCCTTGATCCATTAAAAAAAAATTGAATTTTGATACATATAGAAAAATTTATGTTGTATACAATCCGCCTATGTCTGAATTGTAATTGGTTTGACTTAGAAACTTGATTAAGGAAAAAATATTTAATAAAACACTATGAAACCAAATGAACTGGTTAGATATTATAGTTACAAATCTAAATTTGAAAAAATTAGAATTTTATCCTTCATACAAAAAAAGTTATGTTGTATACGGTGAGCATCACTCTTTAAAAATGTTGTTTAGTGATAAAAACTAGTTTTCGAATGAGATGAAAAAGTGTAATCTGATTCCAAAATTTTTGAAAAAAATATATTTAGAATCTAAAGAAAAAACTTCACAAATCACTAGTTTGCATCATCTTCAAATTCCTCATGGTTTAGCCGCTATAGGAGCTCGAAAGTGAAGATTTAGTTATAAAAAAATCAGTTCAGTGTTTAGTTTGCCTAAAAATTGTAAACCAGTATTGTGGGATCACCCTGGCATACAATCCTTAACATCTTGACTTGTATTTATACCATCTTCAATCTTAGAAACTTTCTCCAAGATCGGCTACACGTGCTTCATTTTACAAATTCAAATTAGGTCGGCAACTCAACATTCCCATGGTGGAAGAGAATGAGAGCGGACCAAACCAACACTTAACCAAGACCCAAAACAACATCTTGGATCAATCACATGCTTTCTGAATTGATACTTATCCTTCGCATGATGTGTAAACACCAGGTTGGCCAAACCTAATGGAAACCACCAATTAACTTTGAAGTACACGCTTACTTTGACATATGGACCACATAAACTACTTCACTTTACACTGGAATACAACATAGATTCCTTTAGATTCATCCATAGCTACTGCAACAATATTCATACACAGAACACTTTCCATCAGTCCATCTGAATTGTACAAACACACACATAAACTCTGAAACTAGTCTTATGAAGCACCAAACCACAAACACTCTTGATAGAATGTAGATGACACAATTATAAGCCTTCTTCTAGATCCGCAAGACCTGAAACAAACCAGAGAAGGATTGCAAAGAAGAAATATTTCTCCCAGTCCAGAGACAACAACTATAGTAAATCAGTTCATAAACCAGTGAACACAACTTTCACTCTTCATCAAATCAGAAGCTAAAATCTAGGGTATATCACCTAAGGTTGTCCTTAAACGACACTGTAGATCTATACAAGTATAGGATTAACATAGAAGAAATTTGGAGCACATATCGAAGCACATTTTGAACACACACACAATTCTGACTTCACTATTTATTAATCTTCTCAAAAGCACTTGGCAATTCACCATATTAGCATACCTAAAACACCATAAAGATAGCTCCATGTACTCACAACATCTCTACAATATGTCAACTATACATGAACAACCTACAATCACTTTATTCCTTTCTTTGCAACAACCTATACTTTGTTGACATCAATGACAACAACACCATACTCATCCATACTTGCAACACCATGCTCCTCACTAATGAACTAGTAAGCTACTAGTAAATTAGTAATAGAGAGTGCACACACATTATGCACGGTTGTGTCACTCATATGGGAAACATCTAATGGTGATGGTAGATCGACATGAATAAATGGATCATAAACAATAGATTTAGCCTTAGTAGGAAGGCTAATCCATAATCATAATAGGTATCTACTATTGCAATCAAATGACATCTGACCAGTCGATGTGGTAATGGTGGCCATACTATTAAAAATATGAGATCTGGTGGAGCATGTTCTTGTATCCCCTGTTGTTGCTAATTCCAAAAAAAATGGTAGAACCAAAACTTTTGGACAAATTAATTCCCTCTTGTTCATGGGCTATGGAAAATCAGGATGTCTATACCGAGGCTTGTCAAAAAACTTGCCTCTACCATATCCAGCATGCTTAAGAAAATATGTGTAGTCCACATCTATCTATAAATGAAACTCTACATATAACTATTTGACAAAATAAAGTGGTATCTCATCATTGTGAGGCCATCTATGATAAGTTGCCAACCATCTAGGATATATGAATGGAGCAAAAAGCTGATCTATACACCTAGTCACTGTACATCCTCTAATTCCATCCTTTCCCTTATAAAAAGGGAACATGACATTCACATTATCTTGTGAAACTAATTTATAGGCAAGTCTCCATTTCTTTGTGCTAGTAACACTCTTAGAAAGAGATAAATAAAACTTCTTGATAATAAGATCATCATAAGGATTGTATGATAGAATGGTCCCGATCATATGTAATATCTCATCCCTAATATTCACTAATCCATCTCTATTAGCCAAATTAGGAGAGTTATGAATTGTTTGATCTAAACATCTTAAGGCATTTTTTGATCTCCCAATACTCTCCTCATATAAATTCAATCTAGATTGAGATGACGCTTAGACTGAGGAGAATGGTGATATGCCCGATCATTAGCCATATATATGTATATAAATAAAGAGATATTCATATTATTAAAAAAATATTTAAATTACAAATTTATCAAGTCTCAAAACTAAAACATTTTTAAATTGAAAATTTATCAAGGTTCTAAACTAAAACATTTTTAACTTTATATCTAATGAGATAAAAAATTATCTCTATGAAATAGAACCTCCTAAAACTTAGAACTACATAAGAAATGACAAATCTAAAGAGACAATGAGAAAACAATACATGAAGGTGCAATATATCTATAATATTAAAGAAGGTTACATGAACAAACCATATGATTTTTTAGTGACCAAAACGTATGCCTATTACAACACGAGTTATAGGGGTTAGAGAAGGAAACCAAGTTACAAGTTAAAAGGTGAACCAATTTTAGTCCAAGGTTGCTGCTTTTTGAAGCAAGGAACATAGGTCAATAGCAAATCCTAGAGTTAGTGCATTTGGATGCATGAGGACTAATGTTAATAGGAACAGTTATAGGAGCATGTTCTATATTTTTTCGTTAATGATTTCTCTTGCAAGACGTGGATAGATAATTGTTAAATACCAAGGATGACATATTTAGTAGGTTTAAAGAGTTCAAAGCTTTAGTGTTTATCATGCACAACCATCTACTAATTAGCACATGTTTAAACATCTAGGTGAACAAAATCATGTTTTTAATGTTGATGCATAACTATACATATACATATATACATGTATATATATGTATATATATGTATATATACATGTATGTACATACATATATATGCATGTATCTATATATACATGTACATGTAACATGCATATATACATACATACATATATGTATATATATGTATGTATGTATGTATACATATGTGTATGTCTATGTATACATGCATGCATATATGTATATATGTATATATGTAGGTATGTATACATATGCACACGTATGTATGTATATATGTACATAAATATATGCATACATATATACATACATATACATATATGTATATAAATACATACATACATACACATATGTATACATGTGCATACATACATATACATATGTATGTATACATACATATACATATACATGTACCTATATATATCATGTATACATACATACATACATATATATATATAATATATTATATATATTATATATATATATATATTGTTGGAACACAACAGTATATTAAGAGGGGGGGTGAATCAGTAGATATTAAAATTCTAGCCTTCTTAAAATCTTTTGTGCAGACTAATTTCTTTAATCCTTAGTGTGCAGATTTTAAGCATGTGATATAGAAATATAACCAAGCACATAACACATCACATAACACATGATATACGTGGAAAACTCAAGATGAGAAAAACCACGATGAGAAATGTTGCTAGGATCTACTGTCCTAATCCATCCTCACAAGCAATGAAGTTTAGGTACAATGTTTTTGTTGGAGATTGTTGGAGATTTATGATATGTGGTTTTCATTGATGTCAACAGTATTAGCATTAATGTCTTTAAGACTGTATATGTCGAGGCTATTGAGAAAATTGTAATAAAATATGTTGCAGGTTGTTGGTGAAGTAGTGAAGTTCAGTATGATGGAAAGTTCAGTATATTGATGGTGAGAAATTACGGATTAAAGGGTTTGTTGTCAGGTATATCTATTTTATCCACCAAAATTTTAATAAGTTCGCATGAAGATTTGATCAAGTTATGAGTTTTTGTGTTTCGACAGTTGTTATGTTTCTATAACTGGTGTTCTTGAAAGAAGAAGATGTGATTCTAGTAATCTAAGTTGATGTGAATGCTTATGTGGTGTTTCATGATGCTTGTGGATGTTTCTAGATCGTGCTCTATGTGTGTTGTTGGTTTGCATCGATCGTTGTGCTCACGATTGGTGATGTTCTTCTATTTGTTCATGTCTTTCATGTTCGTGGGTGACAGGTTGATTGTAGTGTGTTGTGGATCTTTGAGGAAAATTGATTAAGGTGTTTTGTGTTCGAGACATAGTTTATTGGGTCCCTACTATGTTTTGGCCGACATTGGTTGATTCGCATTAATAATTTTTTATTGATTTGGGCTGACAGTTTGTACATATTTTATAATGGGCCAACATGTAGTTGATATTATCCTTAGATTCGGATATATATAACCAATTGTTTATATCATTTGACACATGCAAGAAGCAAGATTTGTGAGTGTTATGTGCAAATAAAGTTCAAATCTTTTGAAGGTAGAAGTAAAGTGTGAAGAGGAGTGAGCAGAAGAAGAGTGTTCATGTGCTTAACCGGAACTATAATCAGGCATTAGCAGATGCTATTTTCTCAATTCAAGATCTTTCAGATGGATTTAATCTGAATGTGACTATAAGACAGTGTGTCTTCCTTTAGGCAGTAAGTCTTTTTGTATTTGAGTAGTGAGCTTTAGGCAGTGTGTCTGAATGCATGTGCATTCCCTTTTTCTATACTTTTAACAGAGTATAAACTTGTGGATTAACCTCCACCATGGTTTTTCCCCTAACAGGGTTTCCATGCAAAAATCTTGGTGTTATGTGTTTCTAATGTGGTGATGGTTTTTGCTTTCATGTTTAATTATTAGATTTGAGAATAAGTTTAATAAGTGAAATTTTTGAGACAACTGATTCACCCCCCCTTTTAGTTGTCTTCCCTTGTGTTGCCAACAATTGGTATCATAGCAGATTCCTCTGGAGAAGCTTGATCACTTGAGGTGATCCGAGATGGCAATATATAAGAATGATAGTCTGAGATTTGATGGAACAAATTATTCTTCGTGGAAGACTCGAATGGAGTGTCATTTGAGATGCATTGGTGAACCCTACTGGATAATTACAAAGAATAGATATGTCATACCACAAAATGGTTCTTCTACTGCAGGTGAGATTAAGGAAGCCAAGTACAATATCAGGGCTAAGGAAACATTGTTGAGTGCTTTGAATGATTCTAAAATGACAAATGTAATGGAGCTGAAGACTGCTTATGAGATCTAGAAAAAGTTGGAAACCTTGTATGAAGGTGATACACATGTGAAGATTGCTAAGTTGCAGAGCCTGAAAGGGAAATATGAAACATTGAGAATGGGTGAAGATGAGAAAATTACTTCTTTTATGCAGAGAGTGAATGAACTTGTATGTAATATTAGATGTGCTACTGGAACCTTGAAATAATCAAAGATTGTTGTTAGAGTGCTTAGATCCCTGCTTGTTGCATACAAACACAAAGTTGTTGCTATTAAGGAGATCCAAGCTGTGACAAATGTAACCAGAGACATTTTGATTGGTAGGCTTGTTTCTTTTGAGTTAAGTGAGTTTGGTGAACCTCTTCCTAAGATAGAATCTGCATTCAAAGCTACTGTATCCGAGAAAGACAAGCAGAGATATAATTAGGGAGAAAGTTCTTCTAGAAAAATGTCTAAATATGAGCAGAAAATGAGAGAGATTGAAGAAGAGAGAAAACTAGATGAGCTTGAAGCACTTCTTGTCAAGAGAGTAGCCAAAGGAGAAGGTAAGTATAAAGGGAAATTTCCTCTTAAATTTTTTTCTTGCAATAAAATAGGTCATTTTGCCTCAAGGTGTCCTGAAAGAGTTTTTTTAAGCTGAGATCTAACAAGCCTAGATTCCATAGAAAGTGTTATTTTGTTGTTGATGAAGGTGTGATAGATGATGAATCTGATAAAGGGAATGTAAGTGAGGATGAGTTTGTATTTATTTCTATCAAAGAAAGTAATCATGTACCTACTGAATCTACTAGTTGCATGAATGTTGAGAAAGCTCTAGTTGCTCAAGTTGAAGAAAAAGATGAATGGGTGATTGACAGTGGATGCTCTCATCACATGACAGGTGATAAAAGTAAATTTGTGAGTTTGAAAAAGTATGATGGTGGTGTTGTAATATTTGGTGATGACAAAGCTGGTGTAATCTATGGCAAAGGATCCATTTCTTTTGATGGTAAGCATAATACTGATGATGTCCTATATGTGGAAGGTTTGAAGCATAATCTTTTAAGTGTTAGACAGATGGTTGACAAGGGATATAATCTTCAATTAAAGGATGGAAAATGTAAAATATTGGGGGGTTCTGGAAATGTGATTGCATCCAGTGCAAAAAAAAAAGGTAATATCTTTCACCTAAGTACTGCTAATAAAAATTTGTTTGATTGTTCAATTTGATGAAAGTTGGTTGTGGCATAGAAGATTGTGTCATGTAAACTTTGACAATATTATCAAGATAATTTCTACCCAAACAGTGAGAGATCTTCATAAGTTGATAAAGCCTACTAATACCATGTGCAAGGAATGTCAATTAGGGAAGCAAACTAGAGTCTCATTCAGAAGTAAACAGTATTGTTCAAATGAAGTATTGGGGCTTGTGAATACTGGTTTGTGTGGTCCTTCTAGAATCAAAAGTTTACAAGGTGACAGGTATTTCATGTTACTTATTGATGACTACTTTAGATTGATGTGGGTTACCTTCTTAAGAGAAAAATTTGAAGCTCTAGAGAAATTCAAGATTTTCAAGGCTATGGTTGAGACAGAGACAGGTCTGAAGATTAAATGTCTGAGATTAAATAGAGGTGGTGAATTCACTTCTGATGAGTTTAATTCTTTTTGTGAAGAGTGTGGGATAAAGAGACAATTATCTGTCCTGTGGACCCCTCAGCAAAATGGAGTTGTGGGAGAAAAGAACAAAACAATTCAATAAGCTGCTAGGACTATGATGTTGGAAGGAAATGTTCCTCATATCTACTGGAGAGAAGTAATTGTGAGTACTGTCATTTACACTCTAAACCAGGTATATGTCAAAGGTGATACTGGTAAGACCCCTTTTGAGCTATGGTTTGGTCATAAGCCTACTATTAGATACTTCAAAATCTTTGGGAGTAAATGTTATATCAAAAGATATGAAGATATAGGAAAGTTTGATGTTAGAAATGATGAAGGAATATTTCTTGGTTATTCTACTAAAATTAAAGCCTACCGGTGCTACAATAAGAGATTGAGGAAAGTAGTTGAAAGTGCATATGTAAAGGTTGATGAAGACACATTTAGACCATCAATAACCTATGGATATGATTTAGATGATCAAAATGATAGTTTAGATAAAGGAAAGAAAGTTCAAATCAATTTGGTGAATCAAGAAAATCAAGAGGAAGAAACTAGTGAAAGTACAAAAGCAAGATCACAAGAGCCTAAAGTTAAAGAACAGCCTAAGACTCCAAGGTATGTAAGACTAAATCATTCAAAATATCATATTATAGGTGATAAGAACAAAGATGTTCAGACTAGGAGAAGAATTGAAGAAGAGTATTGTTTGATTTCAAAGACTAAACCTAACAATGTCAATGAAGCATGCAAAGATGAACATTGGATGAAAGCAATGAAAGAAGAACTATAGAAAATTGAGAAGAATGATACATGGACTCTTGTTCCTAGACCTAAGGACAAAAATTTAATTGGAACTAAATGGGTCTTTCGAAATAAACTGAATGAACAAGGTGAAGTTGTCAAAAACAAAGCAAGATTGGTGTGTAAAGGATATTCTTAGATGGAAAGAATTGACTTTGAAGAAACTTTTTCCCTTGTCTCTAAAATTGAAATTATGAGATTATTTTTTGCTTATGATGCTTACAAAAATTTCAAAGTTTATCAGATGGATGTCAAGTCAGCATTTCTAAATGGTGAACTAGATGAAGAAGTGTATATTGAGCAACCTGATGGATTTAAATTGACTGATTAGGGAGATATGGTTTTCCAATTGAAGAAAGGATTGTATGGATTTAAGCAAGCCCCAAGAGCATGGTATGCTCGATTGGAAAAGTATTTGTTGAATCTTAGATTCAATAAAGGTACTACTGATAGCAACTTGTATTTCAAGATTGATCATGATAAAGATTTGATTGTTGAAGTCTGTGTTGATGATATCATTTTTGGAGGAGATGACAGTTTATGCATGAATTTTTCTAATGAGATGCAAAGTGAGTTTAAAATGTCTATGATTGGAGAAATGAAATTATTTTTGGGATTTCAAATTACTCAGTTAGATAAAGGGATCTTTATATCTCATTCCAAGTATGTGAAAGAATTGCTAAAGAAGTTTGGTATGGAAGATTCAAAGCCAGTTGGTACACCTATGATGATTCTCCTAAGACAAATCAGACTAGATACAGATCCATGATTGGCGGATTGTTATATTTGACTCAAACTAGACCTAATATCATGAATGTTGTATGCATTGTTGCTAGATTTCAAGTTGATCCTAAAGAATCTCATGTGACAACTGTGAAGAGGATTTTCAGGTACTTGAAGGGAACAGTTGATTTTGGCCTATGGTATCCTAAAGATGATGATCTTAATTTGAGTTCTTTTATTGATGTTGATTGGGCAGGCGATGTGGATAACAAAAAGAGTACTAGTGGTGGTGCATTTTTCTTGGGAAAGAAGTTGATTTCATGGTTAAGTAAGAAACAGAATGTCATTTCTTTATCTACTAAAGAGGCAGAATACATTGTTGATGCTAACAATTGCTCAAGTATTGTGGATGAAACAAATGTTGAAAGATATTAGAGTTGTTTATGATGAACCTATTTCCATATTCTCTGAGGAATTAGATTGTAGTTATCTTGTGACTCGGATTGATGTTGTGGTGGTTGCTACTCAGGGGGAGTAGTCATATGTATAGATATGTGGTTCAGAGCTTGAGTGTACCTTTGTCATTGATGTCAAAAGGGGAGAAAATTTATCTGAAAAACTGTGAATTATCCAAGGAGAAGAGTCAAAATCTAAGGGGGAGAAAGTGCTAAGAGAATATTTCATTGATGGTGTTTTAATCATCATGTGTTGCCATCAATGACAAAGGGCGAGATTGTTGGAGATTGTTGGAGATTGTTGATATGTGGTTGTCATTTATGTCAATATTGTTAACATTAATGTCTTTAAGACTGTATATGTCAAGGATATTGAGAAAATTGTAATAAAATATGTTGCAGGTTGTTGGTGAAGTAGTGAAGTTCAGTATGATGGAAAGTTTAGTATATTGATGGTGAGAAGTTGTAGATTAAAGGGTTTGTTTTCAGGTGTATCTAGTTTATCCACTAAAATTTTCATAGGTTCACATGAAGATTTGATCAAGTTATGAGTTTCTCTGTTCCGAAAGTTGTTTTATTTTTGTAACTAGTGTTCCTGAAAGAAGATGATGTGATTCTGGTAATCTGAGTTGTTGCAAATGCTTTTGTGGTGTTTCATGATGTTTGTGGATGTTTCTAGATTGTGCTCTATCTGTGTTGTCGGTTCGCATCGATCATTGTGCTCGTGATTGGTGATTTTCTTCAGTGTGTTCATGTCTTTCATGTTCTTGACTGACAAGGTGATTGTAGCGTGTTGTGGATCTTCAAGGAAAATTGTTTAAGTTGTTTTGTGTTTGAGACATAATGTTTTGGGTCCCTACTATGTTTTGGACGAAATTGGTTGATTCACATTAATAATTGTTTATTGATTTGGGTCGACAGTTTGTACATATTTTATACTTTATTAGGCCGACATGTAGTTGATATTATCCTTAGATGCAGATATATATAAGGGTAAAAGCACAAAGTTGTCAAACTTTATAAAGGAAACGACCAACACTGGTTCAACTTTATAATTTGAATCACTAAAAAGTGGCATATATGTTTTGAATTTTGAAATGATGTAAACTAGTAAAATATGTTTTTTTTAGTATATTTTATGTTTGTATTTTAAAATTAAAAAATAAAAAATTATTTTAAACTAGTTTTTGATAAATTAACACTATAATTTAGCTATTGATAAAATGCTGAAAAAATGAAGTTGCATGAGACGTCAAACTTTTTATAGTAATTTTTTTTTTCTTTCAAATTTTTTGTGTGTATTTATAATTTGAAACTTTAGTGCATAGATACATTTTTTTCCAATTTCAATAAATATATATTTTTAAATAAATATTAAAATGTGTGTGAATCAAACAACAACTGTTTCCAATGGACATCAACTTTCATATTAAATATTTATCTAAAATGGAAAAAAAAAAAAACCATATTGAAATAGATTCTTTTATCTAGTGCATTATATTTTTTTCAATTTTTTTTAACAAGTTTTAGTATTTTTCCTTAGCATGGTAATCAACCTAATATTTTATGTTGATAACCTACTTTTAGTAAAAAATAAAAAATAAAATATAAATAATAATTAAACTATTAAAATAAATATACTTTTGAAAACTACACTTATGGATCTACAAAAGGGTATTTTTATATTTTTTAAAAAATGTTATTTACATTAGCACGAGTAATTAAAACTTCAAGTTTTTCAAATAATTTTATTTTTTTGGTAAATTGGACTCAAAGTGGTACTTCATATATTTTTAGCCAACAATTTTAGCTGAAAAAGTTGAGGAAGTACCTAACTTAGCTAGAATGAATCTTACTAGATCATATGTTTGACCAAAATTGATTTTTAGTTAGAAATATTTAAATTATGTTGTGATGATAAGTTGGTTGAAAGTGTGACAACTTTGTGCTTTTACCCATAACCGATTGTTTATATCATTTGACACATGCAAGAAGCGAGATGTGCGAGTGCTATGTGCGAATAAAGTTCAGATCTTTCGAAGGCAAAAGTAAAGCGTGAAGAGCAATGAGCAGAAGAAAGAGTGTTCGTGTGCTTAACCGGAACTGTAATCAAGCATTAACAGATGCTATTTTTTTAGTTCAAAATATTTCAGATGGATTTAATCTAAATGTGACTATAAGACAGTGTGTCTTCCTTTTGGCAGTAAGCCTTTTTTTATTTGAGCAGTGAACTCTAGGCAGTGTGCCTGAATGCATGTGCATTCCCATTTTCTATACTTTTAATAAAGTATAAACTTGTGGATTAACCTCCACCGTGGTTTTTCCCCTAATAGGGTTTCCACACAAAAATATTGGTGTTATGTGTGTTTTTGATGTGGTGATGGTTTTTGCTTTCATGTTTAATTATCAGATTTGAGAATAAGTTTAATAAGTGAAATTTCAGAGACAATTGATTCACTCCCCCCCCCCCTCTCAGTTGTCTGCCATTGTGTTGCCAATTGTTTTTTAGGGTTACAACTCAAGGAAGCACCTACTCCCTGATTTAGGAGCTACAACTCCAAAGAGATACTAATCTCTTACTTTAAATGCCAACTTAGTACAAATGAGGCTACAACCTCTTACAATATTATAAGCTCAAATATGCATATAAAAATGGTTCTACATAAACCTAAGATGCATCAGTATATACAATTCAATGTTGCACTTATTGCAACTTACACTCTATTGTTGTAGCTACACTCTTAACAACACATACCTCAACTCTACTCTTACTCTACACTCTCTTCTCTCTTGTAGATTCGGTTGTACATCTATTCGTTTAACGTTTTGTACCCTAGTAGACTTCTTACTCAATACTATATTCTTATAGAATCAACACTTAGACAATACCTGATTATCTTCCTTCTTCACCAACCAAAAATTATTGCCTTAGGATCCACTTCATTGTCTAGACTAGCCCTAGCATCCTATTAGGGTTTTCCTTATTCGTTAGCTTCGCCAACAAATTCTCAAATCACCTCGAGCCTTACACCATCATCTAGCTCATTTGATAGAATCTATCAAATATCTTATTTGTTTCTTTGGCTTTGCATCGAGCTGCGTTCTTATTAATTTTTGCTACAGAGAATTTTCCCAAATTAGCTCTCCGAAAAACCCTAGAGTCTGATATGCATTCAATGCATTCTTCTATTTATTCAATCTGATCTAATTCTTGTCTTTGTGATCATCTCTGAAATCGGATTTGTCATCCAGAAGATCAAATCTTCATTCAATTGGTTGTTGGGTGCAATTGGACCAATTAATTCCTTCCTGTGTGTTGATTTCCAGTCGAAACCCTGTTTACACGGACCTAACCATTTGAGGTTTTTGCTTTTGAATTTTGGTCATTGATTTATTCCTTCACTCCATGATCCATTGGCTCTTGTTCATTGTCATAGTTTTTAAAACATAGTCGTTAGATCAATTTCCTTTAAACATGCATCGTCTATCTCTACCGAAAAATGATTACAATTGGATGATCGATACTTTAAATCTACATCGTCGAATTCCATTAAACACTACTTGCCATATGCAGGGTCCACCAAGACACACGTTCAAAGTCCGCTATCTCATTAGCTCTATCAACGGGGCCCATACAAACTAAGTCATCGCCACACAACTCATAACAACGATGTGAATTGGTTTATCGAGCAATCACTCTTCACCACTTGTCGGCCTTCATCACCTTCCACTGACTTCGTATGATGCCTTTGTAGGTCCCACCATTCATGCATCATGCATTGTTAGATCTTTGCTAACATGGATCAATCTCCACCGCAGCTCACTAACCCCACAGGTCTTGATTCGGCCCCACTGAAATCTCAGTGAGGTGTGTGGCACCATCCGATCATCAAGGCACGATCTCCATTGTTGATCTCGCAAGGACAAATATTCCCAAGGGACTTAGAAAATATTAAAACCGTTGAATATTTGTCGGGTCGGTAAACATAAGGTGAAGGGGTCGGTCACCTCCATGGGATGAATGACATAAGTTATTACTTATGTGACCTGCAACCACTGATACACAGTCAACGACGAAATAGAAAATTTGAGTGTTGTGATTGTGAACTCTTGCACACATAGGGTTTAACTGATAAACCCTAGATTGGGAGCATGAACAAATGAATGTAGACATCTCCAAAATCAACAAGACCTGCACCATACCTTTTTGGAAAGCTCTCAGGAAACCCACTTTGAATCTACCATTTGATTTTCCATCAGATCCACTACACTCACACTTATCCTCTGTCATTATTCCAACAATCTCCCTTGCATGATTTGCACATTTGACATCAATGACAACTATATGCCAACAATATCCCCATTTAACATTGATGGCAAAACTAAATACTCATACCAGTCGGTTGAAATGGTTTGAAACCCATTAAAAACAATTGAGATCTGTAGCTTTTGATTTTTGTGCCAATTGGACACATAAAGCAATACTCCCCCTTTGATGTGCTCATCTTGCTCAAATGAGCATTTGTTCATGATCTTCTCCCCCTTGCACATATTCTTGAGAATTTGCATACTTTATTCGCATTTGACATCAATGGAAAAGGGTAGACTCCCCCCAACACACTACTTTCCCCTGGAAAAGAAATTCAGAGAGAAAATGGGAATCTTGGAATAATACAACCATCAAGTCATTAGAAATTTGTAAAACCACTGATACCTGACTTGATTTGTCCAATCTGTTTCCAAAGATGAATGAAAGATTAATAAAACTCCTCTTGAACATGTACCCCATCACTATTAGATAGTGATATGTTGTGGGAGCAATAACTCCCAATTTTTTCCTTAGATATTCAAATTGTTCCTTAGGTAGAGGCTTGGTGAAAATGTCAGCTACTTGTTCCTTGGTGGAAACATATTCCATGTTGACTTCCTTATCTACAACCTTCTCTCTTATGAAGTGATACTTAATAGATATATGCTTTGTTTTAGAATGCATCACTGGATTCTTTGATATATTTATGGCACTTGAATTATCACAAAGAATTGAAATGGGTTCTTTGTACTCTACCTTGATATTTGGTGCAGGAACACCTAAAGCATATATTTGAAAAATTATGCTGGTTGTTGTGGTTGCATTGTTGATATGTGGTTATCATTGATGTCAACACTATTAGCATTAATGATACTTAAGGTTGTATATATCGAGGATATTGAGAAAACTATACAAAATATAGTGTAGGCAGCCAGGGGAACTGAGAAGGTCAGAATGGTGGAAAGAGCTTTAAGTTGTTAATCTGAAGGTGCGCTTCAAAGGGTTTGTTGCTGAACCTTTCTAGTATGTTGTCTAAAAGTCTCAGAGGTTTGCAACAAGATTTGTGGAAGTTATGAAGATCTGTGTGCCTATTATTCAGTTTTTGTAGATGGTGTTCTTAGATGAAGCAGATGAAATTCTGGTAATTTCATGTGTTGCACATGTACCTATGACGTTCATGGATGAGTCTAGATCGTACTCTATCCTTATTGTATGTCCTTATTGATCGGAGTGTTTGTGATTAGAGATTTTTTTGATATGTGCTCAAGTTTTCATGTTCTTGGCCGACATGATGGTGTTAGTGTGTTGCGGATCCATGAAGATTAATCTTGTTTGGTGTATTCTAAGGTGTTTGTTTGGGTCATCACTATGTTGTAACCGAATTGTGTTGGTGTGCATTGAAATTTGTTCATGTATTGAAGCCGACAGTAATTTATTCTTTATTTGAGGTCGACTGAATAGTGGATGTAAATTCATGTAGCGGATATATGTGTTTGTTTTCCTCATTTAGAGGCAATGCTCGGTGTGTACAAGTGATGTACATGTGTGAATAAAGGTCAAATCATTCAAGATTGAGCAGAGTGTGGAAGAGTGAGCAGAAGTTTTTGTGTGCCTAATCGAAATTGTAATCAGGCTTTTGTATAAGCTAATTTCTCAATTCAACTTCATCAGATGGATTTAATCTGATTACTGCATGTAAGGAAGTGAGCCTTCCTTCTGAGCAGTGTGCTCTAGGCAGTGCGCCTGAATGCAAGTGCATTCATTTTTATTCTTCATTATACTTCTAATAGGGTATAATCTTGTGGACTAACATCCACCGTGGTTTTTTCCCTAACAAGTTTTCCACGTATAAAATTTTGGTGTCCATGTGTCTCTGATGTGCTATTGATTTATGTTTGCACTGTTATTTATCAGATCTGAGATTTATGGTTGATTAATGTTGTATAAGTTTGATTTTGGTAACAATCGATTCACCCCTCCCTCTTAGTTGTCTATGCTTGTTTTGCCAATAATTGGTATCAAAGCTAGCTCCTTTGAAGAATCCTAACAGCTTGAGGTGATCCGAGATGGCATCATACAAGAAGGATAGTCCTAGATTTGATGGTACAAACTACTCTCTATGGAAAGTCGGGATGGAGTGTCATTTGAAATGCATTGGTGAACCCTTCTGGAAGATTACACAAAGTGCATATACTATTCCTCATAATGGTCCCTCTTCTGAAGATGAGATCAAGCAAGCAGAAGCTAATACCAAGGCTATTGAAGCATTGTTGAGCACTTTGATAGATTCAGAGATGACAAATATGTTAGGATTGAGGACTGCATGCCAGATCTGGAAAAAGTTGGAAACATTGTATGAAGGAGATGCACTAGTGAAAAGTGCTAAGCTACAACGTCTGAAAGGCAAGTGGGAAGACTTGAAGATGAGTGAAGATGAGAACATCCTCTGTTTCTCTCAAAAGATAAATGAACTGGTGATGAGCATTAGATGTGTCGGTGGAACCTTGGATGAAGAAGAAATTGTGGCTAAGATACTTAGATATGTGCCTCCCTCCTACAAAACAAGAGCTTATGCTATTGATGAACTCAGGACTGTGACAAATATCACAAGACATGCTGATTGGAAAACTTACTACATTTGAATTGAGTGAATTTGGTGAGTCTGGTCCTAAGACTGAATCCGCCTTCAAGGCTACTATATCTGGGAAAAGCAAACAGAGATATGATTCAGGAGAAATTTTTGAAAAGACATTCAAATATGAAGATGAGATGAAAAATATTGAAGATGAAGAAAGAGAATTAGAAGAACTGGAAGCATTGATTGTGAAAAGAGAAGTCAGAGGTCATGGTAAGTACAAAGGAAAGTTACCTATTAAATGTTTATCTTGCAAGAAGATAGGTCATTTTGCATCTAGATGTCTTGAAAGAGTTTCAAAGTACAAACTTGAGAACACTAGATTTCAAAGGAAGTGTTACTATGCTGAAGAAGGTGTAACTGATGAAGAATCTGATAAAGAAACTAGAAATGAAGATGAATGGGTATTTATTGCTATCAAAGAAAATGGTCAAGTGTCCACTAAATCTGCTAGTAATGTGAATGTTGAGAAAGCTCTTGCAGCAAAAATTGAAGAAAAAGATGAGTGGATAATTGATAGCAGATGCTCACGTCATATGACTGGTGACAAAAGCAAGTTTGTAAACTTGGAAAACTATGATGGTGGTGCTGTAAGATTCGGAGACAACACTTCTGGTGTGATTTGTGGAAAAGGCACTATTTCTTTTGGTGGTAAGCACAATACTGATGATGATCTTTATGTAGAAGGCTTAAAGCATAATTTGTTGAGTGTTGGACAGTTGGTAGAAAAGGGTTACAATCTGCAGTTCAAGGATGGTAAGTGCAGAATAAGGGAAAGTTCTGGAAATATGATTGCTTCAAGTAAAAAGACCAAAGGTAATATCTTTCATTTGAGTGTTGCTAGTGAAAGTTGTTTGATTGTTCAAATTGATGTATGTTGGTTATGGCATAGGAGGTTGTGTCATGTGAACTTTGATAACATTGTCAAGATAAGCTCTACTCAAACAGTCAAAGATCTTTCTAAATTAGTGAAGCCTACTAACACTATGTGCGAGGAATGTCAGATGGGAAAGCAAACAAGAAATTATTTTCGGAGAAAATAGTATAGCTCTAATGGAGTACTAGATTTGATACATACTGATCTATGTGGTCCATCTAGAATCAGAAGTCTACAAGGTGAAAGGTATTTTATGTTGCTCATTGATGATTATTCTAAAATGGTATGGGTTGCTTTCTTAAGAGAAAAACATGAAGCATTAGAAAAGTTAAAAAGTTTCAAAGCTATGGTAGAGAATGAGATAGGTCAGAAGATCAAATGTCTAAGATCAGATAGAGGTGGTGAATTCACTTCCTGGGAATTCAATTTTTTTTGTGAAGAGCATGGAATCCAAAGACAGATATCTGCTTCCCGGACACCTCAACAAAATGGAGTTGTTGAAAAAAAGAACATAACCGTTCTAGACACTACTAGAACCATGATGTTGGAAGCAAATGTTCCTCATTTCTACTGGAGATAAGTTGTAAGTACTGTTGTGTATACCATTAACAGGGTGAATGTCAACAGTAATTTTGGTAAAATATCTTTTGAGCTATGGTTTAGTTATAAGCCTACTGTCAAGTATTTCAAAAAAATTGGAAGCAAATGTTACATCAAGAGAGATGATGATATAGGCAAGTTTGATGCTAAAAGTGATGAAGGAATCTTTTTGGGTTACTCTTCTAAAAGTAAATATTATCGGTGTTTTAATAAGGGGTTGAAGAAAATGGTTGAAAGTGCAAATGTCAAAGTTGATGAAGATATTGGTAAACCATCCAGATCTAGTGGATATGATTCAAATGATCAACATGATAGTGTTAACAATGGAAATGATGTTCAAGTACAGAATCAACTTCAAGTTGTTCCGATGAACCAAGGAAATCAAGAAGCATAAACTAGAAAAAGTACAAAAAAAAGAACACAAGAACAAGAGGTCGGAGAAAATCTCAAAACTCCTAAGTATGTGAGGCGAAATCATTTTGATAGTCAGGTCATAGTAGATAAGAGCAAAGGTGTGCAAACTAGAAGAATATTTTTGGAAGAATACTATCTAATTTCTAAAGTTGAGCCTAGAAATATTAATGAAGCATGCAAGGATGAATATTGGATGGAAGCCATGAAAGAAAAACTAATGCAAATACAAAAAAATGATACATGGGATCTTGTTCCTAGACCTCAGAACAAAAATGTGATTGGAACCAAGTGGGTGTTCCAAATAAGTTGAATGAGCAAGGTGATGTGGTTAGAAACAAAGCAAGACTGGTTTGCAAAGGATACTCACAGATGGAAGCTATTGATTATGAAGATATTTTTCCTCCTATTGCTAGAATTGAAGCTATAAAATTATTTCTTGTTTATGCTACTTTTAAGAATTGCAAAGTTTATCAGATGGATGTAAAGTCAGCATTTCTGAATGGTGAACTAGAAGAAGAAGTTTATGTTGAACAATGGATGGATTTCAATTGACTAATGAAAAGGACATGGTATGTCGATTGAAGAAAGCTCTATATGGACTTAAGCAAGCTCTTAGAGCTTGGTATGCTAGATTGGATAAGTACTTATTGAAGCTTGGATTCAATAAGGGTACTGCTGACAACAATCTGTATTTCAAGTTGGATAAGAATAAAGAACTGATCATTGAAGTCTTTGTTGATGACATTATTTTTGAAGGTGGTGATAATTTGTGTATGAAATTTGCTGATGAAATGAAAAGTGAATTTGAAATGTCAATGATAGGAGAGCTGAAATTCTTTTTAGGATTGCAAATCACTGAGTTAGATGATGGAATTTTTGTATCTCAGTCTAAGTATGTGAAAGAGTTACTGAAAAAGTGGCATGGAAAATTCAAAGCCAGTTGGTACACCTATGGTAACTAGATGCAAACTTACACAGAATGATGATTCTCCTAAAGAAAATCAGACAAGATACAGGTCAATGATTGGTGGATTACTCTATTTGACTCAGACCAGGCCAGATATAATGAATGTTGTATGCATGGTTGCTAGATTTCAAGTTGATCCTAAAGATTCTCATGCGACTGTTGTGAAAAGAATTTTCAGATATCTGAAAGGGACAGTTGATCTTGGTCTTTGGTATCCTAAGGATGATCATCTTATCCTAAGTTCTTTCACTGATGTTGATTGGGCAGGAGATGTAGATGACAGGAAGAGTACCAGTGGCGGTGCATTCTTCTTAGGAAAGAAGTTGGTATCTTGGCTAAGCAAAAAACATAACTCGGTTTCATTATCTACTGCTAAGGCAAAATATATTGTTGTTGCAAATAGTTGTACCCAAGTGTTGTGGATGAAGCAAATGTTGAGAGATGTCAAAATTGAGTATGAAGAACCCATTGCCATATTCTGTGACAATTCAAGTGTCATTATTATTTCCAAGAATACAGTGTTGTATTCAAAGACAAAGCATATATCCATCAAATATCACTTCTTGAGAGATAAAGTAAGTGACAAAGAAGTCAGATTGGAGTACATACCTACCAAGGAGAAAATTGCAGACATCTTTACTAAGTTGTTGCCTAAGGATACTTTTGAGTACCTCAGAGGAAAGTTAGGGGTGATTTTCCCTCCTGATCAGAACTAAGATGTAGGTTTTTCCATCAATCTGTGCATTCATAGCCATATCTTATTCTGGATTGATGTTGTGGTGGCTGCTACTCAGGGGGAGTAGTCAAATGATTCAAATATGTGATCGAAACATGTGTACCTTTGTCATTGATGTCAAAAGGGGAGAGAAGAGCAATGTGAAAAACATAGGAGAAAAAGGAAACGAGAAAGAGTGCACAATCTCAGGGGGAGATTGTTGGAGAAGAGCTAGTTGGGTTGGTGGCATTATTTTTCACATCATGTGTTGTCATCAATGCCAAAGGGGGAGATTGTTGGATGTTGTGGTTATCATTGATGTCAACACTATTAGCATTAATGATGCTTAAGGTTGTATATGTCGAGGATATTGAGAAAAATTGTAAAAAATATAGTGCAGGCAGCCAGTAGAGCTGAGAAGGTCGGAATGGTGGAAAGAGATTTAAGTTGCTAATATGAAGGTGCGCTTCAAAGGGTTTGTTGTTGAACCTTTCTAGTATGTTGTCTGAAAGTTTCAGAGGTCTGCATCAAGATTTGTGGAAGTTATGAAGATTTGTGTGCCTACAGTTATTCAGTTTCTATAGATGGTGTTCTTGGATGAAGCGGATGAAATTTTGGTAATTTCATGTGTTGCGCATGTACCTATGACGTTCATGGATGAGTCAAGATCATACTTTATCCTTGTTGTACGTCCTCATTGATCGAAGTGTTCGTGATCGAAGATTTTTCAGATGTGTGCTCAAGTTTTCATGTTCTTGGCCGACATGATGGTGTTAGCGTGTTGTGGATCCATGAAGATTAATCTTTTATTGTTTGGTGTGTTCTAAGGTGTTTGTTTGGGTCCTCACTATGTTGTGACTAACTTGTGTTGGTGAGCATTGAAATTTATTCATGTATTGAGGCCGACAGTTATAATTTATTCTTTATTTGAGGCTGACTGAATAGTGGATGTAAATCCATGTAGCGGATATATATAAGTGTTTGTTTTCCTCATTTAGAGGCAATGCTCGATGTGTACAAATGATGTACATGTGTGAATAAAGGTCAGATCATTCAAGAGCAGAGCAGAGTGTGGAAGAGTGAGCAGAAGTTTTTGTGCACCTAATCGAAACTGTAATCAGGGTTTTGTAGAAGCTAATTTCTTGATTCAACTTCATCAGATGGATTTAATCTAATTACTGCATGTAAGGCAGTGAGCTTTCCTTCTAAGTAGTGTGCTCTAAACAGTGTGCCTGAATGCAAGAGCATTCCTTTTTATTCTTCATTATACTTCTAACAGGGTATAATCTTGTGGACTAACATCCACCATGGTTTTTCCCCTAAAAGGGTTTCCACGTATAAAATCTTGGTGTTCATATGTCTCTAATGTGTTATTGATTTATGTTTGCACTATTATTTATCAAATCTGAGATTTAAAGTTGATTAATGTTGTATAAGTTTGATTTTGGTAACAACTGATTCAGCCCCTCCTCCCCCCTTCTTAGTTGTCTATCCTTGTTTTTCCAACAAATTCATCATTTGAAAGTTGGTTAATAGGAAGGTCTAGGGATTTGGGGTAAATCGAGTCTTTTCATGTTAAATAAGGTTTAATAAGACCATCATTTATGTAATTGGGGTTTTAGTGTCATTTGTGTTAAAATGCAAAAAGTTGCAAAAAGATGTAATTGTTGTCAAGCAAAATTGTCAAATTGCAACATTTGGGAATTTGAAGGGGTCAAGGTAGTTTAATGGTTAGTTATAGGCACTTCATGATTGGTTTTTGAGTTGAAAATGTATATAAGGTCTCTTGAAGGATCGAACAAGTTTTGTTGAAGCAAATTTGAAGGAGAAAATCAATTAAAAAGCTCTTTTTTAAGTTATTTTCTGAATTTTCCTCTATCATTGGCCTGTGTACGGGTCCGTATAGCAGGCTATGTCTTGAAATGTTCTGAATCTATTAGAGGATAGTGTTAGCTTTGTTTTGGATTGCTTCTTGGGTGTTTTCATTGTGAATCAAGCCATTTGAAGGGGAATTATTGTTGACAGGTCTGAAACAAGGGCACAAGGGTTTGAAGTTCAGTATGTGTTGATAAGGCCATTCCTCCTTTTGTATAGGTTGTAACTCGGAGGAATGGGCCTACGTAGATTAGTGTAGGTGTAGGTATGAGTTCTTTGTGGTGGAAGAGAGATTAATGAGGATTGTTAATGCTACCCTATTGGAAAACTAAGTTTTAGGCCTTTGAATCAAGGCTAGAGTGAGTGAAACGTGTATAGGGAATGAGAACTAGGTAGAATCCCCTAAAACTAGTGTTAGCAAGTGTATATAGAGGCGTCTAGAAGAGCTAAGAGGTTGGAAGTGGTCAAATGTGTAAGAGAGGTTGAAACCCTAGTTGGAAAAAGGGTGAAAATGAGTGGATTTACAAAGGAGATGTGTCAAACATGAGGGCAGCATAATGTGAAGTTGTTTAAAGCATGTACAGGCAAAATAATGAGAGAAGTGGTTTTGAGTTTGTATAAGGTCTAGACATAAGACTTTCAATAAGCCTAGGTCAAATTGGGAAAAGTGAGGGTATTGTAAGTTTGGGCCATAGAGAGCGAGTGAAGACCCAAAAGTTGGATAATCTAAGGTTTTGAAGGCTGTTTTGTGACTGTCAAGTGGTTTCAAGGTTTGTTTTTGAAATTTGAGGGGTGTCCCTTTGTAAAAGAAGGCTATTTGGTGGTTTCAAGACAGGGCTTGGAGTGGAGTTGATGTAATATGTTGTTCTCTGTGATTGGTGAGTGATTAAGTTGAGTTTGTATGGTGAATTTAATCTTGTTAAATGCCTTTTGGTGTCTTGGAAAAGATTGAAAACAAATAGAGTGTATTTGAGCCATTGGGTGCCTAGTGCATTGGAGAGTCAATTTGGGGTTTGAGGGCCCTTTTGAAAATCAAATTGTGATCTCATGATTCAAGTTGGTTGAGGTCACCCCTATCTTGCATCAAAGTGGTATCAGAGCACAGAAAGTAGATCATTGAAGGAGATTTGCATGAAAAGATAGTTGGAAGATGGAAAGTCAAGTCAACATGGCAATGGAGATCAGAGGAGCAGCACAAAGGAATGCAATTTTCAAGACCAACTGCAAGTGTCAAGGTAAGGTATGTGTTGTGATGGTTGATTCAAATAGTTTGGATAATTTGGTATCTCGGGAAATGGTAGACAAGTTGCAACTAGAAAGGATACCTCATGAATCACCTTATTCTATTTCTTGGGTGAATGGTGAGCATGCTTTCTTGGTCAAGGAACAATCTTGGGTTGGAATTCAAATAGGTGCATATAAGGATAAAATCTTGTGTGATATTGTGCCTATGAGTGTGTGCCATCTATTGTTAGGAGTGCCATGGATGTATGATAGATTTTCTCTATATGATGGAAGGGACAATAGTTATAAGATCAAGAAAGATGGGGTTACTTTCAATTTGATTCCTTTGTTAGAAGAAGATAAGAAACAATGCAAGTCCAAGAGAATACCAATGCAAGGTAGTAAAGTGTTTATGAGGCATGAGAAAAGCAAAAATGGTGAAGAAACAGTTACTACAAGGAAAGCAAGAGTTGAAAAAGCAAGCATTGGCAAGGGTACTGAGTTGAAAAAGGAAGAGGATGATAGATTGAAAAAGAAGGCTGAGATAGTGCAAATAGGAAGTGAAAAGACTTTGAAGACTCAAGATAAGATTGTAAAATTAGATGAACACAAGGAAGGGACTGAGATTTGGCAAACAAAGGCAAGAGAAGTTGAGAAACAAACAAATGAGGTCAAGGCAGCAAAGAACATGGCTGATACAAAGGACTGTGAAAGAGGAAGATTTGGGACTGAGTTCCTACAAAGAGAAAGTGATATGAGAGCAAAAGAGTTGCCTAGGGGGAGGCAAGAATGGCCTAGCAAGGTCATTGAGGAGATATATGTCCCCTGAAAGGACAAGAAGGTAAGAAGCAAAAAGAGCTTAATAACAAGGAAGATGAGATGCAACAGATGTGTGTTAGGGGAAAAGATGGAAGATTTGATGTTAGAGAGGTCTTGAAAACTGAGAATATGAAGAGAGAACGAGTGGATACAGTCAAGGAAGATGGGAGGATGATAGAAAGCCATGAAGGGCTTGAAGGGTGCGAAAAGATCATCATTGGGGCAGTGATGTGTCCCTTAAGGGCAGATGAAAGTGATAGGCGGGCAAGGATTGCAAATACAGTGAGTTATGAGGAAAAAGGTACAAAGGTAATTGAGACAGCAAGTCTTATGCAAGTGAGGAAGATTGAGAAACCTGAAAGTGCAAAGTTAGGAAAGGTCAAGAGTGAAGAACAAGTCAAGATAGAAGAGAAGTTAGTGAGCCAAAGAGAATGGCAAATGTCAGTGAGTGAGTTTGTGAAAGAGTGTATAGAGGATGAGGGAGTTGAAGTCACCATGAGAGGTGAAGAAAAGGAAGTAAAGAGGTTGAGGAAAGTCTCCATGTTGAAAGAGACTAGAGAGGAAGAGTTGTTAGTGATTGGCCAAGTGAAGGCTAAAGAAGAAGAATTTGTGAAGTCTCTAAATGAAGTGGAGAAGCATGATGTTGTTGAGGTTTGGACAGAGAGTTGTCCTTGGAAGATAAGACCAGTGGTGGGAAAGTTGTATATTGTCATGAGAATGGTTCTAAGCATAGAGAACCTGAGGAAGAGTGTGAAAAGAAGAGTTAAAAGACAGAGAAGGAAGGGAGTCATGCGTTACTTCCTTGTTTTGATGGTTATGCTGATGAGGATCAAGCCAAGAGTCAAGATGAAAGGAGGGGCACCAGGTGTAGGTTGTTTGGTAGTGAATAAGCATGATGAACAAAGTGAGAGCAATTGGATAAAGCTAACCAAAGCGAATCAAAGCACAGTGATGCAAATTCAAGATGACAAAGCAAGAAGGGAGGAGTTCATAAGCAGGGACAAATCAAAACCAAAGGTCAAAATGAAGCAGTTACAAGGACAAGTGGGAGCATCAAAGGTTGAAGATCTAGAAGGTGTTGCAGGTTCAAAGCATGAAGGCTTCCAAGGGACTTGGAAGAAATCTTATGGTGGGGTGAATGTTGCAGGAGCACCTAAAGCATATATTTGCAAAATTCATCATTTGAAGGTTGGTTAATAGGAAGGTCTAGGGATTTGCGGTAAATTGAGTCTTTTCATGTTAAATAAGGTCTAATAAGACCATCATTTATGTAATTGGGGTTTTAGTGTCATTTGTGTTAAAATGCAAAAAGTTGCAAAAAGATGTAATTGTTGTCAAGCAAAATTGTCAAAATGCAACATTTGGGTATTTGAAGGGGTCAAGGTAGTTTAATGGTCAGTTATAGGCGCTTCATGGTTGGTTTTTGAGTTGAAAATGTATATAAGGCCTCTTGAAGGCTCGAACAAGTTTTGTTGAAGCACTTTTGAAGGAGAAAATCAATCAAAAAGCTCTGTTTTTCAATTATTTTTTGAGTTTTCCTCTATCGTTGGCCTCTGTATGGGTCCGTACAATAGGGTTATGTATTGAAATGTTCTGAATCTATTAGAGGATAGTGTTAGCTTTGTTTTGGATTGCTTCTTGGGTGTTTTCATTGTGAATCAAGCCACTTGAAGGAGAATTACTGTTGACAAGTCTAAAACAAGGTCAAAAGGGTTTGAAGTTCAATATGTGTTGAAAAGGCCATTCCTCCTTCTGTATAGGTTGTAACTCAGAGGAATGGGCCTATGTAGATTAGTGTAGGTGTAGGTATGAATTCTGTGGTGGAAGAGAGATAAATGAGGATTGGTAACGCTGCCCTATTGGAAAATTGAGTTTTAGGCCTTTGAATCAAGGCTAGAGTGAGTGAAAAGTGTATAGGGAATGAGAACTGGGTAGAATCCCCTGAAACTAGTGTTAGCAGGTGTATATAGAGGCATCTAGAAGAGCTGAGAGGTTGGAAGTGGTCAAATGTGTAAGAGAGGTTGAAACCCTAGTTGGAAAAAGGGTGAAAAAGGGTGAAAATGAGTGGATTTACAAAGGAGGTGTGTCAAACATGAGGGCAGCATAATGTGAAGTTGTTTAAAGCATGTATAGGCAAAATAATGAGAGTTTGAAGTGGTTTTGAGTTTGTATAAGGTCTAGACATAAGACTTTCAATAAGCCTAGGTCAAATTGGGAAAAGTGAGGGTATTGTGAGTTTGGGCCATAGAGAGCAAGTGAAGACCCGAAAGTTGGATAATCTGAGGTTTTGAAGGCTGTTTTGTGACTGTCAAGAGGTTTCAAGGTTTGGTTGTGAAATTTGAGGGGTGTCCCTTTGTAAAAGAAGGCTATTTGGTGGTTTCAAGACAAGGCTTGGAGTGGAGTTGATGTAATGTTGTTCTCTGTGTTTGGTGAGTGATTAAGTTGTGTTTGTATGGTGAATTTAATCTTGTTAGATGCCTTTTGGTGTCTTGGAAAAGATTGAAAACAAATAGAGTGTATTTGAGCCATTGGGTGCCTAGTGCATTAGAGAGTCAATTTGGGGTTTGAGGGCCCTTTTGAAAATCAGATTGTGATCTCATGATTCAAGTTGGTTGAGGCCACCCCTGTCTTGCATCAATATCCTTGAGTGTTTGCTTCATCCAAAGAACTTTAGTGCAACACGTTGTTGCTGCCACATACCCTGCTTCAGCAGTGGATAGAGTGACTGATTCTTGTTTGTTGCTTATCCAAGAAACCAACTTGTTTCCCAAAAATAATGCTCCTCCACTGGTGCTTTTCCTATCATCCAAACTTCTTGCCCAATCAACATAAGCCCTGTTGCAGCAATGGGAAAATTATTTACTGAACTAAACAAGAAGGATTTCACTCATCACAAATTCATCATACAAACAAACAATGGAACAAAAACATATCACTTACAAAGAAAGAAAAATTATCTTGGGTAAATAGTACCAACTTTTTACAAACAGGTGGCAACATCCAAAATAGAAACATAGTATTCTAATAGCATAGCAACATAAATGGTAATTTTATAATCACCAAGCAAACACATACATCTAAATGCTTGCAAACCATCAGATACCATGGCCTTGAAATGGCAGCTAACGTTAATACTTTATAACTAAATTATGACTAGCTCTTTGCATGTCCATGTTAATAACTGTTTTTAAACACCTTATATGCCATGTGCATGACTTACAAATGCTAATAACTTCGAAGCACATTTAAAACATGCATTTAAAAAGGCAGTCAGTATGTCAAAAACTGAAAGTGACAAAAATAACTACTAACACCTTCCTTAACTCTAATTACTGAACCAAAGTCTCTTTTCTTTTTCAGTTCAATAACTAACTTTATAAACCTAGCCATGACTTCTCGCACAGCTTGAAGACTAGATGATTCCCTCCCTGCGTAACAATGATATGATATGATCTAATATTGGCCATTACTTCAGAATAGGTGGTAGGATCGCCAACTTCAATTTTCAATATTCAGGCATCAGACCCTTAAAAAGTTACCGAGTATAAATTTTTCAAGGGACATAATCAACAGTTTTAACAACTTCTATTTTCAAGTCAATATTGAATACTTTGATTTTTCTAATAATGTTATTAATGTACACATCCAATTGGATCTAGGTATCTGTAGTAATGTGCACTTCTTATGCTATCATGTTAAGCTTTTCTCAATTGAAAGAGATTACTCAGTGACAACTACTTCCTAATAACATTTTAGTAATCTGTATATCGTATATGAAATCATGAACCAACTAGCGTACATTTATAATCTTCATTCAAACACTCTAAATGCAAAGGATTAAAATGATACAATGGTCACAAATGATCTAAAAAGAGACAATTGTAAACTTAGTTTCACAGCTCACAACGAAACATGTTATATGCTAGTGGATAATTTCTATTTTCCAAATCAACAATCCTGGGTAAGTTGGCCAGAAATGAATCCATGCCATCAATAACCAGTCATTGTGTGAAGGAAACGTAGCTTTATTATACAAATCAAGGGCAAGTTCCTAACTTGTTTTTTTAAAGGAAACCAACTAAACATTCAAAGAAGACATTCACATATTGAATAAGTGGGCTGATGCACAAGACAAATTATCCAAATGTGACCAAATCGTATAAAGAACATATAGCAGTAGGCATAACCGTGAGATCAATACATTCTGATTATTATAAAAATGAAAAAGACTGACAATAATTACATGCTATAATCCAAATCTTGGCAGTCAATTGCTAAAGGTCGATATATTCCCCATTTAAGATATCATAATTTATGTTAATGAAAACTAACTTTTGTTATTCAACCATACAAAATTTTGCAGAAACATAAGAACATGGTGAGGTTTGTAAGTTCCAGTGAAAAGCAAATCGGATGGGCCAATAAAAGGAAAAACATTAACATCAAACAAAATTTGAGCAAGAGTTTTCTAGGGAACAACTTATGAAAAAGTTCCCGGAGAGGGATTCCTGCCGGATAATAAATTTGAGATATGAGCAAGTGAATATCCATCAAGTCAACTTACATTTACAACTTGCTTTTTGTGCTATTGGCTTATGCACATAGCTATTCTACACATGCATTACTCTGAAATTCATTGCATGTGTAATGAACTGATTAGCGCTTGCCTCTTAAGTTTTGTTGAATATTCTCCTCAACTCTTGTAAATGCATCTGTGAGTATATCAATGCTCCAGTCCTTGACATCATCCTGTTATAATATGGAATAATTAGGTAATAGACAGCACAGTAATAAGAAAGAAAGAAAGAAATCTATCAATGTTCACAAACAACCAAAAATGATCAATGTGACTCATAAAATTCAATCAGTTTTCCCATCCTTTCAGAAAGAAGGAAATTGATAAATATTATGTTAACAGAAACCAAGGTACAATCATCATTGGGCTGATACAACAAAAGGCAAGCACAGAAAGATGATCAGAAGACATTGGCACAATATCTCATAAGGGCTGAGCCCAGATGTAACCCAACAAAGCCAAACTATCAAACCCACTTGACCCTATTAATGTCTTTGATATGATTTATCCTGGCACACTTCAATTTTCTACTGATAGTATTTAAAACAGTAAATATGCAACTAGCCTGCACTATTTACAATTTTATAAATTTCACAGCAGCGATATCCTAGATACTAAATCTGCTATGAAAGTGATGAGGCAATTCATGCTGTTTTAAATTTGGAAGGACAACTTATCAGACATTAAACAGAATTATGTGCAATTCCAAGGGTGAAGTTAACGGTACTTTCCTCATTTGCAAGTTGTCCAGACTCCAAATTATAGTAGCATTACTTGTAATTGGGATTGACTGAGCAAATCAAAAGTATAAATCAAATTACATTACTCAGAATTAGATTAGGAACTAGAAATGCTGAATCATTTAATAAATTAGGCGAAAAGATGCTGTTTTTTGTTATTTCAAACGCAATAAAAGGAAAAATCTCTGCTTTTTCATCCGATGCGACCAGAACAGCTTTTTTTTTTTTAAAGCAGAGCAGGGTTGAGGAGCAGCACCCCTTGCAGAGTTCAGAGGTAACACAATTAAGGCCCTTAAGGCCACAGGAACCTTCATACTGCATGTCATTTTTTGCAATCTACCACATTTAACCAAGCTCCAAATCTTTCAACAAATGTGGTGTTGAGGCCATAGGGGCAATACTTAGAATCTAACAATCACGACATTTCAATAAATCAGGATTAATAACTTCTCGAAAATTGTGCCCAATTTTTCAAATATAGTCTGAATCTTTGCAGTGTACCCATGCTTGAGAAAACCCAGTGTAATAAAAAAAAGATAAAATTGAAAAAATAAGTATTTATAGACAAAAATAAAGAAATATGTTATTTCCCATTAAATTGTCTTGAAATTATGCCCAATTTTTTTTTTAAATCGGCAATCTGATTTGCCTCAGCTTCCAGCTCACAATTAATTAAGATTTTATGCTAATTTCTGCTTCTTTGGCCAAATACAATTACCATCATTGGATTTGTTGGCTTAGAGTGTATCCATCCAAGCAGGTTCTCTTCCAATTGTATCTTAGAACTTCCCACTTGAGTAGCTTATGCTTTGAATTGAGGACCGTGAAAAAACCAACACAAGATCTTATAACGTCCACAAAAGAAAGGCCTGGACTAAGAGGCCTTGGCTGGGTGATCCTCGGGGACACATAGAGTGACTTCCAGCAACTCTCCTAACATCCATGGTCAATGGTCCCCTCGCCAGCTTAGAGGAAGCTGATAATAGGTTTGACTGAATCTCCCTGAATGTGTGAAGGGGATATCAAACAGAAACCCATATGCCAAGGAATCCACCACAACCAGTACAATAAGAGAGGGAAAAAGGAAGTTATCATCACTCTTATCTTTGTTTGTGTAGGAAGATTTAGCATCTAAAGGACATTTAATATCACCGATTATTGAAATAGGTTGGAATAATGAGATAATTACTTTGATAGTCCTCAAAGTCCCCTGCAAAGTCTAACATTTGAAGGTGCGCATAGTTGGCAGACTTGGCAAGTACTTGCCAAGTTTTTAAGCCACCAAGTTGCTTGAAGGAAAACATGCCAAACATGCCAAAAACGCTAAAAAACACATTGTTTTTCCCTCACACTCCTCACACAACACTCTTGCATCCTTTTGAGCTGATTGGAAGGATTTCTAGGCAAATTTGAAGGACAAATTTGAAGAATTTGAAGGGTAGGTTAGTAAAATTATAAATAAAATATGTTTTCTTTTTTTGCAAGCATTTAAATTCATTTTGGCTGCTAGAATCTTGCATGTAGGTTAAAAACAATTCATAATTTCCTAAAACTTAGTAGTATTTTGAAATTTACTTCCAAAAAATTGGATTCATTGCCCTTTTTAGTTGATTTATATTTGTTTTTTTAATGAATTCACTATTTTTTTGTATACACATATTATTTTTCTAATTTCAACCTTTTTTGGGGAATAAAATGATTTAGGTTATATTGAATTTATTATGATTTATACTAATTTTAGGCTAATTTGAAGCTAATATTTTAGTATTTAAAAATTAAAATGTTCCACTTTGTACTTGTAGGTTAGATACAATGGCAAATAAAGAAAACTCTAGAATAGACTTAGGAAGGCTCAAGCTTAGGCTCAATCCAATTGATGTCGATTACAGGCACTCACCCCCTAGAGCTAGAGACCTTGCTTGGAAATATGCCATACAAGGACTGACACCTAGGACAATTGTTTGCATCAAATGCCAGAACCTATATCATGGAGGCATAAATCACCTCAAATACCATCTTGCAAGCATTACTCATCATGATGCTAAACCCTATACCAACACTACAAAAGAGATAAAATAAGAGATGAATACACACTTTGCATTGACAAAAGAGAAAATATTACAAAGAGAGAAGACAAGGGCAGCCATAGTAGCATCCGAGCTAGTGGTCAATAGGTGAACAATGTAGACCATGTGCAAAACCCTTGTGACTCCATCATTCATCTACATTTCTTCTCTTTCTCTTTGTCGTGTTCATTTTTGCCATTGTTTATCACTTAACTCTGTTCATTTTTATCATACCAAAAATTATAGGGGAAACTGTTCCAGGCTGCACAGTTTTCAAATGAATTTTCAAGCGAATAAGGTGACTGTCGAGGCATTTTGAAAAGAGGCGGTTAGGGCACATTTTTTCTTTATGAGTTTTTTCTTTTATAAAGGTCTCAGAAGATTTTGGGAGTGTCAGATGATTGTGGAACGACGATGTATGAATTGGAGAAGATGCAATAACCATTTCATATATTGAATGGGTGCAAATATAGTCATCTCTCTATCAAATCACAATACTAACTTCAGAAGGAATCGCGGTTATTAGAAACTCAATATCATTGCTAGCGCTATTCTATATTTCATGCTGATCAACAATCCAATGACGGGAAGTTTCTCATGCTGGAAAAAAAAATTCAGTCGCTCAGGTGAAAGAGAGAATCCGACAATCAAACGGAACCTGGGTCGCTGAAATAAATCTAAATCTTAAGCGTCCAAAAATTTGAGTCCATGACACTTTGCCTTCTAAGCCAATGGGATACTTAATACCTTTCGATGTAGACAGGGAGGTTGGGCTTTTGCCTACATAAGAAGCTTGTGATGAGTTGTCGTGAAATTCATCATCCAGCACATCTTTGGCCACAAACAACAGTTATAGAATGTAAATAGCTTTGTGTAGATCTCACTACCAAATTTTGTAGTGGATAATCTTCTGATGGGTGGAAATCATTCCACTGCCAGATGTTTCGCGCAATAGATCTGAAGTTCTAAACTGCATATTGGTGAATAGTGAGAGGAGGAGAGAGTGCGTAGGAGGAGAAAGTGGACACATGCAGCGATATCATTTTGTCTTCCACCCAAGGCAGTAACTAAAGTTTGAATGACAAGGAAAGCACGCTGGAGAAAGCAAATAAGCTCTTCCCATATCTTCATTGTTTCCCTTTATTTTATGGTTAGAGATTTTAACTTAGCAAACATATACGAAGATATAGGAATGTATGCTAGTATCCTCGGATCATCGTTCATGGTGGGACATTTTTTTGTTTTCAATGTTATGGGGAGTTGTTGTAGATAGATATGGTCACAAGCCTATTATAATCATTGATGCCATCTCTATAATCGTATTCAATACCTTGTTCAGGATAAGTGTAGACTATTGGATGGCCATTTCATCAAGATTTTTGCTTGGTTCCTTTGATGGCTTGATTGGTACAATAAAAGCATATGCAACGGAAGTCTCGAGAGAGGAACATCATGCTACAGGGTTGTCAATTGTGACAACCACATGGGGAATTGGGTTGATTCTCGATCCAACAATCAAAGGATTTTTGGCCCAGCCTACACAAAAATATCCATATATTTTCTCAAATTGAGCCTTGACAATTCATAGGTAGCGGAGATCTCTATTTGTAAATAGATGATAGAAACTTTTTCTTCCAATCTTTGGACACTTAGATTTGCAGAGGAATGATAGATGGAGAAGAATACAGGTTTATCAGATGTAGAGGGTAGTTAGGGTTTATAATTTCTAGTTTCCTCTATGTCAATACTAAGGGGGGGTGTTAGAATTTAGTACATGACATAATATAGTTAAATAAATAAATTAGCATGCTAATATTAATTTAATAAATAATTTAGTTTTGGTAGTTATATTCCCATAGATAGTTTTATACAAGAATAATGGCTTTATAATGCCAATACAATGTAATGTTTTGTGTTGAATGTGATTGACAGTATTTTGATTCGAGAGCAATCTCGATTCTTCTCCCTCATTCCAATAATTTTGATGGTCATGCAACTAATGGAAATTGCATCTAGAATTATTTTTTTATAAGATCAAACAGGAAGGGGAAGGAAATAGGAAGCAGCTCTACTGTAGATGAGAGGATTGTTTGCATTTCCATCCAAAAAGAGGTATGCTTGAATGGCAAAGAGGCTCTTGATAAAAGTAAATTTACCAAAATCTTTCATACCAGCATTCCCATTAAGAAGACAAAAGTTGATGATATTGTTTATTCTTATTCAAAAGCAATTTTTTATTTGAAAAAGTTGTAGACAAGCTTGGATTGCTTACATATGATTATCCTAATTTTTATTGGGTTGTTTGAATCAAAACGTAGAGTTAGAAGTTACTACACATTACAAAATTTAGTATAAATAAACATTTTATTGATGAGATGGAAGATGTTGTTTGTCTTGATGTTTGTGGGGTAGATTTTGGAAGCCAATATATGCATGTTAGAGATAAAAGTTTCATGAAAAGAGACTAGTACTGTTTGGTAGCAGATTGGGAAAGCTAGATTATCAATGCATATTGAAATATCCCACCCCTTGTTGAGATATCTACTAAACTGAAACTGCCTGTGATTGCTTGTATTTTCAATGAATTTTTGGTTTGTTTTGAGTTTTGCAAGATATTGCCAGGAATGCATAAAACAAATACAAAAAACACGACAATGGAAATACAGGAAGGAGATACTTGAATACTTCAAATCTGATTTGATTAAAGCAATGCAAATACAATGTATATTTAAATCAGACTTTCATTTCTTTTGCAAATACATTACATTCATACCCGTACTCCAAGCAATGTATTATTTTGCAAATTCTGGAAATAGCCAACAGCAAACAGGGAACTCTCAAATATGGACATCTCGCATAGAATAAATGTTTCTCCACTTTACAAATCATAACAGCAATTCCCTAGTACCTAGCCGCCCATAATGGTGAGGAAAAATAGCTGAGAAGACAGGCATTTCAGCCTCACAGCGACACGTCCAGCTAAGGAACTGTACGGCCCTGCTAATAGGAGATGGTACGGCCTGTAGAATGCCCCACATGGCTGTTAATGGTGACCTTGCAGCAATTAAAACGTCCTCCAATGCTTGTCCTTTCAACAATCTTAATCCTTTACTTCAAACCCTTGAATTTCCAGATGAAAATCACTACATATTTGCACAATGTGATTCCCACATGCCAGCAAAGAAGAAGCTTGAGCAGCAATAAAGATATTCTATAATGTTTGTCTCCAATCTGCTGTTCAAACCCTTGAAAAATCTGATAATAAACTCTCCAAATAAGCTCTATCATGACTCCTGTGTGAAGCCACCTGGTAACTGCAACCTTTGGGTGATCTTTCACACCTTCAAGAAGCACAATCAAAGAGAAGCTACATTCTCCAAGACCAATTTGCAGCAAAACCCTAGGTCTCACCTCCAAATGCCAAAGCATCCAAAAAGCCAAGTGTTGAGAATGATCAATGACAATACCTTTTGCTTTTCCCAATGCCTTTTATACTCTCCATCAATGAGGTCGATTTCTAAAGAGGCCTTAAGTCATTTAATCTAACATACTTTATTTGCTTTTGATCACTGTATAAAATATCTCTTACAGTGGGCGCCCAAAATGACTTAAATGCACTTTTAATAATTCAACTTTATAATCATTAAATATCCCCTTTCATAATAAAGTCAATAAAGCATTTAATGTTGTGCACTTTATAATAATAATTAATTATTATTAAGCATTACTTTAATAATAATTAAGACTTTATAACTCCAATAATAATCCTCATAAATCAATTCCGTCTACACCAAGAGGTAGCCCACAAAACTCACTGCTCACTAAGGTGCCTTACTAAAAATAGTAAGGTTGGCCTCTACCATCCAACTAACTTACTAAAAATAGTAAGTACATACAAATGAAGCTCGAAACCCTTGAATAACATCACCTCAGAATATGCCAAGGATCTGGAGATGGCAAACACTGCAAACAGCAGACTGAAGAACCAGTTATCTCCTAAACTTGGCCCTCCAATCACCATTGTTAGCCTATGAGGACCTGATGGTAGGCTAAACATCCAAACTATGATGGTCACTCAAAAAGGGGACATTACACATATGGAAGTAAATCAAAGGTCTCCTTGGTAAGTTCTAATCAGCCCAAACGATTGATTAATGCTGGTGGGAAGTTTTGTTTTTCAAACTTAAATAATGAGCTAGTTGAATACAAAGTTTCTTCTTTCAGCAATTTAGGGAACCTTTCCAAGAGCCTAAGGGTATGCGCACCTAAGAGAGTGATGGAATGTAAGATCCAATTGTTAAGGAATCGCACTCTCCAATATTGGTTTCAATAGGCATCCATTGATGAAAGTTAATAATATAGAGAAGCAAATTCAATCTTTTAAAATCATGGTGTAATCCATCATAGAACTTCATGTAGTTCTCCTATTGTAATGTATACTTGATTATAGATCCTTGAATAAGGTAACCATTTAGAATGGTTACCCTCTTCCGGAGATTGATGATTTGTTGGACCAGCTTTAGCATTCTAAGTATTTCATATAATTGGACTTGACGTCTTGGACTTGACGTCTAGGTATCATCAATAAGAATCAAGGAGAAGCGTATGTGGAAAACAATATTCAAGACATGACAACTTTTATATAAGTGGCATGGAATTCCCTTAGAGTTGTGTAATGCTCCTACTACCATTATGAGGTTGATGAATGAAGCATTACCATTTATAGGATGATATATTTGTTTATGGAAAAACTTATGATAAGCATATAACACATTTGAGATAAGTTGTTGTTTGATGAAACGAAATGTGAGTTTGCCCAAAAATCACCTGTCTATTTGAAGCATGTGGTTGGTGGAGAGTTTAGAATTGATACAACAAAAATGAAAGACACTATAAAGTGGTCCAATCTTTCTAATGTGACCAAAAACAAGAGATTTATAAGAGCTGTACAAAATAAAATATTTGAATAAGTTAGAATAGGATTTCGGTGAGAGGAAGTTGAGGAGAACCTTGGTGCTTAGTTGAGGAAGACGAAAATTCATCCTCCATTGCTATCTCTAGAGCTCTTCACCCTCATTAGATTTGAATTCAATTGGTAGCCTTCATTCCCTTGGTCATCTTTGTGCAATTTTTTCTAGTTTTTTATTTTGAACTTTGGTATTTTGTGTGTGGCTTGAACATATGCCATGTAAATCCTTTTTTTATTCTTATCTACAATTGTTTAAGTTGGTCCTTGATATTTGTGCATATGCCAACTATTGAGTCAAGCATTTTATTGAAGAGTTTGCTTTTTGTCTATGTTATCAAATGTGTCAAGAATCTAAGCGTACCATTCATTTGTGTATTGTTTGGGATTTTTAACTATCATGATATTAATGCTCTTGAATGATATTGATGCTCTTGAGGATGGTAATATCCCCTAGGTACAATGAAACCAGCTTGGACTAGCCATTAAATGGAACACAAACTTCAAAATGAGAATTGGAAATAGTAATTCTTAGAAAGGAAAGTCTTTCATGGAGGCTTTACAAGTAAAGGAGCCAGATTTAACTTCAAAATTTTATTTTTTCTCTACAAAGTATTACGATGGACAACAACCGCCTATTCAAAAATCAAATACTCACAAAAGATGAAGAGGAAAAGATAAGCCTCCTCACTCTCCCAAGAAACTCATGGTTATCTCTCTCAATGATGATATGAAAAATATTGTTAAAAAAGAAGATAGATACCCATATGAAACTTGATGTTGGTACTACTTGATACCCATTTTCATTGTCAACTTATTCATTTGTGTATTAAGTCTCAATCAATAATAGCCATTTACGGTCAAGTTGTAAACATCTCATGTCATGGTCTAATATTTCAAACTTATAATTTTGTAGATCACTTGTTTTTGTTTTTTTGGCAAGTTCTTAACACAAGGTAGCTATGACTTGGATGCTAAGAGGAGACTAAATGGCAAAGACATATAATGTTTACAATAAAGTACATCCAATCGAACAAACTAAGAATATTTTCCAAACATACAAATTACGACACCAATGTAAATTGAAAATCATGCTCAGCTAGAGATTCAAGGAAGATAAAGGAATGCGATGCAATTTTTACAAATCAACAAGAGTCTATGAAAGGCGTCACATATATTAAAAAATGATACTCGATTGATAAAAGACATGATGAAACACACACTTATACTAAGAGAGGGGGGGTGATTCAGCATAAGTCAAAACTTTACTTCAACTTAATAAAACATAGCAATATTACTTCAAACCTCAATTATCCATAGCAATACCATATATGCAAGATTTAGCAATTAAGAACACACATAAAAGACACACGATTTTAAGTGGGAAACCAATGTTACTGGGTTCTTCGTTTTAGGCTCCCATGCCCTCTCCGAGAGCATTTGGGTCTTCGGGCAGCCTAGGGATTGCCTAGGAGCGCCCAAGCAACCCCGGGTTCCTTGTGGGTCCGCTCCCGAAACCTGGGGCTGCTTGGGCACTCCCCAAGCGCTCCCAACTGCTGAAATGGTGCAATGTCAGTCCAATTTTTGTGCAACACTTAAATACTGATCTGATAGGTTTATTGCTATGGATAGTTGGGAAGCACACCCTTGTATAGTTTGTAGTTTAAAACAATGGATAAAACCATCTGAATATTGTCAAATTTATGGTTTTTTGGTATATTAAAACTTGTTTGTAATGAGTTTTGTCAAGGCTGTAAGTTAATTTGCTAGCTAAACCATTTTGTGCTTGTTCAATGCATCATCAATGAGCAATTCTTTAGTTTTTTTTATTGTTTATATTTCACCCATAGAATATCATAGCCATTGACACTCTCAATTTTTATTTATACTGCATTTAAAAAGATACTGTTGACATTCAACTAACAAACTTCAAGAGGGAATGAAGGCTTATGAATATCAGAGGGAAGCTATTTTGTGCATAGATAACACAAGTTAATATCATATGATTCAATGATGATTGATGAAGTATGAAGTATCATACTATCAAATGTATTTACAATTTTGTATCATACCCAAGAAAAAAAATTGTTGTATTGACGTACCCGTATTCAATACCCGTACCCGATCCCATACTAGAACCGGCAACTTAGGTGGAAACATTTACGAGAGAAAACCACGACAAAATATTGATTGTATAAATCTTCTTACAAAATTTGTAGGCACCAACCCACTAGAGACTCCAATCCCCACCACTAAGCACCAACTCAGCAAGAGAATCCAATATCTTCCAATAAGAGGCTCCAACCTCCACAAGAACAAAATAACAATATTATTTGAAACTTCTCAAATCTGCCCTCTCAACTGCTCACAAATCTACCATCCATTCACAAATCTCTGCTCCAAATCTACCTTATATCTCTCCTCAAGGTCTGCAATAAAGTCTGCTCCAAAATGATGCAATATTCTGCTCCAAATTAGGCACAAGGTCTAGTCCAAATCAGATCTTACGTCTGCTTAAGATCTGCACTTAGGTCTGCTCCAAATAATCTTTTAGGTCTGCTCCAAAACTGCACTTGGGTCTGCTCCAGATCAGTTTTTAGGTCTGCTCCAAATTTGCACTTAGGTCTGCTCCAAATCAGCTTTAGGACTGCTCCAAATCTGCACTTATGTCTGCTCCAAATCAGCTTTTAGGACTACTCCAAATCTGCACTTATGTCTGCTCCAAATCAGCTTTTAGGACTGCTCTAAATGATCTGATTTATCATTGTATTTATGCTCTTCTTCTTCTCCTTAGGTCTGCTCTGAGTGAGAATGATTTGCATTGAATTACATTTTGAAAGACCTCCAAACACCTTTTATTTATATGCCATCAATTTACTCTCCCAAAGTGACACTTGCATAAGGAGGGTCGGCCACATTTAAGAGATAAATTTATTTATTTTATTTATATTCTCCAAGGTGGGGTGCACCTGTCTAAGGGGGTTGGCCCTCTTTAAAATATAAAATTTATTTATTTTTAATTTTCAAACCCTCTAGAAATGGGCGCCATAATTAAGGGAGGTCAGCCCACATAGCATTTTATTTTATTTTACTTAATTAGCTTCAACACTCTAAAGGGGGTGATCAAAATTAATTTTATTTGGGGCCACTATTATTACCAACACGCCTTTGACATCATGATAATATTTTTCCAACAATTTCCCCTTTGTCACTGATGGCAACCTTGCAAAAAGAAATAATCTTGAAATGCAAGAGGATCAAACTTCTCCCCCTGACTATGATGCTTCCCTTGACAGACATACTCCCCCTTATGTTAGTTTTTAAGATCAGATGTAATGCACAGAAATTAATTCAAAAATCAACACAATGACACAGCAAATACCCTAGGAAAACCCTCCACTTGAGGGAGAAAAACCCAGCAACAATATATCACTTATATATTGAATCACAACAAGAATAGTCTCCTTTACAAGAGGCCGATATGAAGGCCAAATATAAGCATCACAATCTGATGCAACACAGGAACAAGATAATGTAATTTGCTGATTATAACTCAGCCTTCGATGAATATAACTATCTGTTCTTCTACAGAATTCGCACCAAGAATATTGAACTATGATGAACTATGAATTTATTTCCACAATGAAATGTCCATTGATTATATATACAAGTGAAAGGGAGAGACGCATCCCTTCAATTCTTCATGTTGGCCTCCATTCAAAAGATGCGTCTCTAACAAGCAATGGTGTCTCTTCATAAATGAAGTCGACTTCTCTTAATAAATATTAAATGACTCTTAATGAAATCGCATCCACAAAATATATGATGCCGGCCACATCAAGATCGAACCTCTTCATGAATTCGCGCCTCCACAATAATTAAATATTATTTCATATAAATCGTGCCTCTTCATTAAATGTAATATTACAATTCAAATAGCCGTTTAGGCTACCATTTGAATTGTCTTCAAGGAGACTTGATGCGCTGGAAGTAGCAGCCCGACGCTGCTCTATAACATCAACACCGTACTCTACTCCTCCTCCTTTGACATCAATGGAAAAGGTCTTCCAGGGCCCAAAGATAAGACAATGAATAGCTCCCCCTAAACATGTACTTCTATCGACGAACTTAGTGATTGGATGAGGGTGATATCACTCCCAGTTTACCCCTCAAGTACTCAAAAGTCTCTTTTGGAAGTGGCTTCGTGAAAATGTTTGCAATTTGTTCCTTTGTAGCAACATAGTCCAACTTCACTTGATGATCAACCACTTGCTCTCTTAGGAAATGATATTTGACTGGAATGTGCTTCGTTTTGGAGTGGATGACTGGGTTCTTTGATATGTTAATTGCACTTGTATTATCACAAAAGATGGAAATGGGGTGCTCATATTCAACCAATGTCCTTCAAGGTTTGCTTCATCGAAAGGACTTGAGTGCAACAAGAAGTTGCTGCAATGTATTTAGCTTCTGTTGTGGACAAAGAGATCGACTCTTGTTTCTTACATAGCCATGATACAAGATTGGGGCCAAGAAAGAATGCACCTCCACTTGTGTTTTTTCTATCATCGATACTGCCAGCCCAATCCGCATTCATGTATGTTGTGAGGGTGAAATCTTCACCTCTGGAGTACCACAATCCAAAATCCATAGTGCCCTTTAAGTACTTGAATATCCTCTTTAGTGATTGCACATGTGTTTCCTTGGGTGCTGCTTGGAACCGTGCCACCAAACCAACTACTTGCATAATGTCAAATCTTGTCACTATCACATATAGCAAGCTTCCAATCATAGGCCTATATACAATTTGATTTGCCTCCGAAGATTCATCATCCTTGCTTAATTTGCATCCTATGACCATGGGAGTACTCACTGGATTGCAATCCTCCATCCTAACTTCAACATTTCTTTAGTATACTTGGTTTGTGAAATGAATATTCCCTTATCTGATTAGGAAATTTGCAACCCAAGAAAGAAAGACAACTCACCAAGCATGGACAATTCAAACTCCTTTTGCATGTTCTTTGCAAACTCTTGGCACATCTTACCATTGCTACCTCCAAAAATAATGTCGTCCACATAAACTACAACAATCAACTGATGATCACCTTCAGGTTTGATGTATAGATTGCTATCAGCAATACCCTTTTTGAAGCCATGTTATTGTAGATACTTGTCCAACCTTGAGTACCAAGCCTTGGGGGCTTTGTTTCAGCCCATACAGTGTCTTCTTTAGTCCACATACATAGTCCTCATTCTCTGCTAGAAGAAACTCTCTAGTTGTTCAAAATACACTTCTTCCTCAAAGTTTCCATTTAGAAAAGATGACTTGACATCCATTTGATATACTTTGAAATTCTTGAAACAAGCAAATGTTAAGAACAACCTTATAGCCTCCATACGAGCAACAGGAGCAAAAGTTTATTCAAAATCAATTCCTTTGACTTGAGCGTTGCATACTAATCTTGCCTTGTTTCTCACAACTTAGCCATCTTCATTCAACTTGTTCCTAAATATCCACTTTGTGCTAGACACATTTTTATCCTTAGGTCTTGGGACAAGTTCCCAAGTTTCATTCTTCTCGATTTGATCCAATTCTTCTTCCATAGCCTTTATCCAATGCTTGTCTTCACTTGCTTTTATAAAATTATTTGGTTCCATTTTAGAGAGCAAGCATAAGTTTGCATGTTCAAATGAACTACTTAATCTCCTCCTTGTTTGAATCTCTCTATCTCTGTCACCAACGATCAGATTTTCTAGATGGTTCTTTTGGACAAATCTCGATGGAGTCTTGGCTGGTGCCCTAGATGGTGTTTTTGGATTTCCTTGTTCAACCTCACCATTTTCACCTTCTTCCTCTACTTCTTCTTTAATGCTATCTTCTTGATAATCAACTTCTTGTACTATTCCTTTTTGATGCCTTTCGTCATGAACTCTCATATTTGCACATTCAACAATTTTGTGCAATCTTTTATTATAGCATCTATAAGCTTTGCTTCTTGTGGAATATCTAAGGAAGATGCCTTCATCACATTTGGAATCAAATTTTCCCAAGTCTTTGTCATCTTGCCTGATATAGCATTTGCTTTCGAACACTTTCAAATACTTCACTGATGCAGGCCTTCCCTTCCAAAGTTCATAGATTGTTTCGTTATCATGTACCGTAATTTGTGTTTGATTTAGAACATAGACTGTCAATAAGTTTCAACTCATTCAACATTGCTCTTGCCATTCCTTGGACTGTCCTGTTTTTCCTTTCAACAAATCCATTTTGTTGTGGAGTCCTTTGCAGCTAAATATTATCTTTTTATTCTATGTCATTCATAAAAATCTTCAAACTCATTGGAGGTGAATTCTCCTCCTCTATCCAATCTAAGGCATTTGATTCTCAAACCAGTTTCATTCTCTACTACAGCTTTAAATATCTTGAATTTCTCAAGAGCTTCTAATTTCTCTTTTAGGAAGGCAATCCAAGTCCTCCTAGAATCGTCTAGTAATAACATGATGTAATGTCTCCATTTTCCATCCCACATAATAAAAAATAATTAATTTAACTATTCAATGTTACCTCGGAAAATGTGCAATTTTAACGTAATATTAAATAATTATATTAATGAGGATTTGATAAAGTCACTTCAATAATAAAGTGATAATTGCTTTGGCAGGAAAAACTAAAGGCATTATAAAAAGGGGTTGAGGGCTCATTTGTTCATTATGCAGATTATTATTATTTTATTGAAGGTTGTGAGAGCTCAGCTTTTCAGAACAAGAGGACGAAAACCCTCAAGTTCAAGTTTACAGATTTGGATGAAAACCCAGATCCTTTATAGGTTTCGAGGTTTGGATGAAAACCCAAAACCTCTTACAAGCGGATTCAAGCAGGATTCATGTTTGGGCTTCAAAGATCTTTGTGGGAATTTTGCAGGTCTTCTTCGAAGGCAAAATTTCGAATATCAGGGTTTTTTAGAAGTGGAAATTCCAAAGTTCAAGTATATATTTATTGGGGATTCAATAATTGAATTTGGAGGTGATAAATATTGTTTCCAAAACCTATATTTATATCTGCTATTTGCTTCAGCACTGTCATAAATTGTAGGTATTAAAATATTTAATATTATTGTGATTCAAATATAAAAGGCTATACAAGTCAGAATTTGTTAGGTCAAAGTGCGAGTCGAAGATTCACAAGGAATTGTGATCCTTTTCATCTAAACCTCTTAGGAAAGATATCAAGCTTTTTTCCAAAAGTTAATATTTTGAGGAGTGATGTGGATGCATATTTAGGAGGTGGCGTCAGTTTGAAAGAGTCCTAACTGCCATTGGATTCCATCAGTCAAAGCCAAAATCCATAAAAAATATCGAAGTCTTGAAGGCATCGAATACTTAACTTTGTGGGCTATCGAATTATTCTGGAAGGAGTGTTTTAAGGTGGTAAAAGATATGCAAAGGATAATCTTATTTTTGCTGTCTCCATATGATTTAATCCTAATGCGTTCCTAAGCAGCAGTTAAGACAATCGCTCAATGATTGAGTAGGCAGAAAGGACAAATCGATGTTGTCCCAAAATAGCCGATAATACATCACTATCGTGGTATTCCAGCGGGTCAGTGTGGAGCTCACGTGGGAGGCATATCAAACCAAATATCCTTTATCAGTTGGTTTGGAGTCTATCTTGGGTCAACCCTGGTAATTATAGAGTATTGGCTGCCCTTGGAAGGATTTGAACCATAGAAGTTTCTATCCAATTCTCCTTTAGAGACGATTAAGGGAAGCACCTCATTCTTAAGCTTCAAGGGATGACGTGAAAGGGGGACTTAGTCTTCAGCCGCCACCTTTCCTCAAGCATAGTCAATGCCTCTATTGTGGTCGCCTTCCCCTTAAAACCATCGGTCCATTTCTTGAGATTGCAGTGCTCATTGCTAGGCATCAAAATTGGTGGTTGGAAGCCAATATGGTCTAAGGAATTGGTTATCAATCTCAGGTCTGATTATCTTCTATAGTGAATTGATTTTGGATATGTTTCCTGAGTTGGCACGTTTGTTATGAACAGTAAGGAATGTATGGCTATGTTTCTTTGTTGCAAAGAAGAATGAATATATAAATGTTTTCATCAATGCATTAGATGTAATGGTTATTAGTTGAGTTTTAATGCTCCTTTTGCAAACTCTATATATCTGAAGTGAATCTATCCAATACTAAGCAAACTGTTTGACAAAATGCCTGCATTGTCAAACATGGCCAAATTGTGAAACATTCATGTCCAACTAGGGTGGGATACTACACATGAAGTAGCTCTCACCTTGTAAGCTTTTGCTCGTTTTTGGCCCACATAAGTCGGTATGAATGAGTTCCAAAGGCTTTGATGTAGAAAACTCCTTTGACTTGAAACTTGATCTTGTTTGCTTTCCACATTGGCACTTTTTGCAGATTGTATTGGATGGTTTTGCTATCCTCAGATGTCCTTTACAGCTTGCTTATGGCTAATCTTCACTAGGTTGTCAAAGTTTAAATGTCCCATCCTTTTGTGCCATAACCAGCGCTCACTTTCTTACACCATGAAAAACTTTTCTCCTTTGACTTCACTGAGTGTAGAGATTGTTCATAGTCCTATTTGCATCTACCACCAGAGTCCCTATTCTTGTTTTTCTAATTTCACATCCACTTGGATGAAATGTGAGAGTGTGCCCTTGATCACACAATTGACTCACACTTAGAAGATTGTGTTTCAACCCTTCAACATACAATACATTCTTGGTTTTTTGTCTTTTTGTTGTAAAAGCTAAGAGTTCCTTTTCTTGTGATTCTTGTTGTAGCATTATCTCCAAACTTTATAGTGCCTCCATTAATTCCCTTCAGAGTGATGAACTTGCTTTAATCCCCTATCATATGTTTTGAGAAACCACTATCAATGTACCATTGATCTTCATTTTGTGCATGTAGGGCTGCTTGTACAAGCATGGAATTTTCTTTTGTATCAAGCTCCTTTTTTTTCCATTTTTTTGTAGATTCCTCCTTTGGTTTGTCAATAACATTCTCCCTTTTGTTTTGTTTTTAAGGTTCGGCAAAGTCACTTCTACAAGAACGTGTTGTATGGCCAAAACTATTACACTTGTAGCATATGATATTGTAATCCATTAGAGGGGCAAATGTATTATGGTTTCTTTTTAGGAAACCCAAACCTCTCCTTGCTCGAGCTCTACAATCTATTGCCTTGTGACCAAACCTATTGCAAAAGAAACAATAGCCATAAAAAGAATATTGGAACCTGTTCTTTTGTGCTTGCCTTTGGGGGAATGGTTTCTTGTAGTCTTCATTGTTTCATTTGTGAGGAGTGCTGATTTTCTAAGTAGTATTATTCTCTTTCTTCTTTGAACTATCATCATTAATGGAGCCTTTGAGTATATTTGCATAACTTTTGGACTTGTCTTCATTTGTCTTCTTTGGTTACTCTGTGGCCTTGGAGCATGAATCTTCTTTGATTGTCTTTGGTTTTCCCTCAAAACCAAGACCTATTTTGATAAAAGGTGATCTTTGGGAGTTTATAATATCCTCCAGAGTTTCGGTGCTCTTTTCATACTTCATGCTTTGATTTGATTTTTCCAACTTCTTTCTTAGAGAAACAACTTCAAGCTCCAACTTCTCACACTCCAATTCCTTTCCCTTTAGCTGATCTCTTACCACTTCTTCAATTCCTTTTGCTTCTTCAATTTGAACCTTCAAATTCATGATCATCTTCTTCAAGTCGTGACCTTAGTCTTGAATTCATTTTCTTGAGCTTCTCAAGCTTGTTATAAGCAAATTCAAGATCTTTCTCATGATCATTTTATTCATTATCTTCGATGTGTTCTTCTTTCAAATATCTTTCCTCATTTCTTTTATTTTCATCCTCCTTTCTTTTATTTTCATCCTCCTTTACCTCCATTTCCATAAAGAGTATCTCTTGTTGATCACTATTGGAGTAGCTTTCACTGCTTTCTTCGGATGAGCAACTTGTTTCTTCAATATAGACTCTTTTTATGTCTTTGAAAGTTCTTCTTTCCTTGCTTCCCTCATGTGCTCTTTTTCTTGTTGTAATGATGTTTCTTTCGTTTCCTTTTGTAGTATTCTTCTTCACTACTTTCACTCTTTTGGCCTAAGGACGTTTGGAAGCGAAATGTCTTATTCTACCACAATTAACACATTTAAGAGTAGACTTACCTTTATGTTTGTTGGGTCCTATTGTGACCTTTTCACACATCGCCCCATTGCAAATGGGGACCCTAGTGTAGTTTTCCCTCTGATGGTTTTGCTTTTGAGTTTTGGTCTTTCGATGGGAGGTACTTAAAATTGAAATTTTGAAGGTCATCCGAGTCAAGAAATGATTGTGAACCCGAATCAATGCTAGAACGTTGCCAAAGCGCTTAGAAGGCCTTGTGGACGAAGATCGACTGTCCGTTCAGTCAATTTTGACACTTCCTAAATTTTAGGGTTTCCATCCCGGGCCCCTATTTTTTAGGGACTTTTTTTGGCATTTTTAGCACATTCTGGGATCCCTATTTTTTAGGGATTATTTTTAGAAAGTTTCTATTTCGGGAAAGTGTGCAGGTCATGGCTTCGTAAAAGTCAACTTCAGAAGGTTGCAAGAGAAAAATGGGTGAAAATTTTGAAAATCTGAAAAATTCGCCTAAGGCATGGACATGCATGAAGAAGAGAAAATGGCGAAGTGCAAATGAAATCCGCCCAACACTTGCAAGGAAATGAGGAAGTCCGCCAAGCATTTGCAAAAAGAAGTCAAAGTCTGCCCAACACTTGCAAAAAAGTGGTGAAGTTCGCCCAACACTTGCAAGGAAAAATTGCAAAAGGAAGTCAAAGTCCGCCCAACACTTGCAAAAAGATAGTGAAGTCCGCCCAGCACTTGCAAGGAAAAATTGCAAAAAGAAGTTGAAGTCCGCCCCAAGGCAAACATGCAGGAGAGTTGGTAGGTCCGCTCCAAGAAGTTAAGAGGTGGCAAATGCAAGTCCAAGTCCGCCCAGCAAGATGAATGGTAAGGTAAAAGGCAAGTCCGCTCCAAGGAGTTGGGAGATGCAAATTCAAGGCAAAGTCCGCCCCAAGGTAGATGGTAAGAAAGTTGGCAAGTTCGCCCAGCAGTGCAAATTGCAAAAGACACATGAAGTCCGCTCCAAGAAGGTTGGAAAGGGGTGAAATGCAAAGAGGTTCACTCTAGGATGTTTGGAGGTGGTGAAATTACAAAGGAAAATTCGCCATTTGCTAAAATTTAATGGCAATTGCTAGTGCAAGTCCACCCAAGCATGATAAAATGAAAAAATTGCACAAGGCAAGTACGCCTAGGCCACGTATGTCATGAAAAAATACTTGGAGGAGTAAAGATTTAATTGTTTGCCTAGAAAAATCAAAGGATTTAAAAATTTGCCTAAGTCCAGACAATTGAAAAATCAAATGGTATGTCTGGCAAAGACGAAATTCGCCTGGAGTAAAAAATCATGACAAGTTTAAAATTTGCCTTAGGAAGAGGCACAGAGAAATTCAAAATTCAAAATTGCCTTTAGATAAAAAAAATAATTAAATATTATTATTTAATTATTTTAACGAACGGGTTGGAAACAACACATAAAATATTATTTTAATATTTTATTTTCCAAAACCCATTTAATGAGAAAATTCGAATTTCTCTAGGCAAATTGCTGAGAAAAGAAAGAAGAAAAATAAACTTCACTCGACTGGCGATGAAATTAGAAACTTTCTTTAATGACTTATGCTGAAGATGGAAATTGCCATTCGAAAGACAAGTGCCAGCCGAGTTCAAACTGAATTAATTAGAAACAATTAATTTTTACTAAATGGGTCGATTTTCTCAGCCTTAAATTGGTTTTGCATTTCATTTTTCATTCATTCTTTCGAAAGCGAAGTTGAGAAAATTTGTTAAGGCAGAGAAGTTTGTGAAGTTTTATATTTTTCTTGCGAAGTAAAAGGCTGAAAGTGCGAATTTACTTCAGCAGCAACACAACTTTCATTGACAGGCAGACTTTACTTCCTCTATTTTGACGGAATTTTCTCTTTGCGAGCAATTTAATTCTTTCATTTCCAGCAACAATTATTTTCACGAATCAACTTATCGAGTTGGCTGGAATTTATTTATGCATAAATAATTTCTAATTGTTAATATTTCTTTTGCAGATTTATGCCGAACAACAGAGAAACGTCAAAGAAAATGAAGTTCGCTAGCAAAGGTTCGCAACTGGAATCTAAAATAATCTCCAAATGGAAGAATGTTGCTGACACCGATCTTCACCATGTTGACTTAGAGGAATTTCAGAAAAGAATGTACGGAAGTGACACATGCATGCCAACTCCAATTGCGCGGAAGATGATGCGAAATGGTATAGTTCAAGCTGCAGGATTTCCGCCAAGCAGTCGAGTGTCCAGAGTTGATGGTAGAATGTGCCTTGCACTATAATGTTGAGGAAAGACAAATTGAGGCTCCTGATGGCAGAGTATTGGCGTACTTAGGCGAGTTGGCTATACAAGAAACATTTGGCATTCCGGCTTACAACCGAACATATTACCGGTCAAAAGAGGATGCGCAGAAATTGTACGAAGATAAACAGACTCTTTGCATGGCCAATATGAACAAGAATCGGCAAAAAGTTTTGAGAAAGAACTAACTACTACCAAGGAAACACAAGAATGGATGGCAAGAAAAGAGGGAGAAGTAATGGCATTTGTGGAGAAGTTAGTGCATGCTCATGGGCAAACTTCTTCCCTACTCACAAGGATTGCAAATTTGACTGAGGCATGGGATGGATTGCAGGACTTGCAAGACAGAATCATTCCTTGCCTCCGTGATATAAGGAAAATTCCTAAGCAAAGGCTGGTTGACGAGAGGATTATTGCAGCTGGGGCGGCTTACGACTTCAGCAACTGGTATTGCGCATTGGTCTCCCGTAGGGAAGTGCTTGAAAAGGTTAAGGCAGAAAGTATCAAGGTCGATGAGCAAGTAAAGAGCATTCAAAATGGCATCTTTCATATGGCTGCAGATATATTGAACAAAGATATTGTTCGAGAAAATGACTTGTGGCTGGATAATATGCAAAGAGAAGTGCAAAAGATTTTCTCCATCATGCCAATCTTGGGCGACAATCTGACTAAGGCATTTGACCTGTTGACTGTCCGTAGTACTTTCTTGCAGCACGAATCGGAATGGGCAGTTGTCTTTGCCGATTGTGCGGATAGTTTGGACCTGCTAGAATACAATGTCAGCACCTTGCCAAACATTACCATTGAGGAGATTGGCGCCATTGTGTCCAGGTTTGTCGAACGAAGCATTGCATGAGTGGATAGGGATACAACCGCCAGTGGGTGACTCATCTATCAGTTAACTGGTCGATGTTTTGGCAACCCTAATTAGGGTTTTCTTGTTTGAATCTGGGCCCTTGATCTTGTTTTAATCTCGGCCATTCATTGTATCGGGGAATTCTATAAGTACCCTTTCATTTTCATTTGAAACAATCGGAAGAAATCAGAAAAATTGTTATCAGAGGATTAGAGATTAGATTTTTTGAGTTAGAATTAGTTTTTTTTTAGAAGTAAGAGAAGAGTTGTATGAAATTGTTGTGAAAACCATTGTGATAATAAAATTCATAATTGCATGAGTTGCTTTGAAACCTTTATTGTCAAATGGGTGCATGGTTGCATATTTGCTCTTTCTCGTAGGATTGTTATAGATTAAAATTTATTTGTTAGTGGAGTGAAAGATTGATGGTGAGGATTGAAAGTAACTTAGCTCATACTTTTTTCAAATGGATGCTTTTCATTTGATGTGCAAAGTTAGACTAAGCTCTTGATATAAATGCTTTTAAAACGCTTACTTTAAATAATATTGTTCGAATTGATGGTGTTATTTATAGTGAAAAATCTCAAGCATAAATCCCAGAAGATTGCACTTGCTTTCGTGTAGTTGTCGTTTTTCGAGACGAAGCAAAGCATGGTTTCCTTTAAGTTGCATTTGATCTTTACCGTCTCCTAGTTCCTTAGGATTAGCATAAGATTTCTCACCCCTTTCCTTTTTCATTTTTTATCTCCAAAATCAGAAAATCCAAAAAAAAAAAGATACAACACTGCATTCAAACCCTTGCTTTCAAAATGACTTACTGAAGTACTATGCCCCCTTGGGTTACCAGCAAACCTCATACTACCACAGAGCCTATCCGCACCCCAACTTTGGAACATTGGAATTACCTTGTGACCTATCTCGCAATCTTAGCACGAAAGGTGATTTTTATCAAGAGAGGATAGAGCATCTCCGGACACTTTATTCTAGTGTGTTCGTGTGTGTCACAAAACACGCATCAACAGGTCCTTTCTTGTACTTTCTTACAAAGTATGTTGCTTCATCACTTGGACATTCACTTTATGTATATCCTTTGTTCTTCATCTTCTTGGATGCTTTAAAGGCAGCTTCTCTTTTAGATGGCTTCTCTTTCTTCATCCTCATCTCGTATGCCGTAAGGATCCCATGCAACTCTTCCATCTCCAAGGTATCTAGATCCTTCATTTCCTCAATGGCTGAAACTTTTGCATCAAAGCTCATTGGAAGAGATCTTAAAACCTTTTGCACAAATGTTGCCTCCTCAACCTTTTCTCCAAGCCCACAGATAGTGTTGACTGTTTCATGCACACAAAGCAGGTAGGTGGTGATGTCCTCTTCATCCTTCATCTTCAAACTCTCAAACTGTCTCCTATGGGTTTGAAGCTTGGCCTTCTTGACTTTGTCATCTCCTTCATATATATTTTTCAACTTGTCCCACATGTCCTTAGCCGATTTGCAATGCATAACCTTCACAAACTCCAATTCGGCTAATCCACACAAAATTGCATTTTTGGCTTTCGCATTGTTCTCACTTGCTTTCTTTTCAGCTTGATACATTAATGGGGTTGTAGAGGGAGTATAAACAACTTCGACAAATCACCAAATGTCATATCTAGGGCGTTTAAGTTACTCTCCATCCTTTGCTCCAAAAAGAATAATTCGATCCATCAATTAAAGGTGCTCTATTTGAGGAAAATCCAAATCCTTCCGCCATGTGTGTTTCCAAGATCTACCTTCAAGTGGTTAGGCTAACTCTGAAGTAACTGGCTCTAATACCAATTGATGAAACACAAACTTATACTAAGAGGGGGGTGAATCAATATAAGTCCAAACTTTACTTCAACTTAGTCAAACATAGCAATATTACTTCAAACCTCAATTATCCATAGCAATACCATATATGCAAGATTTAGCAATTAAGAACACACATAAGAGACATGTGATTTTATGTGGGGACCCTTATGGGAGAAAACCAAGGCAAAATATTGCTTGTATAAGTCTTCTTACAAAATTTGTAAGCACCAACCCACTAGAGACTCCAATCCCCAGCACTGAACACCAACTCAGCAAGAGACTCCAATCTCTTCCAATAAGAGGCTCCAACCTCTTGATCTCCTCAAATAGGAGGCTCCAACCTCTACAAGAACAAAATAACAATATTATTTGCAACTTCTCAGATCCGCCCTCGCAACTGCTCACAAATCTACCATCCGTTCACAAATCTCTGCTCCAAATCTACCTTATATCTTTGCTCAAGGTTTGCAATAAAGTCTGCTCTAAAATGATGCAATATTCTGCTCCAAATCAGGCACAAGGTCTGCTCCAAATCAAATCTTAGGTTTGCTTCAGATCTGTACTTAGGCTGCTCCAAATTAGCTTTTAGGTCTGCTCCAAAACTGCACTTGGGTCTGCTCCAAATCAGCTTTTAGGTTTGCTCCAAATCTGCACTAAGGATTGCTCTAAATGATCTGATTTATCATTGTATTTCTGCTCTTCTTCTCCTTAGGTCTGCTCTGAGTTAGAGAATGATTTGCGTTGAATTACATTTGAAAATACCTCCAAACACCTTTTTATTTATATGCCATCAAGTTACTCTCCCAAAGTGGCGCTTGCATAAGGAGGGTCGGCCACATTTAAGAGATAAATTTATTTATTTTATTTTTATTCTCCAAGGTGAGGCACACCTCTCTAATGGGGTCCGCCCTCTTTAGAAATATAAAATTAATTTATTTTTAATTTTCAAACCCTCTAGAAATAGGCGCCGCAATTAGGGGAGGTTAGCCCACATAGCATTTGATTTTATTTTTATTTAATTAGCTTCAACACTCCAAAGGGGGTGATTAAAACTAATTTTATTTGGGGCCACTATTATTACCAAGACACATTTAACATCAATGATAATATTTGTCCAACAAGACAATTCAAAGAGACAAGTGATATGTCTAGTCAGCATATGAAAGAGGATGTCAATGTTCAGTGATTCACAACTATGCGAAAAAGACAGTCCACACAATTTTCACAAATCAGTAGATGTGAGATATCGCATCATACAAAAAGCTAACACCTAGTCAATAAAAGCAACTTCCAGCAAGAGGAAATCATGTCATAGAGGGTTCAATTCAAGGAAAAGGGAAAAGGAATATTAAGTGTTCGTCATCAAGCAACAGATTAAACTCATGGAAAAGCTGCACCTGAGAAAGATTAAACTCAGCACAGTTTTTAAAGGATTTTGTTTTTTGAAAAAAGTGGCAATTAATATCATTAAGTCATGCCTAGGTGAAAACAAGTAACAATAGCGTACTTTTCAATTTTGTCGGTTTTTTCAATAGTTTGAAATTAACAAGGAAAAATTGTGATGATGAGAAATCATATTGAGCACCCTTTTTAGTAAATTTTGTTAGCTTAAAAACTGGCAATCAAAATAAAATCAATGCCTATGTGGAAAAGACGAAAATAGGTGGCAGCTATTGCATGGCAAATAATGCAAAAGAAAGATGATGCCATTTCAAAAAGGAAATCATCCTTCTTTCAAAGTGATCATTCATAACAATGCTTGATTCTTCAAAGTGAAATAAGCATATTATATTTGTAGGATGTCATTGTTCAAAGTAAAATCAGACATAACTGTTGATGAAAGGTAGCTTCGGTTAGATATAAATGATGATTGCTGATTGCATCATCATCGTCATCATCATTTATATGTGATCAAAATTACTCTTCATATAAATATTTCTGGAAAACAAGTAATTCGAATTTATAAGCATGTATAAGATTCGAAATAATAAATGATGTTCAAATTCTACATTGAATAAAATCGGAACTCATATAATATATCTGCCACATATATAAGGTTATATGTGTGTTAACCGAATGTTAGTCGGTTATGCTTGGAGCCCGCGCGCCCAAAGGGACATGTCCTCTCATGAGACGCGTCTCTTGTAGAGGCGGGTCTCCATCATATATAAGGTGGTTCCCTCATTGATATGCAAACATCGAAATTTATAAATGTTCTCCAATCAGCACATTCAACATAAGAGAATTAAATCTGACTTAGAATCTTGAATAGAATTCTTACACTTAGAATTATCTTAGAATCCTTAGGCTCCTAGTTTGATAGAAGATTTGATTACATTTACATGGTATCAGAGCCAAGTTGAGTGAATCCAAATCAAATCTAGATATCAGATTGCTTAAGAAAATTCGTATTTGCAAAATCGAATTCACATCACATTCTTCATAATGTCAAGTGTGATCAGATTTGAAAATCGTCTTGCAGGAGCAAACAACTTCACATCATGGAAATTTAGAATCATGATGATTCTTAAAGAGAATAAATTAGACTCACTTGTGAGAGAAAACAAAAGGGAATCAGAGGCTGATCCTGAGAAAACTCAATGGATTGAAAACAATGAAAAAGCCATGAAAATCTTAGTAGATGCAGTTAGGGATCATATAGTGCCCATCTTAGCAAAACATGAAACTGCATATCAAATGTTCAAATCTCTTGAGAGCACCTATGAGATCAACAACACCAGTAGGACTCTTGCATTAAAAAGGCAAATCAACAATGTCCAAATAAACAAAGGAGAAACAATTAATGCATACTTCATGAGGATCATTGAACTAAGGGATCAATTATCCACAATTGGATATCAAATTGATAGCAAAGAGTTAACTCTAATTGCACTAGGAGGCCTACCAAACTCATGGGAGTCATTTGCTCAAGGAATAAGTGTGAGATCTAAACTCCCCAAGTTTGATAGGCTAAGAACAGACTGCCTTCAAGAGGAAACAAGACTCTCAACAAAAGAAAATAAACAGAAGAACATAGATGAAGACATTCATGTGCTCAACACAACGTCTAATAAAAGGAGTAAGAAAAACTCCTACAAGAGAGATCTTTTAAAAGAAAGAGAAATTCCAATGGAAAGGGGCCTTCTAAGAAGAAAGACATCTCTCAAGTACAATGTTTTATATGTGATCAATATGGCCACTATGCAATGAAGTGCCCTGACAGATCAAAACAACAAGCATCTTTTGCTAAAGTAGGAAAGTCAAATTCAGATCATGAATTTGAGAACTTTGTGTTCTATTCAGCCTTATCTAGTCAAGTATCTAACAACACCCACAACTAGGTAATTGATAGTGGTTCCTCTAGACATATCACAGGGTTCAAAGAACACCTAGACACTATGACTGAAAATACTGATGAAGAAGTAACCATTGGGGATGATTCTGCTCACCCTGTAAAAGGGGTTGGAACTTGCTCCATCAAATTGAAATCTGGTCTTTCTCTTCAACTCACTGGAGTCTTATTTGTACCTGGAATAAAGAGGAACCTAATATCCATCTCTGCCCTTGAAGACAATGGATATAGAGTTACCTTTATGGATGGGAAAGCTCTAGCATGGCCTAAGAACTCAACTATCAAGAAAGCCCAAACCATAGGTTTAAGACAAGGGTATCTTTACAAACTATGCATTGAGGTTAAGCAAGCCCTTGCCCTTTACACTTTTGATTAAAATGAGATTTGGCATAGAAGATTAGGACACCTTCATTTCCGTGCCCTACCTTATGTGGAAAAACTTGTAACAGGCTTACCTAAGTTAAAACCATCTCATGAAGGAACTTGTAAAGGTTGTGCCCTAAGAAAGAATACAAAGGGATCCTTTCACAATAGCTTGAGTAAAACCCAAAATGTATTAGAACTGGTTCACTCTTATTTATGTGGACCCATGTCTATACCTTCCAAGGCAGGATTTCTATACTATGTCATATTTATAGATGACTTCTCTAGGAAAACCTGGATCTATTTCCTTAAGTGTAAAGAGTCAATAGAAATCCTCAAAAGGTTCAAAGAGTTCAAAGCCTTTACTGAAAACTCCTCCGAGAAGAAAATAAAAACCTTGAGGACAGACAATGGAAAAGAATACACCTCTGAAATTTTTAAGGAATTATGCAAGAGTGCTGGAATTAAGAGGGAGTTCACAGTTTCCTACAACCCTCAACAAAATGGGGTTGCTGAAAGGAAAAATAGAACCATTGTAGAAGCTGCTAAAGCAGTGTTGCTTGACCAAAACATTGAAACTTCTTTCTAGGCAAAAGCCTCTAGAACTGCTGTCTACATTCAAAATAGATGTCCTCATTCTCATCTAGATAACAAAACTCCTGAAGAAGCTTTAACCGGCATAAAACCTGATATTAGTCATTTTAGGATTTTTGGTTGCCCTGTCTATATTCATGTGCCCAAAGAGAAGAGATTCAAATTAGAACCTTCCGGAAAGAATGGGGTATTTGTGGGATATAGTGAAACCTCCAAAGCCTACAGGATATTCACCCGGGCATAAACAAATTGAATTGAGCAGAGATGTCATCTTTGAAGAAGACATTGCATTCAAAAGGGCAAGAAGTTCTAGTGAGATAGAAACCTATTCCCCTAGAGTACTTGAAATGGAACCTGCTCTTGAAATTCAGAGGGAGTATCTTGAGGAAATCCCAAATGAACTTCTATCTACTTCATATGAGAATACAAATGACAACGGTAGAAAGAGGCCACTTTGGGCTAGAAAGATGATCAAAGAAGCCGAAAATCATGCAGCACCCAAAGGAACATTTAGGGAAAGTAAAAGACCCAAACAGTTCTCTAGCTATGTTGCCCTAATGAACAACATCATAAATTCAGAACCCGTCAGTGTTACAGAAGCCTTCAGACATCAAGCATGGAAGGATGCAATGACGGAGGAATATCAGTCCATTCTAAAGAATGATGTATGGGATATAGTGCCTAGACCGAAAGAGAAATCTGTTGTCTCTTCCAAATGGCTCTTCAAAATCAAGCATGTTGCTGATGGCAGTATAGAAAAACATAAGGCACGTTTTGTGGCAAGAGGTTTTTCTCAAAAGGAAGGCATTGATTATGAAGAAAAATTTGCACCTGTTGCCCATTACACATGTGTGAGAGCAGTGTTAGCCATTGCTGCAGCTAAAGGCTGGAAGATCCATCAAATGGATGTGAAAACTGCCTTCCTAAATGGAACCATTGAAGAGGAATTCTATTTGGAACAGCCTGAAGGTTTTGTGATACATAAACCTGACTCACATGTGTGCAGACTAAAGAAAGCTCTCTATGGACTTAAACAGGCTCCCAGGGTCTGGTATGAAAGAATTGACAACTACCTCTTCAGACTAGGATTTTCCAAGAATGATGCAGACCCTAATCTCTACTTCAAGGTAATCAAAGGTAATATGTTAATAATTATTTTATATGTTGATGACCTGCTGATAACAGGAGAAGATCACCCCATTGCTCAAGGAAAGAAGGATCTAACTTCCGAATTTGACATGAAAGACTTGGGCATTCTACACTACTTCCTAGGTTTGGAAGTATGGCAGAAATCAAAGGGCATTATACTAAACCAAGGAAAGTATACTATTGATATTCTGAAGAGATTTGGAATGTTGGACTGTAGACCCATGTCTACACCTATGGAAACCAACCTTCACAAACTGAAAGAAGCAGCAGCAGAATCCAAGTGTGCAGATCCAACCCTATATAGACAAATGATTGGATCCTTGATGTATCTGGTTAACACCAGACCTGATATTTGCTATGCAGTGAATGCTCTCAGCTAGTTCATGTGTGAGCCAAAGGAAATTCACCTTATGGCTGTGAAACATATTTTGAGATATCTTCAAGGCACTATTGGATATGGTCTTCTTTACAAAAATGAGACATGGATACTCTGATTCAGATTGGGCTGGAAGTGTAACTGATCGGAAAAGCACATCAGGATGTTGCTTCAATTTAGGATCGGCTATGATCTCCTAGATTTGCAGAAAGTAGTCTTCAGTAGCATAGAGCTCAACAGAAGCTGAATAAATTGCAACCTCTATGGGGGCAAGAGAAGCAGTTTGGCTTCGTAAATTGCTTGTGGGACTTTTTGGTGAGCCCTTGAATCCTACAATTATTCATTGTGATAATCAGAGTTGCATCAAACTCTCTGTAAATCCTGTCTTCCATGATAGATCTAAGCACATTAAGATACCCTATCATTATGTAAGAGACATGGTAGAAAGGAAAGTGATCTAGTTGGAGTATGTTAGTACAAATGATCAAACTGTAGACATTCTCACCAAACCTCTCTCCCGAATCAAGGTAGAGCACTTCAAGAAGAAACTTGGTATGGTTGAAATGTAATTTGATATTATGTTTGAAATTCAAATTGTTTATAAGTTGTACTAATATATAAAAATGTTTAATGTGTAAACTCTTTTATCATGTGTGTGACTCCATGACCTTATGGGCCTACTCCCCCTGTGTACATTATTGAAAGGTGACGATCTTTCTAATAATGAACACTTGTATGTGACATTGTAAAGTGATGATTCTACAATGATGAGTTGAACTATCATGATAGATATCATGTGACTTGATATCTGTGGACATGTCATGATAGTATCTCTTGGACACTTTGATGGATATCATGGGACTTGATGTCATTTGAAGATCGTTGTGATCCTTAAGAGATAATCATGGTGGATGATTATATATCCATGGATATGCCATGAAATATTATGGTAGACATCATGTGACTTGATGTCAGTGCACATACCATAATGAATATGTGTTATGAAGAATGTCATGTGACTTGACAATGTTGAGATAACATATCATATCTTCGATATCACGTGTGAAGGTGATATCTCTACTTATTTGATTTGAAATATCTTCCCTAGCTAAGAGGGAGTGTTGATGAAAGGTAGTTTCGGTCATATATAAATGATGATTGCTGATTGCATCATCATCATTTATATGTGATCAAAATTACTCTTGATATAAATATTTCTGGAAAATAAGTAATTCGAATTTATAAGCATGTATAAGATTCGAAATAATAAATGATGTTCAAATTCTGCATTGAATAAAATCGGAACTCATATAATATATCTGCCACGTATATAAGGTTATATGTGTGTTAACCGGATGTTAGTCGGTTATGCTTGGAGCCCGCGCGCCCAAAGGGACACGTCCCATGAGCGGACGTGTCTCCACTTGTGGAGACACGTCATCTCATGAGATGCGTCTCTTGTAGAGGCGGGTCCCCATCATATATAAGGTGGTTCCCTCATTGATATGCAAACATCGAAATTTATAAATGTTCTGCAATCAGCACATTCAACATAAGAGAATTAAATTTGACTTAGAATCTTGAATAGAATTCTTACACTTAGAATTATCTTAGAATCCTTAGGCTCCTAGTTTGATAGAAGATTGATTACATTTACATACCTAATGCTAAGAAAGGTGAACACAGATATTGTTTTGCAGAAAACAGTAAAACCATCGAGGAGAGAACAAAAACAATGGAAAGTAGGATTAAAAAGACAATTTCCAAGCAAACCCAGGTGATATCCTAAGGAAAATATGAGAAGTAGATTCAATTTATGTGGCAGCGATCTTCACTAAATGCTGATTAACTTGCCAACATGGCAGTGGACTTGAAGGATTGGGATGGGAGGTTATTAGTCCTTTGGGATAGCACGTTTTAGGCGCCTGATAATGTGATTGCTTTAGAGTAATGGGATAAGCACCCACTAATTATAAAAGATGGTAAATGATGGCTGCAAAGTTCAGCATATAAAATCTGGTTGCTGAGCTTTGGATGCAAGTGAAAATTAGAAAGCATGAAGGTATGCTAAATATCACAAAGGTTGCATTCAATGATAGTACATGCACTTCTTCTTGCATCAGAAGTACTTTCTTAGAAATCTTTGCATCAGAAAAGCTTGGATTTATATTTTATCCACCACTCTATCCTGGCAGCCAACAGCAGGGTTCTTTCAAAGTTTCTTTTTTGTCATCTTAAATTGTATTTCTGCGTATCTAGATAGGCCACTGTTTTTTTCAGGCCATCTTGTTGCCTCTGACTCCCAATACGATAAAGCGGCTGGCTATGCCTTCTCTTCTATATCCTCATTTTCTTGGTGGAGTTATCTTCGATATCCTCATTTTCTTGGTGGAGGTATGTAAGAGCAATGAGTTTAGATAAGGATTACATTCATGAGTTTACCATGTAATGGTACAGCACTCTCAGTTCATCTTTTTAATATGTGCAGATTCTTCAATAGGATTCTATCTGCTAGTCATTAGTCTCTTCTCAGTAATAAAGTCGTGGGAATTGTGAGTTTGCACTATTATGCTTTGCATGCTCCAAATCATTTTATGGCAAGCAGTTGTCTGTATATCCTCTTGTAGATTTGGCTCTTGGGCACATCCAACTTGACAATCATCTTGTTTGACTCAGCTTTTAGTTTTGCTGAGTCTGTTAAAGTGATTTTTAAGGGCAAATTAGATTCTCTGGTTGTCACATGTTCTTTGTATTGTTTCTGCTATTTTTAATTTAATATTACACTTTTCTTAACTTTTTTGGTATCAACAAAAAGCTTCTACAATCTTTTTAGTGAGAGGCATATGGAATCCGCCTTGTTTTCAAATTACTTTTAAACCCTATAAAAATAATTTGGCAATAATGACATACCAGATGTACAGTGTCCCCTGTCCTGATCCGAGCATTAGGACGTGCAATTCTGGACTCAAATGGTGTCCTAGGCCTAACTTCTTGTATCTCGTCCCACTCTTCACGAGAAAGCATTCTTACAGTGCCCTGTTCTGGAGGAGCCTTTCTTGCTTTGCGCTCTATTCGTTCTTGCTCTTTTGAATTATCATACTGCAAACAATACTATCAACTAAGGTTTTCCTTTTTCGCGTTCCAAGATTGGGTACAATAACAAAGGAGCAGAAGAAACTAACCATCATAAGCAGTTTCATAAGTAATGCAATGCCGACTGCAGTCAAGATCATGGGAGCTGTTGCAGTGTCCAGATAAGCTTTGGACTCAGGCACTCTCACCAAAACTTCTTGTTTGCTGTATTTCTTCTTCTTTTTCATTTGCATTATCTTTGTCTTCAGTATTTGGCTGGGTGAGCTTGCACTTGCATTCGTGTGTATGTAGCCCTGCAAATGCCATTGGACTCTATTGCAGAAGCGAGTTCCCTGCATCTCAATTTACCTGTATTTTAAAAAGAAATCTCAGGAGATAAATTTGTTGGAATAAGATTCTAATTTTCCATAAGAAATTTTGTAATACAAGATCATCAAAGGAAAGAGACCATATCAATTTCCACAAATAATCAAAATTAGGTCGATGCGAGTGCACTCGGTCTTAGTGGAGAAGTTCTAGGGTAATGGGGCCTAGATTTCAAAAAATTAACTAGGTACATAGCACAAAAAACACATAAACATAATTATCAAAATAAATCTAATATTAATTTCAAGATAAACATCAAACTTCTATAATAAGCTCCCATACCTTATGCTAAGTCTTCATATCATAACAACTAGCGCTCGCATCTCAACGAGGTGCAATGGTTATGCCGATAGCACGATATAATATGGCAAAGCATTGAATGGCAGGGGGGAGAAATTGCAAGAAAAATGTCAATTGCTTTGCATAAGACTAACATTTTTTTAGAGAAGTCAATTGGCAAAAACTATTTTATGACATAGAAGAATTGGAAAGTGAAGAGATTCAATGACACATTAAAAACTATTTTATGACACATCAATTGCTAACAATATGATTGTTGGTTGTTGATGTTGAGGTTCTATGGTATATGCCATCTGTCTTCAAGCCCTATAAAACAAAAGCAATGGAATAGTTAGATGTAGTGTTTTTTTTGTTGACTTGTATAATGGTTTGAACGTATTCAATTTATAGAATTACTATTAGTAGAATTTTTTTTTGCCAATGTATGAACAAAATTACCTTAAGAAGTTGAATATGCGGAAGTTGTTGATGATGCCAATGACTTTGATTGATATGTATGCTTCACGCTTGATTTTGTCATGGTCTATAGCAGGTATCTACAAAATAGGAATTTGTATTTAATGTGGAAATGATGATCTGACAATAGTAGGGAGAGATGTCAAGGAGAAAGGGACAAGAGGTGTGCACCTGCACTTGTTGGAGACAATTGTTGTAATCGAGCTTCCTCTTCTCTCCTTAAAATTATGTATGGATTGTTCTGCATTTTGGAGTATCTTTTGAAAGTGAAAGTTGGTTGGATGTGAAGGTCGTCCAATGATTTTACTCTAGAGATAGTTGTAAATGTTAGTCCTTGCCTTTCTGTTTTTCCAATGTCAATTGTTGCTTTTTGTAGTGTTAGGCCTTGGGATTTATGTATGGTAATAGCCCATGCCATTGTAAGTGGGATTTGTCTTCGGCTACCCAACGCTATGGGTATTATCGGGACAGTTTTGGGGTCAACTTCATTCCATGGTGGCCCATTATAATTATCGATCATTGCTACAACATAAATTGGTATTTTTGGCGGTTTTGATCCAGGGCTGTAAACAATCTCTATAACTTCACCTAGTGCTCCATTGACAAGTCCAGCTTGTGTCCATATGTTGGTTGTGAGCATGATGCGTTGTCCTCTACAAAGCAATACGTGTTTTTCAAGTTGTTCATCGTAGTTACATTATCTACTCCAGTTCTGGTGTTTGTTGCAATACTAATTGCAATTGGATGGTTCAACAATTTTAACATTCTTCTATTGTGCATTCTAACTAAATCATTTGTAGTGAATAGGTGCATTGAATTGTCAAATTGTTCTTTTTCAGTCGAGGTGAGCTGATTGTTTGTGCATGTCATTAGAATTTGCCAATCCTCTTGTGTTGCTTTTGCATTTCGTATGTTTTACAACATTTGACAAAATTTTCTTTGTGTTGGAGTCTCACCTTGTTGACGAAATACTATTTCTAAGGTGACTATGGTCGTGAATTGGTGCCAAAGTGTTCTTGCAGTTGAGTGTGATGTGTAAACAGGTTTGTCCATCACAGGCGATAGCTGGGCAAGGTCACCGATCAGGATTATTGAAACCCCACCAAAGTATAGGTGTTGTTGATGTGGGAAGGCCTCATGTAGCCTTGCATCAATTTTCAATAGTAACTTTGGCCCTATGAAGCTCATCTCATCAATCAAAATATATCTTATGTGTTTCATCTCTTCTTGAAATGTTGTTAATGCTTGGCCCTGCAATGGGTGCATTTCTTTGATAGGAATCCGGAGCATTGAATGTATAGTTGATGCATGTATATTAAATGCAGCAACCCCTGTAGTAGCCAATGCAAGCAACTGGCTTCTTTGTTGTAGAGTACCACTCTCAAGCGCTTTTCTTATGTGAGCAATCAAGTAGGATTTTCCTATACCTGTTGTTCCTTGTATGATCATGTGCAATGGTTTATTTGAGTGATGGTTGTTGTGGTCAATAATATGTGTGAGTGCTAGTTTTTGTTTGGGCGAAAGGGCATAGTATGGTACATAAAACTGCCCTGGAGCATGCTCCTCCTGGCTGCATGTTTTTTTCATGCTTATGAATTGTGTAGCGTTGTCATGAAGGTCATGTGGCACTGTATGTTGATCCCATATGTTGTTTTTATCAAACTCACACCTGCCAAGCATCTCAAGTTCATTTATGCTGACATTGTTTGAGGAGCCGATCTATGAAAATAATTCCCATTCATTCATTTCTATTAGGTCCCTTGTGTCCATCTCTATTTCGTTGTCTGATTCTTCGCAATTGATGCTCTGCTCCAATTGGGGGGTGCGAGTTACATGCCATACATCATATTTGGATGCACTCATTTGCTTTTGATTTGATATAATTGTATCCTTAGTAATTCCTATGTCGATTTCCAAGCTTTGGAAATGTTTGTACAGTAGTAACTCGCTCCATAAAAATGTTTCAAAATGGTTAGAGACCTCCTCCGGGGTGGTATAGAACTTTGGGAAAACATTGACAATTGCTTTCACCTTTCTTTCTTTCCACTTGCACCCCTTGCAACTTGCAGAATAGGAGAAAAAGCATGCTGACTCGAGTAGGGTTATTGTCTCCAATTTTGGAGGGCGATTGATGTAGGAATGAAGTAGCTAGGTTGGAGGTGTCTTTCATTTGGTCTTCTTGTTACTCGATGGAACATCTTACGACCTACATTTAAAGATGTAAAAGGTCGATTACAAATAACAAGTGGCAATTTATGCAGCATATGGCATGTTTCTTGTGCTCCTATATCATGCTTCGCCACAATCTCTGCCATGAATTTTTGATACGCTATAAGGGACGGGTCGTCTACTTTTTGGGATGCAGAAATTCTTGCTAACATATCAGTACAAGTCTCGGATGTTCTCTCTGCTTTTGATGCATATTTGGAAATGTATTTAAGTACAAGTGCTCACGAGATGATAGGTTGGCAATCTATGTTGGCCTTCCATATTGAAATTATTGTTGGATTGTGTATGTTTAGCCTATCATCATTCCTTGCAGGTTCATATTGTTTTTTCCCAGTGTTGTCACATGATAAGGTAGACATAATTTGTTCTTTCCATGGAGCTTTGTATCGACACTCCAGCTTTTTCCCCTTTTTACGTAAGCATGTTCCCTCCCTAAATTTTGTGTGCCTTTGGACTCGATTGATTATCTCTGTGTAGTCACAAGAGGGATCTGTAGTAAATATCTTGGTTGTGTCTAGCAACCAAGGATCGTCCAATGGAGATCGGTAAAGAGTGTTGTTTCTGCATGATGCAGTGTGAAGATTCCAAGCACTGACATACTTGTCAAAGTATGTTCTTGCCTATTCAACTTCAGCATTGTCCTCCCAATCAAGGTTATCCATGTCTGGTGCATTTTGGAGCCAAAGGAATCCATGGACGTGTGCAATGCCCCGATGCTACCATTCATATCTATACCAGTAATCTTTTGCAGCAAGGAGTTTCTCAATGACTTCTTCATGAAAGGCTATGAAGCATTGATGCAAGTATAGTGATGTCATGTTGGGGTTATTGATTACATTATCCAGGCGTTGATTATTTGTTTGCATTTCTAGCATTATGTCATTTGAAATCAAACGTTGGAGGTCTGGCCACTTTGTGTCTGTTGCACTTAATGTGAAGAAAAGAGTGGGAGACCCTATTTGGTTGATCATATTTGTTAGTTCACAACGACACTTGTTCCAGTATGGTCTTGTGACCTGCATTGAAGATCCAAAGTGCATGAGCTCGTCAGCTAATTGTGTATCAGGGAGATTTTTCAGATGTGCTCTGAGGTTTTCAATAGTGGCTGGCATGTTATCTTTTGCATTTTGTTTGATGAAAATTGTTGCGATACCCTGGCTACAATGTCGCATCATAAGGTTGAAGATGAAATATCGGAACCTTGGATGCCTTCCAAACCTTTGGTCATGAAATCTCAGCAAGTGGAGCACATACTCATGCATGTGCACTTCCCTAATTCATGGTTGCATTTGTAGTGCAGTTCCATTTGGAAACATTGTCGAAAATGCCATATCGAACAACCCCTTAGTATTGTATTCATTTATTGGAGAAGAGTTTATTTTAGGCCAATCAATAATGTTGTGTGTGTTGTCCTCATGGTCCAGTGTTTTTTTAATAATTTCTAATTCACGACATTTGTTTGGCAATTTGGCCATAAACGATGATGTGTTTACTGTGCTACTTGAAATATTGTCTCCATCATAGTCGCTTTCATTACCTAGAACCACTATGTCTTCATTAGTTTTAATTATCTGGAGCATATTTGATATGTTTGTTCTTGCTTCTAGAAATTCCTCCAAGTGGTCAAAATTTATTGCAACATCTTTATAGTATGGTTCATATTTGAGTTTGTATTGCAACGCATCTCTGATATGGCTTCTACTTACATAACAATCCTAATAGTATCCTTCTGTATGGAGTCTACGTACTATGAGCATGTCTAAGTCTTGTATTCTTCGTGGAAGAACCTGTGCAATGTGATTTATATCTTGTGGGAAGCAAATTGTGTGACCGCTATATTTATATTGGCCTCCAAGAGTGTGGGTTACTTGTAGCACTAGGTTGACTCTGGCAATGAGCATTTCTTCCACTTGGGTTAGTCTTTTCAAGACTGCAGGTTGTTCTCCTGGGTCCATGTTGTTGAGTGCGGAGAATCGAGGTATGCCTCTCTCGGCAAGGCATCTTTTACAAGTAGCATGAGTATCATATGAATGGAAGAGCATGCCTGGGTAACATTCCTTACATATAGTGCATGTTTTTCGATTGGAAAGGGCATCTATTCTTTGTTGGAATCTTGACATTGCTGCCATGAAGTTAGCATTGTTGTTGAATGGTGCTCCGTGTTCCATGTATTGTTGTGTTTGCATATCTTGACATTGGGATGTTTGTTTATGTTGAGCATAGTAATGTTGACTTCCCTCACAATGTTGTTGGTTGTGGGTTTCTATTTCCTGTGGGGTGGTTTGACTTTGTTGCAATCTTCTTATGCACCTTCGAGTAGTTATCTCCTCTCTATGGCGAGCATAATAAACCCAATTTCTTTCTCATCTTAGTTGTCTTTGGCTCTCTGTTTGATGCAGGTCGACTCCACTGTTTCCTACAGAGGAGTCTGCCATTTGTGGGTCTGGAAATGTTAAGGAAAATTAATAACACAGTGCATTGTAAAGGCAGTAAACAAGTAGGTATTACATAAATGTGACACCAATGAAGTTAGAAATGTTTGAGGAAGTGTAATCTACATATTTATAAATGCAAAGCCACATTTACATACCGGTACCGGTATTGTATTCCAATTTACCTGGCACATTTTCTATACAAGGAATAAAGGAACACCAATGTAACCAGAGAGATGACAAAGATGCATTGTAATTATAAATATAAAGGTATTCCTTAGTGGGTCACAAGTATCATTTGTAGTGTGTAAATTCTAGGCATAATTAGTAATAACCATGGAACACAAGCTAATGGAAGAAGTCAAAAGTGCATATGTAGATACAAAAGAAAACATATATATATATATATATATATATATTATAGCAATCATTTGTAAGTGTGGCAAAGAAGTGTGCAATTTATGTGTAGCATGAAGAGTTGGGTAAAGAAAGAAAGAATCATAAGAGTATGCATATGTCTATCGATGTGACGCTGTGAACATGATATTTTCCACATTAAAACATATATAAAATAGCTATATAGAACATGATTGTTTTTGGCACATATTTTCCAGATTAAGTCATGATTTACATATTTTTCTCTAGTTGAAGAGATTTACATATTACACTTGTAATGAGAACATGGCAGGTATATTAGGGTTCATAGTACACTTAAGAAGTTTCAATGCTCTGAACCTACATATCTAGTGTGTCGGTGCAGTCCACAGAGGGAGCAGCCTTTTCATGACTCATTTCTTGGATAGTCTTGACCAAGAAGCTACTTTCTGCAATGTAATCCAGTTGTTCCACCTTGGCAATAGTTGCTTGCAAACGTTGTTCACCATTGTACATGTCAACATTACAGTGGACTGTGAAAAGTTATTGCATGTTCAATACATCTCTAATCACCTCCTCGATAGTTCATTCATCAGTTTGATCAAATTGTAGGCTGTACAGTTTTTCTGCAGGCATGCCCAGTAGTTTTGTTGCCCCTTCATCAAATGCGATTGCCCATATCATATATGTGTGGTCTTGCAACTTGACTTGGAGTATATACCTATAGTCATAGTTGGCAAGTATTGCATTACATTTTGCACAGAACCACTTTCCATCATCTGTCTGGGATAGTCTTTTTTTCCAAGGCTTGTTGTTTGCTCGAGAAGGGCAAGCTAGATAGCAGAATGAGTCCATTTTTATGAAGCGGATTGTTGCCAACAGTATGCATTGTAGAGGTTGTGTTGTATTTAGAGCTTCTTGTCGCATGCCACTGATCGTCATTCTTCTAGGAAGTGGAGGCATCCACAAGGAGTTAGTAGACGAATACTGAATGCCAATGTCATTTTATTTGAACCAAGTTTTAATCTGCTATGCCTCCTCTATTTCAAGGTCTATCCATATTTTTGTAGTGGAAGAGGTGCTAATCACCTTGCCATTGAATTCAGAGACATGCCCATTTCTAATAGCGAGAGTTGTTGATTCATGTAGGAGGTACTTCTCTTGGAGTTGTGAACCCTCTTTTTTGGCTGATGGTCCCCATAAAGTAACATCTATAGTTGTGTTGGTGATGTCCACTATCATTATAGTACACCTTGCAACCTCTGTCCCATCTCTTCTTCTGATTGTGGAGCATGGTTGTACACAAATGACTATTCCAATGGCATCAATGTTCGAGCCAGTGCTTTTGCTTAAAAGTTCATTGAGTGGTGTGAATGCGTAATGGTCTTTCGGGATGGATTGGTCATCTACTCAGAGGGTAATCCTTGAATCAGCCTATAGCAAAATTTCCAACCCATTATTAAGCTTGTTATACAGTCTATTAGCAGGACGTATTGATCCTCCAGATAATGTGTATGTTGCTCCAACAACGAGTTTTTCGTAATGGATGGTTGCTGCTTCATTAAAACACATCACATGTGTCTTTGTTCCTTCACAATCTATAATATCGAAGGTAAAGAGGTGACCACTTCCTTTGCTTGTGTTGTAGGTGCATATTCATTCTTTATAGTTACATGACCTTTGACGGTCCACCTTGGTTGGAATGGGTTCAAGTTTCTGATAGGGGTGATTGCCAATGGGGCGTCCTTTCGTTGGTTTGGATTGATACCAAATAGCAGATGTTTGGGGGCTAACCTTCTAAGAAGACAAGGGTTATTTGAAGTTGAAAGTGAACCAAAGGATTCTTTTGTTGATTGATCAAGTTGTTCAGGAACTTCTGGACATAGGAAAATTGGGTCCCCAACTATAGCATGTGTTGTGAGAATAATGTCAAGGTCGACAATAACAATCCACCTAAATAATTATCACCATAGTAAGTATAAGCAACACTATGTAAGTGGAATGTAAGGCTCATTTATTAAGAGTAATGAATATACAATCATACCATGTGCTAGTTGTTCAGGGGAAACTATAACGTTTCAGGTGTACTATGGAGCCAGTCAGGATCTCGCTAGAATCTATGTTGTCGTTGTACCTGGACGACAATGACGCCTTGTGCTTGTGCACATCATCAGATATGTCTAGCCTATATCATTTGGTACGCGCATGCATGTTCAGTTCCAAAACTCGAGATTGCTATGAATTGGACATGGGGTTCCAAAGCCACATCTCCTTCATGCATCAATCTGATTGCATCCGTGGTTAATAAGCTTGCCATGGTGCGGTCCAAGTAGAAAACCTTGCAAAAGTGTATTGGATATAAGGAATTGTGGGGTAAAGTCAGGGAAAAAAGGGACCTTTCTGTCAAAATACACCAAACAATTGCAAGATATAGTAGAGTAAGCCAATTAAATTTTGAACGCTATTTATTAACCTCCACTTCATTGTGGGAAGCGAACAAAGGAAAATAGGTACTCTATATGTAATTCATTTTGGGCTATACTCAATTTGAGCAATTGTGTACATGACATGTGTATAGTGTTTATTTTTGTAGTTGAAAGGTACATTTATACACTTTTGATTATAATAGGTGAAAGGTAGAGGAAATTCAACACATAGGAAAACATACTTAGAAATATCAAGCAAAATATAATATTTTTTGATGAATTTTTACAATGGAAGGGACCAAAAGATGAAGTAGTAGATAAGGAGGAGTTGTACATTCTTCCCACCATAGCATATCTTGTGGTAGACTATACAGAGGATATCACACCCTAGCATGCAAGCCAAAAAGAAGGTATTCGATGACCATAATTAGTTGTTTTCATTCTATATGATGGCTTTAGTTCATTTCACAAGGGAAACCATCTTCCCCAACACTGCAAAAAACAAGTAGCAATTTAGAGCAAGCTATTTACAGTCTATTGTATGTCTAAAAGGAGCTTTAGGAAATCTTCCTTAAGCCTAGCTGAATTTCCCATGTTGTAAAGTGCATCATATTTTAATGCTCGGAGGAAATCACAGTACGCATCAAAAACAATATATGTTGTACGGAATTTTTGGACCGCCTGTTGCACCATTTCGATGTCATGGTTTTGCACGTGGCATGAATCATCACATGTTTTCTTAGCATCTTCAATAGCATCGTGATAGCCTCGCACGATGTTCTCTACAAAAACTGTAATATTGCTCTAGTACATCCCACCCCAATTAACCGAAGCTGACTCTGATGGCGACAAAGGAGAAAAATCAGGCTTTGGTCCTATAACATCCCCCTCAGAGGAGTTGCTCGAGATGGTGATAATATCTGCGGGTGGGTGGACGTTTGCCATTACCTGTTGACTTATTTTTATATGAGTTAGTTATTATAATTTTAATATAAGAATGTAACACTTTTAAGTATAATATTTGATTGCTTTACCATAACTAACAATATTCCTCCTGTTATATGCAATACCATTCTTTTATAAGTGAAAAATATCAACTTCCTCTATACACCCAATTTTAACAAAAATGTGTCCTATCTCCAAACTTAAAGATCAACATTATTATTTCCAACTACCCTTTTCTCCTTCTTCTTGAATGCTCCTACCGAGAACCTCAACCTGTAATTATTTTATCTTTTTGACTTTAGAACACTTTATTTATTTAAAAATATTTTATTAGTCTTAAAATTAAAAATATATCCACTATGTTTTAATTTTTATTAAATAAGTTTAATTCTTATAACAAAATTTAAAATTGCTCAAATTAGAATACAAATTCTATTCTACATTAATTATCATTGAACAAATGCATATCTTTTTTTAAGTATTGATTTAAAAAACTAAATTACTTAAATAACTAAGCAAATATTTTGAAGCATATAAGACCTTAATTATATATAAATTATGAATTATCGTGATGGCCTACAATCCATAATTCATTAGAAATAATTTTTTTTTTCCATATTGGATAGTACTGAAATTACAATTAAAAAATGATTGACGAAAACTACGAGAAATTGAAATATAAAACCTTTCAAAAAAACCAATAAATAATAATAATTGAATTCTACACTATATATGCTATGAATTTTACACCATGAGTTCAATGCAAAAGACAGTTGTCCTCCCCAACCACCATATGTGGCACCACCCAAAAAAATCACTCTTGACGGGTTAACTACTCGCACCCATATGGAAAGCCCTAATTAATTCACTCGAAGCTCAGAAGAACCCTAAGCCCAGGCACCATTCTCCACCATTCTCCACTTCTTCAACCACGGGTTATGGAGGGAGCTACAAAGGGAAGGCGCGCTGCAGAGGATGGCAGGTAGGCTCTTCAGCTAAGACTGTGGAGGCAGAAACGGTGAGATCCCAGGGGCGCAGGGTATGCAAACAATGGATTTGTTGTGAAGGCTTTTGAAACTTTCAAGAAAATGCACTCGACAGGGGTAACACCAAGCTCTACAACCTTTATCTTTATCCTCTCTGCTTGGTAGATAGGTATGCAAAACGTGGAAGCTTATAGAGGACGCCTGAGAAATTTGTACAGAGCACCTCCCAAAAAGTAGATGTTCAACAAATCACACATAGCTCTCATTCACTCACCCATTAATGCACACATAAGAATATGGTGTATTTCGATTTGATCAAATTCTATTGCCACACTTTTTCAAAAACATAAAGAAATGTACTGGTAAAGCTGAAAACCAATTTCCAGATAGTTTGATTTAACATGTATTTTTTAGAATATTTGCCATACTTCTACTTCCAGATAGTTTGATTTAACATTTATTTTTTAGAATATTGATTTAATAATTACCAGATAGTTAGAATATTTGATCAACTTCTACTACCATAGTTTTTTGGAAACAAAAAGAAATGTACTGGTAAAGCTGAAAAACAATTTCCAGATAGTTTGATTTAACATGTATTTTTTAGATAGTTTGATTTTTTAACTCATATTTCTATTTTCCCCTTTATATTGGCTGGGTGAGGGCATATTTGTTCAAGGAAAAGGGGAATAATGGGATACCTAAAATGAACCACTCAGCTAGATGTGTAGCTGTCGAACTCCTTCTAGTTCACCACATAGACCTGAGAGAAAACGAGATGAAGTAGCAGGTAAGAGAATACTTGGAGAATATATTGAAAATAGAAACAAGAAGGAGCTTGAGAGAATACCTTTGAAGCAACTCAGTTGGACACGAAAATTCCCTGCATGTGCCTTGCGTCAATGTGAAGCACATCTTAAGGTTGCTTCATTTATTAGGTCCAGCCAAGATTTGGTGGTTGAGTAAATTGCAGTCTGCACATGGATCCCCTAAGAATGGTAAAAAACAGCACGTGCGGGCTCCCAGCCATGCCTGCTAACCAATGCATGTACTGTGAAGGATGGTGCCCGTCAACTCGAAGGTCTCGGGATTGTGTTTGAATTGAATGCGTCGGGAAAACAAACGAGGACATCAAAGTACCCAAAAACTGGCATCAAAAAATTAGACATCAAACGAATCCGGGCGGATTCCCCACCCAGAATAGCCTATCGACGTCTGACAACAATCCAGTGGGATTTCCCACCCAGAATAGCCCATCGGCTAATTATTCAAAACACCCATACTTTCTTCCATGATTGATTAAAAATAAAAAAAATATTTTCCACAAAAGTCTTACTGTTGATGGAACAAATTGGGCAAGCCCACCAATGAAGATAGTAACCATGACTTAACACCCAATTTCTTGTTTATCTGGCATTGAACTTAACTTCATTTGTAATTGTAGACACCGAAAATTGGTCTAGACCTGTGACTTGATTTTCGACATAATTATCATGTTCATGGTCAAGATTAAATAATGTTAATTATTTAATTATTTTCTAAAGTCACCTATCTTCTATTAATTAAATAACTTTAATTATTTAATTAATTCATTCTTACCTTTATTTTTTCTTGATTCATTTATTTAATTACGTCGCTAATTAAATATATTTTCCTTTCTAAAATTAATTAAATTATTATTTAATTTATCCTCATCATATTTTCAACTATAATTAAATAATCATCTAAAATTATTTAATTATTCTTTAACTTTTTTTCCAGATTTATTTAATTTAATCTTCAAATTTTGAATGTTGAATTAAATAAACATTTAATTCATAAAAATAATTATTCCTGGCATATTCTTCTATAATTAGATAATCACTTAGTTATCTAATTAGTCATCACCACTTAAGTCGAGATTTAATTAAATCAGTCAGTTATCTCCTAATTTAATATCTGATTATTCCTAACAAACATACTTTTTGGGTTTATCAGTCAATCTAATTCTTCTGCATGCATTGTTTTATTAATTAAATAACTTTAATTAATTCATTCATTCATTCATGTGTTCGAACATGATGTTTCTTCTTTATCTTTCACATGCAATTATTATTCTTATGAGTTTTGAATAGTTTCAACTAAAGATTAAATTATTATTTAATTTAATCTCCACCTTCTAACTCACGTTATTACTGACACTAAATCTCTATCACATGGCATTCATTAATCTCAAACATCAATTTTTCTTTTGAATCTCAACCGATCATTTAAAAATCATTTTTATATAAATTGGCTTGACCTTCGTCATTATTACTCCTCCTGAAATCTTTATACTTTTAGGAAGCGACTTTAAGAATCTTTGATATTTTGCTAAATCATTATCAATAGGCCATACTTGCATACTTGAGAGAAAATTTGAGGGCAATTATTATACAACAACAAAATGGAGAAGTGCAATAAAGGTGATTCATGGAATGGATGAAGAATTTGGTGAGATTATTCTTTTGTTCTTTTATTTATGCTTTTTAATTCCATTGTTCTTTGTTGTTAGCATAGGTTTAGATTTAAGTTTATAGCATTAGTGTTGCTTAATCTTGCATTTTTGTTTTTCCCTAGTGTTACATTGGTGAACCCGACATGAAGACATCGTCTTTGAAAAAAAATTGTAGAAATTTTGAACTTTGTAGGTACAAGTACGACAAGACGCATTTGCAGCACGAAACGATGCAATTGATATTATGAGCTGCATATGACTTTTTGCAACGCATCTGTTATTTTGTGATGCATCTTTTCTTTTCTGCAACGCATTTGATTGGTAAATAGTTTTCTGAAATTCCATGTTTTAGTTTTTAATTTGTAGTTTAATTACGACTAATTTCGAGTTTGTAGCATGTGTTTTTGAGGAGTTAGCATAGTGTTTGCAGGATGTTTTGTAGAAGACAAGTATTCAAACCTTTTTGTAGGACAATTGATGAAGATAATGATCAAACTACTAATGAATTATTTTGCAGAATGCTTGTCAAAGATAATTTTGAAATAGATTGTTTGAGTAGATTAGAAAATTGTCATTTGGGCTTAAAATTAATCATTGTCTTATGTGTTTGGTGTGTTTGCATATTTGTTAGATTAGAACCCGATTTGGTAATAGAAGTATCCTCTCCCCTTGTGCATTTGTGTGATCCTGGGTGTAAGAGAAACTGTTATTGACTCTAGATTTGGGCCTGCTTTGGTGGAAAAAAGTACTAACCCCAAAGTGACTCAAATCGGTAATGAGCTAAAGCCAAGCTACTCCCAACTGGTATACAAATTCTAATGTTGAGGAAAACTCAACATTACAGGGGCACCTGCGGACCAACAAGTGATATTGATTCCCTCAGTACCCTCGTGGTGTGTCAAAACTTGTAGAATGTAACCTCTATAGGATGGGAAGCCTCCTTATCAAAGCTAATCTTGCCTCTCGTGTGGGCTTTTGAACAAGTTTCCATACTTAAAAGCCAAATTGTTTATAGATTAACCAAAAACCCCTATTTGTTGGTGCAAGAGGTCGGACCTCTGAAGTTGTCTCAGGTTCATACGCTTCTCAGTAGAGATGAAAAGTTTTTCATGGGAGAGTCATGGGAACTAAAGCTTGGCTGACCCGAGAAGTGTGTGTTGTAGAGGGGAGCCAGTGTAGTCAAGCTTATAATCATCTGCTCTGAATAAGCACAGCTGGGGAAACCCAAGTGAGAATTCAACAAGTATGTCATTGCCATCCTTAGGATTGTACATGCTTTTTGGAATTATACATTTTCATGTTCATCAAACTTGAAATACAGTATTTTTTGAGTGTTTTTATTTGCCAAAATTTGATCACAAAACAGAGTCAATCAAACCTACAATTTACCAACAAACTACATTTGTTAACCAGAAACTCGCAACTGTCAAAATTGAGTCCAATCTATCATTTACCAAAAAAATCAAGTCGTATCTGTCAAATTGAGTTGCATCTATCATAGTGAGTCACATTTGTCATAGTGAGTCGCATTTGTTTAACAATCAGCTACATCTGATCTGGTGAGTCGCAACTTCCTGTCATAAACCTAAGACATATTTTACCAGAAAACTACATATGATACTAAGAACTGCTTCTGTTAAACCTCTGACGCATCTGTGAAACTGAACCGTATTTTCTTGATAACCAGAAAACCAGAATTTAGTGTCACAGTCAGAAACCAAGAAGTCATACCAATTTTTTATTTCTCTTTTCACAGTGATTCTTGGACAGAAACCAAAAAGTTTGCTCATAGTTTTCACAATTGCATCCTTTAGGTGTCATTTAGCTTTATTAATAGGCATCCCAGTTACGAAACTTAGTTGCATATTAGGAAAAACACTTTGCAGATCTTGGAATAGGATAACTTTCTATGTTTTAGGAAAATCCTTGCTTCAACAAACATTGTCATTGAGCCTAGTCACTTGTCAACATATCTTTTTTCCTACATGTGAATCCTTCCATTTCATCAGTCTAGTTGGGAGTTCACCTTATCTTTTGGTCCTAGTCCTAAAAAGGTTCCCTAACAAAACTAAATTGCAACCTTAGTTAAACTTTAGGTGGTAGGTAACCTCTTTTTATAATCTTCCAAAATTGATTATGTTAGAAGCTTACTTAGACTTTTGCATATTTAGACGTAGTCATCCTAGCATAACAATCATTTTAGACATTCCTTATTTTCCCAAAAAAATAGTTGCATAGCATTCATACCTTATATCCAAAAAATCCCAAAAACATAGACTAGATCATATCATTCTTAGACATAGTTTTGCATCCCCCACTTTGAAAAAAAGTTTTCATGGTTGAAACAAGGTCTAAAGAGAAACAAAGAGAAATGGTTGACCCACCAGACTTCATCAATCCCTTCTCAAACATACCATCAGGGACATCATCCAAACCTCATAAAGCCATGTTGGAAAAATTTGTCACTAGAGACACACACGAAAAGATTCAAGTAGAATACATAGATGCTGCTATCCAAGATCTGGAATTTGTGTCTTTTGTAGATGAATGTTTGGCACAAGATCCCTAGAGATATCTCACAAAATTGTTAGTAGAAGGTTCCACTCTACCTCCAGGATTTTGACATCCACACACTGAAAACTTCATCTACTCAAGGGAGACAAACCATGAAATCCAATATCTCTATTCCTCATATTACTATGGCTATACCATCTGGAATACCTACTCAAACTACCACAACAGTACACATAGCACCATTTGGTATAGCACAAGGCCTTAGTTTTGTTGCAGGAGCATCAACATCAAATCCCTTTGGCACTAATACCGGAAGTGAAAGGTCTAGAATTGGCATAAACACGACACAAGCTATACCATAGATCAATACCACAAGTTTCATTCCGCAAATAGGGGTTATACAAACAAGACACATACCTACACCGAATTAGAATCCGTCACAAAATATTGCATTTCAGAACACTTACATCGATCCTAACAACATAACCAACACATCTTTGATGCAGGTAGATGTTCTGCAAATGCAAATGCAAGCCCTCCAACAACAAATGGACAACATGTCAATGTCAGGCAAGCAAACCATTTCAGCACAAGATTTATGTCCATGTCCCTTTGACAAAGCACTATATATGATACCCTTCCCACACAGATATATTATACTGAATTTTCCTAAGTATAATGGGAAGAAAAATACTCTAGAACATATAAGGGAATTTTCCACAACATGCATGGACATCTCATACAACCCCACCTACCTTATGAGACTTTTTTTGTGAACCCTCGTTGGGATAGTATTGGAATGGTTCTCTAAACTTCCATACGGCATAAGATCATGGGGTGAATTGGCTGAAAAATTTGTGGAACACTTTGCCTTTAACATTGACAATGAAATCATGATAGATACCTTGTGTCACACTACACAAGAAGATGGAGAAAAATTTATAACCTCCTTCCAGAGATGGAGGAGTTTAGCTAGTCGATGTCTTGTTGAGATACTAGAGAAACAAAAGGTCACAATATTTCTTGAAAATCTTAATCCAAAATTGAGAAGTGACTTAAGAGTACATTGTTGTACCTCTTTTGTGGACCTAGTACAAAAAGGCATTATACTTGAAAAAGGTCTCATTGAAAAAGGGGAAATCAAGACACCAAACAAAAACCTGAATGCTCAACAACAAAATGCTCCAAATGACAGGAACATATTTTGGTCTCGAAACAAAAATGTAACTAATGATGGTGTTGTTGATGCTAAGACTCTACACACAGGACTTGTCATTACACTTTGAGGACACAATCCCTCTCATGACATACCAAATAGTGTTGATCAAACTACCAAATTTGTCCAAAATACACAACAACAACAACCACAAAGGAGCTTTCCAAAATGTGTGTTCACCCCTCTAGGGGAACCGATTGAGTCATTCTACAAAAAATTGTTAAAACACAAACTCATACAGCCTCAAGAACCAAAACTGTATGATCCTAGACAATTTAAACCCTCTTGGTGGGATGATAATTCTTTTTGTGATTACCATAAAACTAAAGGACACAGTCTACAACAATGCCAACAATTGAAGAACATTATCCAAGATTATGTTGAAAATGAAACCATAGAAGTCAATGGGAAAAAACATACCACAAAAAATGACCATAAAGTCTTCACAGATCCATTACATGACCATGGGAAAGGAAAGGTCTCCAATTCGGGAAATAAGACTAATAACTCAGCCAATTTATTCCAATACCAAGTATGACTATGGCCAAGGTAAGATCATAAATCACATTCGAGTTGTTGATGAAAATATTAACACCATTACCATAAAGAAAGGTCCTGAATGTGTTGTCAGTACACGATGAACTAAGATAACCCTCTTAGGTCCTTCAACGCCATAGTAGCCGTAGTCCTCCAAGCCTAATTATAATTTACTTGACCAGTTGGGGAAGACCCTAACACAAATATCCATCTTGGAACTATTGACTATATCACCTGACCATTGAGCCATCTTAGACAAAGCTTTGCAAACCGTCACTGTCCCTACTAACTTAGATGACAATTATTTCCAAGAAATGGTATGATACTTAACCAATTCTCATCACGCTACCTTTTCTCAACAAGATTACACAACTGAGAAGACCAACCATAATGACCCATTACATCTTGAAGTTCTTGTCCATCAAATGAAAATCAGACGAGTCTTGGTAGACGAAGGAGCAGGGTTGAATCTTTGCACATTAAAATTGGTTAAGGCATTAGGTTTCTCAAAAGAATGCATAGACACTACTAAGAGCATAGTCATCAAGGCGTATGATGACGAGAAAAGGTCATCTAAGGGAGTCATGACACTCCCCATCAAAATTGTCCCTGTGGTTATGGACACTAGTTTTCAAGTCTTGGATCTCATCCTTCCCTATAATATGTTATTGGGTAGACCATGGATACATGCAATGAAGGTCATACCTTCCACTTACCATCAATGTCTTAAGTTTTTGTACAATGGCACCGAGATCATGATATATGGTGATCTTGATCCTTTTCAATATTGCACAAGCCTATGTGAAATACCACAAAGATAAGTGTTTGTTAATAAGGAGGCTTCATCCTCCACCTTATCCTAGTACATTGATCCATCCACTCTCTCCAAGTCAATTGCATCACAAACACCACATTCCACTCCTAAGGTCAAGATCTAAGACAAGGGTTGTGGAGAGTATCACATGAAAGTATCTTATTGTGTCAATCAGTTGGTTCCTCCTAAGTCATATAGTTTACCCATAGTATCTATAGAAGGCAATACATTATAACAATACATGTCCCTCCTACAATGACTTTCACAAAATGGAGAGAGTTAAGTAAAGAAGCTATGGATCAGGAAGATGCGACCTCTTGGTTATATAGTGAAGACAATGAAAACCCTCCCCTGTCCATTCAAATACCTAAAGATCAATATGGAAAAGGCTTTAAGATACTGCAAAGTAAAGGATATGATGGACACAGTGGGTTAGGACTACATCAAAATGGAAGGACTAAACAAATCATTGTCTCTCAATGACCAAAAGGCCTAGGGCTAGGGTTTCAATTGATTAAGATTGGTGTTCCTAGTACCTTGACACCATCACAAGAGGAAGTAAGTGCTTCTGAAGACATCAAGATATCCCACGAACCATCTGACCCATTCCATTGTGACTTCCCTAACTCAAACGAATATGAATGGGATCATTCCCTTTCCTCCACCAACATAATGGACCTAGATAAGTTATTTGGTGAACTTGACCAAATGCTTAATCCCTTGCCAAATCCCTTTGACTCTCATCCTCAAAATTCCTTGAAAAAATAAGAATGGCTCAAGCTTTATTATTGGGAAACCTTTGATCATGTCTCTTGGGAACCTAATGAACCAACTTCTGGTGACTTAGCCCTTACAGTGGTCCCACCTCAGAGTCTACCTGCCCCTAGGAAAAAGAACAAAAAGGAGTTAGTCCAAAACTTTTGTGACCATGTCAACCATTCTATCCTCACCTTGTTAGCCTCCACCTTTGATAACTCCGATGATGACATGCCCCTTGTATACGCCCAACTTATAGATTGGGATCAACAAGACAGCCCCATCTTAGACATCTTTGAGAATGACGAAGTAATAGCTGAGTTCCTGGGACTACGCGAAGGAATACCTAGTGGTGACCATAAGGTTGGATTTACCATAGAATTGGATAACATGGCATATTTTGGGGAGTATGTTCACACTTCTAGTCGCAAAAGTGAAAAAAAAAAAATAATGAAAAAAATGAAAATGACGAGTCCCTAGGTGAAAACCGAAAGGTGCCTTTGGATGATGAAAAAGTAAAAATAAAGGATGCATCCAAGGGCGAAAACCTCTCTAAGGCACCCAAGGATGGAGGTTTTAAAATTCTCCTTGTTGCTAAGGAAAAGTCACCAATGTTAGTGGAGGAATTTTTCGAGATCAACATAAACACAAAAGAGAATCCTTGGGTAATTTATTTTGCGGCATCTTTGACAAAGACAAAGCAATCGAAGTTTTGTGACTTCTTCACAAAAAGACAGATAAACTTTGCATGGTCATATGTCGACATGCCTAGACTAGATCCTGATCTTATATTACATCATTTACCATTACCACTAGGTGTTAATCCCGTGAAGCAGAAGTTAAGGAAAATGCACCCACAAATTGCTTTACTAGTCAAAGCTGAGTTAAAGAAACGGTTGGATGTCGGCTTCATCAGATCAATAGACTACGCATAATGGATTTCTAATCTTGTGCCAGTAATGAAACCATCTGGGGGCATCCACATTTGTACAAACTTCAGAGATATAAATAAGGCATGTCCTAAAGATGACTTCCCTTTGCCAAACATTGACATGATAGTGGACCTAATAGCAGGATATGAGATGATATCCCTCATGGATGGTTTCTCTAGATATAATCAAATCAGAATTGCACCTGATGACCAACACAAGACAACTTTTACATGTCCATGGGGAACATATTGTTGGAATGTCATGCATTTTGGGCTCAAAAATGTTGGAGCTATGTACCAATGCGCCATGACAATGATATTCCATGATCTTGTACACACTCTCATGGAGGAATATGTGGATGATCTGATAGCTAAATCAGTAACAAGGGCTAATCACTTAAAAGTCCTAGATAAGATATTTCAAAGACTAGAAGAATACAAAGTAAGGTTAAATCCAAAAAAATGTGTCTTTGGCATTCAATCAGGAAAACTTCTAGGATACATCATTTCTAGATGAGGCATTGAAGTGGACCCAACAAAAGTGAAATCCATAAGGGACATGCCTCCACCAATCAACATAGGTTAGCTAAGAACACTACAAGGGATACTACAGTCTAGATTCATAGTGTAGTTAGCAGATAAGATACATCCATTTGAACACTTACTCAGAAAAGGGGTACCATTTGTATGGACATAAAAATGCCAAGAAGCTTTTCAAAAGATTAAGGATTACCTACTTACACCACCAGTGTTAATGCCACCTACAAATACACGACCTTTGATACTCTACATTTCAGCAACCCAGACAACACTAGGAGCCTTACTTGCACAAAACGATGATGAAGGTCATGAAAGAGTAGTGTACTATATCAGTCATACTTTGGTGGGATATGAGTTAAACTACAGTCACATAAAACATGCTTGTCTTGCAATAGTTTTTGCTGCTCAAAAACTTAGGCACTACATGTTAAACCACCAAACCATGTTGGTTGCAAAGATAGATCCTTTGAAACATCTACTTAGTAAAGCAACACTAACAGAGTGATTGGCTAAATGGGTAATGATACTTAGTGAATATAACATACAGTATATGGAAAGAAAATCTATAAAAGTACAAGTCATTGTTGATCAACTAGTAGACACACCAATTAAGGAAGAGCATCCTCTAGTTGTAGATTTTCCTGATGAGTTTATCTTCACCGTTGACAAAATAACCACATGGAAATTATACTTTGACGGGTCCCACACTAATTGTGGTTGAGGATCAGACATACTGTTTGTTACACCCCAAGGTGACACTATTCCTAAGTCATTCAGAATTGCCTTTCCATGCACAAACAACATAGTAGAATATGAGGCCCTTGTAATAGGACTAAAAATGGCAGTCCAATGGAATATTAAGCATTTACAAGTTTATGGAGACTCTCAGTTGGTAGTCTGACAAGTCAATGATGAATATGAAACTAAAGATGAGAAACTTTCCCCATACAAGCGCATGGAAGACATTTTTAAGCAATATTCTGATAACATCAGCTTTCATCAAATACCCCGCATTCAGAACAGGGCAGCATATGCTATGGCAACCATTGGTTCATTATTGGATATACCTAGCAACGTGCCTAAATTCAAGTTTTTGGTAGAACATCTTTTGTTCCCTGCCTTTGACGTCCCAAATTCTTCTATGGTGTGTGAGCTTGTTGGTTCCACATCCTCATGGTACAAGGACATATATGACTACCTCCATACCCAAATACTACCCCTAGACCTATCAAACAACCAACGTAGGACCTTTATCCATAAGTCATCCAAGTATACCATCATCGGAGATACCCTTTATAGGCATGCCTTAGACAATACCTTGTTGAGATGTCTCAATGTTGAAGAAGCACAAGCAACCTTGTGTGTAGTACATGAGGGTATATGTGGATCCCATTCTAGTGGTCCTACCTTAGCTAAGAAGATTATGAGACTGGGCTATTATTGGCCTACCATGGAAAAGGACTCATATATCTTTGTCAAGAAATGTCGACAGTGCCAAGTACACAAAGACTTGGTACATGCACCAGCACAAGAGCTTCGTCTGATAACTTCACCATGGCCCTTTTCCCAATGGGGACTTGATCTCATAGGTAAGATACATCCTGCATCATCCAATGGCCATAAATTTAGCATAACTGCAATTGAATACTTTACCAAGTGGATCAAGGCTATTCCTATTACCTATATTGTTGGCACACAAATTTCCAAGTTTATCCTTAACTATATCATTTGTCGGTATGGTGTTCCTCAATCTATAGTCATGAATAATGGCCGCCCATTTAAAAAATCAAGAAGTCTGCCATCTCTGTGAAGAATTTCATATCCAACACCACTTTTTCACTCCGTATTATCCACAAGGTAATGACCCAGCTGAGGCGTCTAACAAAATAATCATCAAAATCCTCAAAAAGACTATCAATGATGTTGGTCATGACTGGCATTTATAGGTTAATACTGCCCTATGGGATTATCACATAAGCATCTGCACTCCCACCGGTGCCACTCCATACTCCTTGGTATTCGGTTTGAGGTCAAAATTCCTTCCTTAAGGGTATCTTTGAAAGAGCATATTGAGGATGAAGAGTACCGTGTGTCAAGATTGCACGAGCTAGAATTCTTAGGCAAATAGAGACATAAGGCACTAGATCATCTTCAAGCATATCAAAACTGTCTTGTCGCAACTATAACAAGAAATTTTTGAATCGACACTTTGACATTGGTAACTTGGTCTTAATGGAAAATCCAAAGAATCAAACCGAAAGAGAAAAAATAGGCAAGTTTGAACCCAACTAGTTAGGGCATTATATTGTTACAAAAGCCTTTGGATCAGAAGCATATCAACTCTCTACCCCTGAAGGAGAACCACTATCATCACCAATCAACAACCTTCATCTGAAGAGGTTCTATGCATAGCTTCTGAGAGATTTTCTCTTAATCATAAAAAAATAGAAAAACAAAAAAAATTGTTACCTTAATGAAAACCTAGCAAACAGGTGTCTTTGTAACACCAATTTTTTAAAAAAAAAATCACCAAAATAGTAAAGAGAAATAATTCGTCCAATAGTGAAAACCACTTCAGTGGCGCTTTGGATAAGTACCATGGTGAAAACCTGGAAAATAGGTGCCATGTGTAGTCGACTTCACTCCTTCGTCTACCATTATTCCAATATGATTTTTTTCACCATCACCCATAATAAATGGTTGTCCTTTCCATAACTTGGAATGACTGACATCAAGTACACTCCATATCACCTTCCCATCCTATGGGTCTTATACTCGACTAGGGGCAAATACTCGATCTGCATCATCTGGACCTTGCACTTGTGGTCCAACATCATAAAATGTCCTGAAAAAATCCAAAAAACATCATAAAATGTCTTGAAAAAAATCCAAAAACATCATAAAATGTCCTGAAAAAAAATCATAAACCCCCCCCAAAAAAACGACAAAAACACCAAAACATGTTAAAAACCCAAAAATAGAGTCAGAGTCAGTTGTAGACATTGTTGAACTACGTTGCCTCTACGACTAGACATAGGCAAGGCCATCACCTGATGCGCCCCTGAGGCATTAGGTTCATCTTTCTAGGTTTGTCATGTATCACACACATCAAATCATGACTCATTCTTTGTACATCAAAGTCATTGGTCATGTCAAACTATGAGGTCTCTGCGTGTATAACGTAGGAAAGGCCATCAATCGATGAGCCCCCAAGGCCGCACTAGGTCAGTCCATTAGGGTTTATCACACTCACTATCACACACATGTCATCAAGTTAAGGAAATATTTTTTAGTCGGTTATGTCAGTCAAAGTCGTGTCGAACTATGAGGTCTCTACATGTATAACATAGGCAAGGCCATCAATTGATGATCCCTCGAGGCTGCACTAGGTTAGTCCTTTAGGGTACGTCATGTTAGTCAACATAAATCATGCATTGTCATCGCACACAAACAATGGTCAGAATATCAAGACAAGTCACCCATCAACAAGACAAACAAGTCAACAATGTTATCAAGTCAAATCACACAAATTTCCAAAATAATCAACTTATGTCTTATACAAGATGTGTCCTTCTTGGAAACAAACATTATCATTTAGGAAAATAATCATCATAGCCTTATACAACTTGTCACATCAACGACATCAGACTCAACATCTTATACGGTACGTGTCTTTCTAAAACCAGGCTTTGTCATGCCTTACACAGATAGTCGCAAAATTGAAACCAAACTCAACATCTTATATGGTATGTGTCATCCCTGAAATTAGGCTTTATCAAACAATCATCTTATCAAACAAACAACAACAGATCAAATTTTGGCAAATATTCTTACTGGCTTTTGACTTTATGGCTTGTTTTGTCTTATCTTTTCATTTGGCTTTGTCTTTGAGTCCCATTACTAGCTTTCTTGAGGATGTCCCATGAAGGATTTAGAGAAGCAAGGATGTCTCAGGACTCATTTTCTTTGACTGTTGTCTGTCGACTATCTTTTGGTTTGGTTTTCAAGTCAGGTTACTAGCTTTCTCGAGGATGTCCCATGAAGGATTTAGAGGAGCAATGATGTCTCCTGACTTTGACTTTTTATTTGATTATTGTCTGTGGTTGGTCCCTGAGGCCACACTAGGTTAGTCCTCTAGGGTACGTCATGTCAGTCAACATAAATCATACATTTTTATCACACACAAACAATGGTCATAATATCAAGATAAGTTACCCATCAACAAGACAAACAAGTCAACAATGTCATCAAGTCAAATCACACAAATTGTCAAAACAATCAACTTATGTCTTATACAAGATGTGTCCTTCTTGGCGACAAACATTATCATTTAGGAAAATAATCATCATAGCCTTATACAGCTTGTCACACCAATGACATCAAACTCAATGTCTTATATGGTATGTGTCTTTCTGAAACCAGGCTTTGTCATGCCTTACACAGATAGTCGCAAAATCGAAACCAAACTCAACATTTTATACGGTATGTGTCATCCCTAAAATTAGGCTTTATCAAACAATCATCTTATCAAACAAACAACAACAGATCAAATTTTGGCAAATATTCTTACTACCTTTTGACTTTATGGCTTATTTTGTCTAATCTTTTCATTTGGCTTTGTCTTTGAGTCCCATTACTAGCTTTCTCGAGGATGTCCCATGAAGGATTTAGAGAAGCAAGGATGTCTCAGGACTCATTTTCTTTGACTGTTGTCTGTCGACTATCTTTTGGTTTGGTTTTCAAGTCAGGTTACTAGCTTTCTCGAGGATGTCCCATGAAGGATTTAGAGGAGCAATGATGTCTCCTGACTTTGACTTTTTATTTGATTGTTGTCTGTGGTTGGTCCCCGAGGCCATGCTAGGTTAGTCCTTTAGGATATGTCATGTCAGTAAACATAAATCATATATTGTCACCACACACAAACAATGGTCATAATATCAAGATAAGTCACCCATCAACAAGACAAACAAGTCAACAATGTCATCAAGTCAAATCACACAAATTGTCAAAACAATCAACTTATGTCTTATACAAGATGTGTCCTTCTTGGCGACAAACATTATCATTTAGGCAAATAATCATCATAGCCTTATATAGCTTGTCACATCAACGACATCAGACTCAATGTCTTATATGGTATGTGTCTTTCTGAAACCAGGCTTTGTCATGCCTTACACAGATAGTCGCAAAATTGAAACCAAACTCAACATTTTATACGGTATGTGTCATCCCTAAAATCAGGGTTTATCAAACAATCATCTTATCAAACAAACAACAACAGATCAAATTTTGGCAAATATTCTTACTGGCTTTTGACTTTATGGCTTGTTTTATCTTATCTTTTCATTTGGCTTTGTCTTTGAGTCCCATTACTAGCTTTCTCGAGGATGTCCCATGAAGGATTTAGAGAAGCAAGGATGTATCAGGACTCATTTTCTTTGACTATTGTCTGTTGACTATCTTTTGATTTGGTTTTCAAGTTAGGTTACTAGCTTTCTCGAGGATGTCCCAAGGATTTAGAGGAGCAATGACGTCTCCTGACTTTGTCTTTTTATTTGATTGTTGTCTATGGTTGGTCCTCGAGGCCACACTAGGTTAGTCCTTTAGGGTATGTCATGTCAATCAACATAAACCATACATTGTCATCACACACAAATAATGGTCAGAATATCAAGATAATTCACCCATCAACAAGACAAACAAGTCAATAATGTCATCAAGTCAAATCACACAAATTGTCAAAACAATCAACTTATGTCTTATACAAGATGTGTCCTTCTTGGCGACACATTATCATTTAGTAAAATAATCATCATAGCCTTATACAACTTGTCACATCAATGACATCAGACTCAATGTCTTATATGGTATGTGTCTTTCTGAAACTAGGCTTTGTCATGCCTTACATAGATAGTCTCAAAATCAAAACCAAACTCAACATTTTATATGGTATGTGTCATCCTTGAAATCAGGCTTTATCAAACAAACAACAACAGATCAAATTTTGGCAAATATTCTTACTGGCTTTTTACTTTATGGCTTGTTTTGTCTGATCTTTTCATTTGTCTTTGTCTTTGAGTCCTGTTACTATCTTTCTCGAGGATGTCCCATGAAGGATTTAGAGAAGCAAGGATGTCTCAGGACTCATTTTCTTTGACTGTTGTCTGTCGACTGTCTTTTGGTTTGGTTTTCAAGTCAGGTTACTAGCTTTCGCGAGGATGCCCCATGAAGGATTTAGCAGAGCAATGATGTCTCCTGACTTTGACTTTTTATTTGATTGTTGTCTGTGGTTGGTCTCCGAGGCCACACTAGGTCAGTCCTTTAGGGTAGGTCATGTCAATCAACATAAATCATACATTTTCATCACACACAAACAATGGTCAGAATATCAAGATAAGTCACCCATCAACAAGACAAACAAGTCAACAATGTCATCAAGTCAAATCACACAAATTGTCAAAACAATCAACTTATGTCTTATACAAGATGTGTCCTTCTTGGCAACAAACATTATCATTTAGGCAAATAATCATCATAGCCTTATACAACTTGTCACATCAATGACATCAGACTCAATGTCTTATATGGTATGTGTCTTTCTGAAACCAGGCTTTGTCATGCCTTACACAGATAGTCGCAAAATTGAAACCAAACTCAACATTTTATACGGTATGTGTCATCCCTAAAATCAGGGTTTATCAAACAATCATCTTATCAAACAAACAACAACAGATCAAATTTTGGCAAATATTCTTACTGGCTTTTGACTTTATGGCTTGTTTTGTCTTATCTTTTCATTTGGCTTTGTCTTCGAGTCCCGTTACTAGCTTTTTTGAAGATGTCCCATGAAGGATTTAGAGAAGCAAGGATGTCTCAGGACTCTTTTGATTTGGTTTTCAAGTCAGGTTACTAGCTTTCTTGAGGATGTCCCATGAAGGATTTAGAGGAGCAATGATGTCTCTTGACTTTGTCTTTTTATTTGATTATTGTCTGTGGTTGGTCTTGACAAAAATACTGGGGCAATTATTGCCCTTAGTATGAGTTAGGACACTCCTTGTCTGCGACTGTTTGTTTTTAGCAGGTGGATGACTTTGCACACCTTGATCAATCCCATATCATGGTGTTTATTGTCCATTTGTATCATTTAAATCGCAATGTTGATTTAATGCAAGGCCTAGTATGTATTTGGCAAAATATTGTAGATTCTACAATTTCTGATACTAACATCCATCTCTTCTATTTTACAATTCATTTTTTTGCTCTAGCATTTCTTCTTTTTTGCATCTTCCCCACCCTTATCTATGTCCCTCTATCCTTTTTTCCTTCATCTTCTATTTTTCTCATCCATTTCGAGAGCACACTCATGTTCTTTGAACCTGCCTGTCCTCTCAAGGGGGCATACCAATACCTCCTTATCATCCTTCCTCACTCTAATTTCACTGGGGCATATCTTTTTATCAATTTCTTTGACACAATACAATAAACAACATTGTATCAAAGAGGGGCAAACTATAGACACCGAAAATTGGTCTAGGCTTGTGACTTCATTTTTGACATAATTCTCATATTCATGGTTAAGATTAAATAATGTTAATTATTTAATTATTTTCTAAAGTCACCTATCTTCTATTAATTAAATAACTTTAATTATTTAATTAATTCATTCTTACCTTTATTCTTTCTTGATTAATTAAATATATATTATTTATTTAATTACGTCACTAATTAAGTATACCTACCTTTCTAAAATTAAATAAATTATTATTTAATTTACCCTCATCACATTTTCGACTATAATTAAATAATAATCTAAAATTATTTAATTATTCTTTAACTTTTTCTCCAGTTAATAAAATAAATCCTTATTTATTTAATTTAATCCTCAAATTTTGAATGTTGAATTAAATAAACATTTAATTCATTAAAATAATTATTCCTGGCATATTCTTCTATAATTAGATAATCACTTAGTGTTAGTGTAATTAATTAATTAATTATTACACTAGCATAAGTTAACTTAGGTCTACATTTAATCATTTAGTCCTAGGTTGAATTTAATCATTAAATAATGTTGTTGAGATAAGATTCCCTTCTAGAAGATGAGTTGTCTTTTCTAGAACTTATCTCTATCATTCCCTAGGTAGTTAGTTAGGGTTTCATGTTGTCACATGTAGTGTGATTTGAACACTTGGCAACATCTTGTGTATTCTAGGTTTAGCTCTTGCCTATATAATCAGGCATATGTACTCTTGTAAATTATCTAGATCATAATAATAGAATCTCCTATTTGAATGCCATTATTGTTTACTTTCTGTGTGGTTGATTATTTCTTCTTGGCAAAGGCCCTCCATTGAATACTGCAGCTTCATCAGGGACACTGTGCATCCATCATTCCAACATGGTATCAGAGCCAAAGGTGTCAGGTTTGAATCCCCTCGAGTAATGCTAAGGGGGAGATTGTTGGCAGATGGTCAGCGCTCCCCTCGGGATTTGTGACATGGACTAATCACCTCCCATGGATCCATTAACTCTAGAATTTGTATTGGGCATTAATAGGTCGATATTTTGGTGCAACGACAACTGTGGGCCAACAAGTGGTATCACAGGATGGCTTTGTTTCAGGGATTGTTGACTTGGCTACTTCTACAAGTTTGGAGGAATTCTTGAGGGGATATCACTCCTCTATTCAAATTCTACTTTGGAGAGTTTTCTAGAGTCTTCTCATTCCTTTGTCTCAACCTTTATTGGGAATCTTGAGACTATCTTGAAGGCACTTGTTTTCTCTTCAGAGCTTTCATATATCAGAATTCTTCCCTCCTCCATTGGATTGGAGTTTCTTTAGCATCCACCATTGGATTGGTTTCAGTCTTCTCTTACTGGTTTTGAGGAAACTTCATTATGGGAGGGAAATCTTGTATAGCAGTCTTTGGATCTTGTTCAACATCAGTTTCCACATCGTCCTGGTCTGTCACCTTCTTCATTGATTGGGTATGTAGCTGAGTTGATTCTGGCATTTTCATCTTCATCTGACAAGGAGACACATGAGCAACTTTCAGAGACATCATCAACATTCATACACATCCTTCCTTCCTTTAATTCCTATTCGGAATGGGAAGCATCTATGCACTTGCATTTGGTTTTGTTTCTTCCAAAAAGGAGACAAGTTGTTTGTCGACATTGGATCTTGTTTTGTTTTCAGACACTTACCATTCTTGCAGGTGATCACATGTTCTGAGGGGAATATATAGTCTCTCTATTTCCATCCTATGGGGGCGGCATTGATTGTATTGTATCTATGTGATGGATGGCATTCTTGGGGGGTATTTGGGAGTCCTCCATCCTTCCTCACTTATCTGCATTTCATCTCATTTTTGGAGAGGGGTTTCCTTCCCACTAGGTTTTACCCTTTTCTTCATTTGTGGGAGATTAGTTGCATTTTCATATCATTTGTAAATGGGTACCTAAAATGGCCATCAACTAGGACCCATCATCATCTTTGCATAATCTTTGCATTATCTTTTCCTCCCTAGGTTGCACTTATGGGGGGGTATTAGTGTAATTAATTAATTAATTATTACACTAGCATAAGTTAACTTAGGTTTGCATTTAATCATTTAGTCCTAGGTTGCATTTAATGATTTAATAATGTTGTTGAGATAAGATCCCCTTATAGAAGATGAGTTATCTTTTCTAGAACTTATCTCTATCATTCCCTAGATAGTTAGTTAGGGTTTCATGTTGTCACATGTAGTGTGATTTGAACACTTGGCAACATCTTGTGCATTCTAGGTTTAGCTCTTGCCTATATAATCAGGCATATGTACTCTTGTAAATTATCTAGATCATAATAATAGAATCTCCTATTTGAATTTCATTATTGTTTACTTTATGTGTGGTTGATTATTTCTTCCTAGAAAAGGTCCTCCATTGAAGACTACAGCTTCATCAGGGAAACTTTTCATCCATCATTCCAACACTTAGTTATCTAATTAGTCATCACCACTTAAGTCAAGATTTAGTTAAATTAGTCAGTTATCTCTTGATTTAATATATGATTATTCCTAACAAACAAACTTTCTGGGTTTATCTGTCAGTCTTATTCTTCTGTGTGCAAACCTTTATTAATTAAATAACTTTATTTATTTAATTCATTCATTCATGTGTTCAAACACAACATTTATTCTTTATCTTTCACATGCAATCATTATGCTTCTGAGTTTCAAACAGTTTCAACTAAAGATTAAATTATTATTTAATTTAATCTCCACCTTCTAACTCATGTTATTACTGACACTAAATCTCTATCGCATGGCATTCATTAATCTCAAATGTTGATCTATCTTTTGAATCTCAACCAATCATTTGAAAATCAATTTTCTATAAATTGGCTTGACCTTCGTCATTATTACTCCTCCCAAAAAAATTATACTTTTAGGAAATGACTTTAAGAATCTTCGATATTTTGCTAAATCATAATCAATAGGCCATACTTGCATACTTAAGAGAAAATCTGAGGGCAATTATTATACAACGGAAAAATGGAGAAGTGCAATAAAGGTGATTCATGGAATGGATGAAGAATTTGGTGAGATTATTCCTTTGTTCTTTTATTTATGCTTTTTAATTCCATTGTTCTTTGTTGTTAGTGTAGGTTTAGATTTGAGTTTATAGCATTAGTGTTGCTTAATCTTGCATTTATTTTTTCCCCCAACATTACATTAACCTTTTTGGTACATAAATAATAGTAGGAGTAAACAACCCACATTAGAGACAGGCCCAAAGTCGGTAGACCTTCCAATCTTGCAAACCAAAGAGCTTGGGGCTTCCTTTATTGTCATCATCATCTTCATTTTTTATCGAATTAGAAGTTTTCCTATCTACTTCTCTATGCACACCATCTACTAATGGCACACCAAATAGCTTGGAGATTCTTTTATCATCATTATCTTCAATTTTAACAGAATTGAAAGTGTTCCCATCTACGTCTTTATACATAACATCTACAAAAGGAATCCTCTTTGAGACAATACATTCTTTTGTTGAAGCTGTAATATATTGGCTATCATTTGAAAGAGAAGGAATTGAGTTGAAGGAGCTGCCAAGACAATTTCTTGATATCCCCTCCCCCATGATGCTTCAGAATTTCCTTTAACCTTGCCAGTATTGCCAACCTTTATGAGCATGAGGCATTTTGGGATAGAAAATTGGTTACAAGATCTGCGGTGATGTTCACATGTTGGGATAACAATAGAAGAAGATGGTTGCATAGATCTTTCATTTGAGCTAGCTCAGTTACCAATTGATAATTGTCCCTTCCTAGTTTCTCATTTTCTTCCACCATATTTTTATGGTTAAGAGTTGCTATTGCAGGGGAGGAGGTGGGTTCAATTGAATAGTTAATCTAACTTTCAATTTTTTATTTTTCTTTAACATTATATATTCTACAAATTGTTATTTACACAATAGGCAATAAAGTGGACCTTTAATTTACCTTCATCAATTTAAATCATCCTTTTATTCACTCTATAGTCATAATAATTTTGTTTATACAAAACTATTATTAAGGAGGGGAATTGTAGGTGTGATAATATGAGATTGGTAGCATGGTAAACACATTTGGTGCAAAAGTATATGAATATAAATTAGCCACTTGCATGCAATGGATTTCTGAGTACATATATGACTATAAAGTTGTACAATAAAAGATGGTAAGAAAAAAGGGAAAAGTGAAAGTTTATGCACAAAAGGGTGAAATTTAGTATGTGTACCTGTACTTATCATAATGATATCTTGTTCCATACAAATTCTTTGAATTCACACCAGATTAATAATATGAGGCAACATTAAGCCATAGATTTAGTATCCTATACTTTTGTTATAACATCTAAGAGCACAAATTAATTACATTCTTGAAAGAAAAGACTCATAAAATGCATTTTGGATACTCAGAACACTATTATATTGTTGGCATCTGAACCTAAGCTACAGATTCAAGAACTTGAAACTATGCTTAGGCTTGGGGCTTCTTGAACAAGCTCAATGCCATTATGTTGTTATTTATTATTTTGATGAAAGAATTTAGGAAAGAAGCAAAAATCCACACTCAGTTGGCAGATTTGATAATAAAATATTTTATTACCAAAAACAAATGAGCAGTAAATACCTTCAACCTTAGTAATGATTTTATCTAAGATATTCTCTCAAAATCAAATACCTAAAATGTATTTAAAGTACTCAAATGCTACTTTGCACATCTTTGAGCCTAAAATACAGGTTTAAGAATTTGCACATGCACTTTAGATTTAGGCCTTATTTAACAAGCTTGTACATGCATAATCATGTCATTACCTCTATCATCCTTGTTTGTATTTTTCTAGGTTGAATTGTATGACAAGAAGAAAAATTCATGTACTCGGATTGCAAATTCAATAAATAAACATGTATCTTGCATCCAAATCTTAAGGCAACTATGAATTTTGTCTCAGAAATTTTCTCAAGAGCATTGCAATAGCCAATAGCCATTATGAATACTCTGGTGTTACAGTGAAAATAGACTTGTGCTTGAATAAGGAAGAAATTCTTGCTTGATTTTTCCTAGGCTTAGTTCAAAGCTCACAGAACAGGTTTGTACATGCAAAATAATGTCATTGTCTTTTTCCTCCTTGTTACTGTGAAAGTGCAGTGCAAGAAGCAAAAATTTACACTCTTCTAGCAAATTTAACAACGGTTCATTTAATTATCATTGAGTTCCTCCGCTAGTAAATACCTTCAATCATACTTGTGACTTTATGTCTGGAAATTCTCTTATATCCTAGGACATAAAATGCAGTTTAAATACTCAAACATACTGTTTTGCAAGTCTTTGAGCCTCAATTACAAAATTACGAATTCTAAACTACAATTAGTTTTAGGGTTTGTATAACAAGCATTTAGATGCATGTCATCATCTCTTTCTTCCTTGTTTAGCCCGAAGGCTGGCGTAACATGCAAAAATTTCCACTCAACTAGCAGATGCAACACTTTGAAAATCCAATTAACATTGAAACTAAGTCATAAATACCTTCAAACTTTAGAGTTAGTTTTGTCTCAGAAAATTTCTCCAATTTGCAACAAAAAATTGTTTCAAATACTTGAATGCTACCAAATCGCATGTCTCTGAGCCTAAACAATAAAATCAAGAACATGCCTGTAACATGATTATTCATGGCAATGTCTCCTTATTTCTTCTTCATTTTCCCCTTCCCTAGGTTAAAGAAGTAAAACGTGTACACTCAACTGGAAAATTTGACAATAATTATTAGCTTATTTTGTAGCAAAAGACAAGCACAAACATTTAACTACAAACTTTATCAAAATGGTGTCCACAGAGTAAAGAACAATGATACAAAAATGAAAACTGAAAAAGAAATGGCAAAAATTGGTGGTTATTGTTGAATAGTTAAAGATAACAATATTTTCCAATGAGAATTCAACTAGGTAAAATGAAAGTTATGATATCGGGTGTGCGAACAGAAAACAAGTGGTGTGTGAACGGTTTGCAGCAATGCATATTCTTCAAACCCTAACTGCCATTTTAATCATAAACCTTACCAGCTATTCGACGTTCAATCTCTTTCAATAGACTCGTGGCCAGTTTTCTAACCGAGGAGGGTGAAGGAAGGAATCGGTGGGTGAAAGGTTTTACAACAGGTTCAATAGTTATTTTACTGCCAGTCTTCCAACACTTCGAAATTCAATCTCTCCTAGAGATTCGTGACCATTAGTGGGCCGCTCATTACTCAATCATTTCTTTGGGAAATTTGGAGGTCTAAACCCTTCCTTGTCGAGTTTTTGCAGCAACTAACAATCACGGGGACAAAGCAACGAGCACTTAAGAAAACATTAAAAAAACTGCCATAGAGCAATGAGGTCACATGATCGTATCTCATACCTTACATAATCCTCATGCTATGGCAAGTGACTTACCTCAAGATTCTGCACAAATTGTGTCATGCTTTCAAAAATTTGATGAGAATAAATGGGCAGAGTTTGCAAGCCCTACCACAACAAAGTTTTTTTTAAAATGAGACTAAGAAAACCAATCTCCCTACAAATGCTACCTCAATCTACTTCGCAAAGGGAAGCTAAACGAATGTCAGATGCAAATTTCACCTCATTAAGATCATTTCAGCATACTCCCCTGAAAGAGAAAGAGAAAACCTCATGAGAGACAAGAGTAGGGTAAAACAAGGTCACTTCCCCCTTCTCACATAGTGGGCGTGACCACTCATACTGCTACCTGTCGGCATCCTTATTGTCATGTGTGAATGAATATAGAAGTTGTATGCACTCGAAAAAACACTCAACCAACTTTAGTTAGGACTCAATGCATCTATCTCCTCCAACCCACCGTGCTCCATAAACGAAAGTGGGTCTGAAAATATCTAACTTTTAGGGCTAGGAAAAAGTACCAGTAAACAACGATCGACAAATGGTTTAACACCGACCTGTTCCCAACGTGAGACAGGTTTCGCCCCAAATCTCACACTATATATAGCCTATCGGCTAAATATAATCTAGTATAGGGGTTGACCCCACAGTAAAATGGTTAAGTTGTAAGGACAACAGTTGGGTTGTCTAAGGTTTGAATTTGGGCTATCTAAGGTTCAAATTTGATAGTGGATAGTGGGATTGTCGCACAAAGAAAGTGGTAGCGGGGTCAACAAAGGCAACAACAATGGTGGATATGGTGACAATGACAGTGGTTAAAGTGGTGGTGGCAGTGGTGGTTATGGAGATATCAAGGATGAGGTCCACCGTATGTGGCCTCACTGGTTCATAGCTCCAGTCAACAGCGTAAGATGTTGTCCCTTAGCAGCGATTTACCGAACAAAAATATATATAATTTCGTACAAATTACATGATAAATATTAGTTTATTTTTTTTAATTTTTTAATCATTTTAATATAAATTTATCAAATAAATAATATATAATGAGATAAAAGCAATAAATATATTTATGTTTTTTATATGTTTTTATGAATGTAGTTAGAATGTATCCAACCTCCAATTTTTTTGTCATATCAGTGTATCGTATCCTCTTACCTATACTTACACTTGATTTTTATTTGATGACCTAACCTTCTTTCTAAAATGGCAATACACCTAGTCATGTAAAAGAGTTTATGGCCTCCTCTCTAAATCAACCCTTATGCACCCATACTTCATTTAGAGCAACCACAACCCTTGAAACCCACAAATTTGCAAGGATGAACTCAAAGGGTTAGATTAATACCTTTAAAAGAACAATCACTAGACCCAATTTTTCATCAAGAAATAAAATGTATGCTCTATAATGATGCTAGAGGAATTTTGTGACAATTTAGGATACAATCTAAGAAAATATAATATTCCAAGGAAATATTGGTTCCTTAAAAAAATGGGTATTTTAATAAAGCATTAGCCACACATGTTCAACCCAATTGAGGACCTATTGGGTCGTAAAACCATAATTACACAATCCTAAGTATTATCCTATCCTCAAGACCAATAAGTTGTGTTCAACAAAATGTGGATGATTAAAGGCCAAATTTTAAGACTGGGTATTCTCTCCTTCAATTCGGGCTTAAGTAAATCTAGGAGGGTGTTCTTAAAGATATTGTTAATAGAACATCTAACCAATTAAGGTGAATCATGACTAAAATAAAAATAACTATATTCAATGCACACTTGACCCCATAGATTAACTAGCTACTTGTAAGACCTCTTATTAAGCTAATAACTACAACCTTGCATATGCACCCAAAGATGACAACAATACATTATCCCCACAAGTGAATCCACTTAACATTTCATATGCAAGTGCAAGGTATAGGAATGCATGACATGATTCTCTAACAATATTATCTATTTGAGGTCACTCAATGAATTTCCCCTAAGTTATAATACTTAATCGTATGGCAACATGTATTACTCTAATCTACTCCTAATATGGATTTGGTATGGAGGTTGATGAGGGTATCATTTTGAATTTCTTGATTAATGGTAGAATCTAGTATAGGATCATCTTGGATGTCATGATTAGAAATGGGATCTTGATCAAAGATTGGATTAAATTGGATATCATGATAATCTAGAGGGTATTCTTGGATAGAATCAAGGCTAGGATCATGATCAAAGAGTGGATCATCATGGATGCTATAAATAGGATTTTGATCAAGATTATATTATCATGGATGTCATGATCATCTAGAGGGTATTATTGGGTAACTTGATCTTGATTTGTCTTGGATTTTATTTTATTATGCTTTGGAATTTTCTCTTGACATAGATTTAATGGTTTAGGTAATGAAATGTGATCTTGGACAATGATAGAATTCTCTTGGTTGGAATCAGGGTTTTGGATAGGAAACTCTTGAGTTAGATTGATAGGTGATGGAGGGAATGATGGTGGGAATGATGATGGAAGATGGTTGGATGATATATGGATGGCTGGATAGGGATTATGAGTGATTGTTATTGAGGATATGGTGACATGTTATAAAGTGGATTTATGAATTGTTGTTCAAATGTGGGGGGTGTAGGTATATGTACCCTTCTCATATTATGGGATGTCCTACTAGGCATCATACTCATGTTCAATTATTATGGGTAGGATCGCTTGATGAAGTTACTATGTCAATGGAATCTATGTATTTGCATTATGTCAATGGAATCTATGTATTTGCATTAGGTGTTTGTTTTATTATGGTAGAGGCATCAAAACCCATAGGAAGCCTAGCTCCCTTTCATGCAAGTTTTAAAAGGTATTTGGTGGGATATTTGGCCATGATTACCTCTATTACATATAGAAACTTAATATTTCACAAGGCCTCGTAAAATTCCTCCTGGGAAAGACTTTCTTCAACATAAGTTAGAGTAAACTCATCTTTAGTAGGAGGTAAGGTAGATCCTAGTTTGGGTGTGGGTTGTGGACTTGAGGACGTCTCAAATTGCATTATGCTTGTGGAGTAAAAAATAGGGTCTATTATAGGATCCATCTGATTTTCTTGCTATGTGACCTTTTTTCAACCATATAAGACCTAATATGCTTAAGTATTTTTTATTTTTTTTTATAATTTTCTATTTTTGGGGATTTTTCAAATGTTTTTGGGTTTTTGGGATTTTTTTATTTTTGGTTTTAGGTAATGATAAATGGTGTATGATTTTGTTTTTTTGATATTTGAGGATGGTAATGATAAATGATAAATGATAAATGATAAATGATAAATGATATATGATTATGGATTTTGGATTTTTTACCTTGTAAGATAATGTAGACCAAAGTAATCAAAATGAATGCTTATATCTTTGAAGGATAAAAGTTATGATCATGGTTAATAGGAGTTAAAACCAAAATAGACTTATGAATTTAGGGTCAATTATTGATGAATTGATGAAAGGATAAGATATCAAAACATCCAAAGGATAACTGTGGTCTGATCAAAATCTAACTAGGATAAGATTAGTGGATGTGATTGATGAATGATGATGTGGTGTAAATGATGGTAGACTAAAGTGACCACAAGAAAAGTATAAAACCTCAAAGGTAAAATGATCAAGATGATGGGGGAGAAAATTCAAAACCCAACTAGATTGATGAGTTTAGGGCCAGCTATTGATAAGATGATGGAAGGATATGAGATTCAAGACACTCAAGGGATAAATACGGTCTAATCAATATTGGTTGGTTTCCTAGCTTGAAATATAAGGGTGGATGATTATAATGTTGGATGAAAAACCTTAATCTAGGGATGCAATCTAGCTAAGCAAAGGAAAATGTGAATTCTAAATCAAAGAAGTTGATAGGTCTTAGGTATCTAGGTCAATTAAGTTCAATTTGGATTCAAAGGATAGATCCTAACTTGTCTCAATGTAGACTATGGTTGGCTTCCTAAAAATGGAGTGTTTGATGTGTTATTTGTGTGAGGTTTTTTTATTTTATGATAACACACACTCAAAAAACACTTGGAAGAAAAAGTGGTTGTTTGACTTTGGATTTGGGGAAATAAGGCTTAAGGCCAAAAGCCCAATGACTTCATGAGTTTAACACAATTGAAGACACTTGAAAAATAAGAATAACTTAATTATTCAAGTAGGATTGTTAACTTAGCATAGGTTCACCACACCAAAGGTGCTAATACACCAAGATCAATGTGAAACACTTCTCTTTCGAGAGTGGATATCTAGAGGTCCAGTAGCATAGGCCCAATATAGCAACAGGATCATCTTTCCTCTCTCCTTGTGAGACTAAAGAATCCAAACCCAATAATTTATATCTCTACTCAAGGGCGTATGTGGTGAGTAGCTTCTGACATGATATTGTACCCTACACCACACTAAGCACTGGTTGATGGCTCCTAAGCTTCTAAAAACAAAGGTTTCTAGTAGGGGACTATCATGAACAAAGGGCTTTTCTATAATAGCTCGAGAACTAGGAGGCCTATTGGAAGTATGAGTAGCTTGTGTGTTGTCATTTATGTCAATAGTTCTAAGTTGTTGCATTGATGTCAATAGGCCTATGGAGATATTGCTGGAATTTTGTAATGATGCTTTGACTAGCTACATTATGTTGTAATTAGTAGTGTCACTAGTGTCAACCTCTAGTGTTGCTTTTCTAAGCTTTTGTTGGTGGGTGCTCAACCTATTATGTGTGGTTGAGTTGCTATAGTAGTCTAGTGGTAATGAAGAAGTGTTGAAGATGATGAGAATTTGGTTGTGGTGCTTGGTTTCCAAGTGATTTTGAGAAAATTTGAAGAAAAGAGAAAATAATGTGGTTGAGAGGTGTTTAGTATAGCAAAGTAGTGATCTAGTTTTTCTCTGCATTTCCTCTATGTTGAAGATATGCTTATGCGGTTTAGATATGTTGATCAAAGGTATTTAGAGGTGTTATATCAAGAGTTTTAAGTTCTAGATCATTTTATAGATAAAGTTATTTTTATCAGTGTGTGAATTGTGTATTGTAGTAGTGTCTAGGAGAAATGGTCTAGCTCCACATTTCTTCACAGTGTGGTTTTTGGTCTTGTGGATCTAAGGATGTGCTCAAATTTCTCATATCTATCTTCAGTTCGAGTTATTTGAAGTTTGGTGCTTTGCAAGGTTGGATTCATGTGTTACAGTATGAGAAAAGTTAACTTGGTGTATAAGATGAGTATGTTCTTTAGGTGAAAGTTGTTGCAAAGGAATTTGTTGGATTTAAGATGTTTATAGAATATTCCAAATTATGTTCAAGTGATGTATGTTTTCTGTGAGTCATCTTTAGATCTAAGGAAGTATGTACTTGAATGTTCAATGGTGTTTACACAGGTTTGGCTGACCTTGGGTGTTTACACTAATTGCAGATATGCTTTGATGTTTATGGAAGCATGGTGTGGTGTGTATGTGTGTATTTAGGTTCGAGTTAAGGTGTGGTGTGGTC
>CM021108.1:50305710-50330193 GCA_007115665.2 Sequoiadendron giganteum
CACCTCTCTTGAAAGGTAATCTCTTGCAAACAAATTGCAGAAAACTACCCCAAGGTCTCTCGGGTGTCAGGTCATGACTTGCTTGGAATAATTTAGTTGATTAATGTGATTTGTTGGTAATCACAGGGTGGCCTTTATGGTTTACAAAGCATGAGAAGTTGGGTTTGCAAATGGAGTTTCAAGGTGTTGGACGTAAATGAACAGTGGTTGTCCACTCAAAATAGCAAGCTGAAACTCCAATCACCAAGTTTATCATTGTGATGGTGCTTGGAATCCTAAACTATCAAATATCTAAAAGAAATAGCAAAAGAGGAAGGATAAGAGAACCTAATCTAATCCTAAGATATGAATGAACAGTAACAATGGATGATGCTACAGCAGGCCAGACTTCCATGAAACTAAATTTTGCTTGGCCAAGAGAACCTACAGCTACACAAAACTAGTGCAATCTTCTAAAGTTTACAAATTTTTAAATTGTGTATTCACCTCATGAACATACAATTGAATTTAGTTGCAGAAATGTTAAATAACTCAAACTAGCTTTACAAAGTGATTCATCATCAACAAATCACAAAAAGCATGAACTTGAAAGAGGTCAACACCATAACATTCTTCACCATCAAATAAATTCAAGTAACTATAAGCTAAAACTAACATGGAAGTTGAACCATCCATGCATAATGAACAAACTCAAAAAAAACACCCATAAAATCATGCAATGCTTCCTTCTATTGCTACAAAATTCCCTTTACAGCAGTTCTCTAACCATTTACAAATGAGGGGCAAACCCCTATTTATAGTTTTCCAAAATTAGAATGAATGGACAAGATTAATTTACATTGTGTGGCCTAGATTCATTTACATTAGGGTTTCACCTACCCCCAATATATATAGGAATTTAAAATACATTTGTCTTATTCATATTTTGTCATCTAGTGACCCTAGCACTGTAGCAGTTTTATCATGTAGTGGTTGTCTTCCCTGCTATGGCTGAAAACTATCAAAAGATGCCCTATGTCTGATGTGTTTGCAGCTTTTCTTCATCTGATTGAATGAACCCTCTTGAAAATTTGTATTGCCAAAGAGCGGAGATGCTGCTCCTGATCTTGGTAGATCGCTCCTGGTGGATCATGATCGTTTGATGAAGGATAAAACAACTTCCACTCATTTCTGATTTTGGTAGACAACCATCTAATTTTCAGGCATTGACTTCCTTTGGCATGGTTCCATAGGCAAGCCCCTGGTGGCAAGATTTCATTTGCGAGCATTATCTTAATTACAACCATGTGCCAGATTTAGTTTCATACATGAGTCTTTGATAATTTAAAAACCTTTCCTCCTTCGGGCATGGCTCCATGTGCAAGTGTATTCATATCCTCGTTCATTCTGCACATAGCAAAGGAAATTTATTAAAATAAAGCACCCACGTAAGGTTAATGAAGAATTTAATTATGATTAAATGCAAGAAGGGATACTTTAATTCAAATCCATGGAATCCCCATTTAAGCTTTGATCGTCCCTCGATCCCACATAGTGACCGCGGGCTGTGAAAATTCAAGTCACAAAGCCCTTTTCATGAACGATTAGGGAATTGTTATATTTTTTATCACCTATACACCATTGAGATATTTCTCATCATCAATTTTACTCACATACCTCGTCGGACGGGAAGGCCAAATCACCAGGGTTCATGTAATTCTCTTCAATTGTGGATGTTAATTTTGTCAAACTCAAGCACTTCCTGCCATTATGATAAATGAACCTCATACTCTGTGGCCCCTAGAAAAACTAATAGAAGTTGGAGAATGGATAGGCATGATGCCATTTGCAAAAACCTTGGATGTGATTGTCGTTTGTGGGAAGGAGGTGCAGGGGCTCCGTGTGTGAATGTCGCAGCGAATGGCAGCAGGGACGAGAGCCTTTGAGTTGAGAGATTTCGTAACGAGGGGCTTGGACAATGGGATATGAGATGACGTGGTAGAGATTCTTTTAGGTGGTGCTAGGGAGTAAGGTCTCTGCATAATCATTGATGTAGTGACTCCTGCACTATGTGAATCACTGCCATAGTCCAACCATCGACAAGATGTGAATGGTATCACTTTGATTACCACATCCCTGCTAATTTCTGCAATAAGGAGCCCATCAGTGGGAACACAAAAGCCGACCACTCACACACTCGGGGGTCTTGCGCATTATTGTAATCAAGTGGGTCTCCATATACCCTCACATATCCTTATATATAATCATGATAGACATCTTAGCGGGGAATCCATATTTTGCAAAGCTTGGCTTACTTCATGAGTGTGCAGAGATCGCCACTGAAATCTCGTGTCATGGTCATGCAGATCGTGTGCAGACAAACTGTTGATTATCGCCTAATCTTTGCATGCAGTTTAAACTAGATACCATGTGGGGATGAACAAGCCAAGTGAGTTATTGCAGACATACTTCATTAATCAGTGTCACTCATTTTACTGAGGATAAGCTGCTTGCGATCGTTGCACTCAAAGCCCACCCGCATTCTTTAGGTCTGTGATCCGAGCACATCTCACTCCCTTTCATAGGTGAAATAAAGTATGCCCCCCGTAGAGTGGCTTACTAACTCTTCGTTAGAATCATTATTATTCCTTCGTTTATAGGAAAACATGAGGCTGCGGGAGTTGGATATGAAATGCCACTTATGAGCGCCCCTTTTAATGGTGTGGGCATGAAAATGCGGTAGGAATGAGGTTCACAGCCATCATCAACTCCTTCCATTGAAAGAGGTATAGAATATAAAGAAAACTTGGGCGTCTGTCATTAACACATTTTTACATAAGGCGTCTACCCTCCTTTAATATTATTAAATTCCCAAAGCCTTTCATAATGGTGCACATCATAGGATTACGTAGCCATTGATCCAACCGAGCCATATTCTCCTGGAATTTGAGAGAAGTAGAATGCAGGCATCACATGCCTCGATTCCGCGGAGATATCCCATGAGAATGTTGCGTGGCTATGCCATTAAGAAATAACGAAGAGGTGGCTGGCACCTGCCAATGAGGGACCCGTAAACGATCAAAATCCATAAAATAGGAACTTACGGAAATAAAAGAGGGTGTCACTGTTAAATTCTTCAACGAAGACATGGGAACGCCGAGATGGTGCTCTATAAGCTACAACATGATTACACTTCATGGATTATCGAAATCCACTGGATGTACACTGAATCCAATCACACTATTCGTCGTCGTTTATCACCTCATTGCATTATGAGTATAATATTGATGATGATGTTGTCGGGGAGTAAGAATGCGGATGTCGAATGAACCAATGTCGTATGCAGTGAAAAGAGTGTAGGAAGCCGTCATTGGGGTGCTATAAAGGAAATGACCTTCTAATGACTGTCGTCCGCATTGCATCATTTGCAAACAAAAGCTCTGTAACATGAAACGATGAACCACAATCTTTAAAGTTGTGTCATCGGGAGACCGCCCTCCTCTCGTAATACCTCTTCAACTCGTCACAGGATTTGTGTCGCACCTACAGTCAATAACAACACAATTCAACAAAGGTGAGGTGCACATACACATTTAATGAACTCATGATATGTCGTTAATCAATGGGTAAATGCACATCACTCACAACTTCTCTTGATGCTACTTGCCTCGGCGATGAGATGATTCAAACTGAAACCATTATATAAGATGGGATGGCACCCCCCCAAAGAGCCCGATTTGGCTTCTTACCAACTTCGTGGCAAAGTTGACCTTCCACGTTCTCTCGAAAAAAATTATGATGTATGCGTCCCTTCATCATCTCGCCCTTTACTTAAAGGGGGTCAAGACTCTTCAAGCTGGTAACTAATTTACGGATTATGACATGATGTGCTTCATTTTATACTAGTCTGTTCCCTGCGAGTAAAAGTGAATTTGCCCCTCCTTAATTGAAATGAAGAGAATGTGGGAAGCCACCATAGAGGGGTTGTTTAAATGGCGTTGAGAAATGCGGTGCCCGCGTGGGTGATGTCCGCCAGGGTATATGCGGAGGAGAGACTACGAGAAGAAGGTATTAAACTGTCGTAGGTAGCGGCATGCACACCCATGGCTCCCACACAAGTAGAGTCCACAATGGTCATCTTAAGACTAAATCGCCCCCCTTTTCATGATTTAAAAGGGAAATCCTAAATCCACCCCCTCGATAATACCCATGGGCCCATGATCCAAACACAATAGCGAGCTAAATTCTCTTCATTCGATCATTGTAGTAAGCTCGTCACCTTTTGAAATATTTAACACTTACAAGACCATTCTCATTTTTCATACGAAAGATCCCTCATTAGTCAATATATCATCATGGTCGAGACCAATCTTGATGACACACTTTCAGCCTCGCGCCCATTGATTAGCACCAACTCGAATCATTATTAAATTCAAAGACCTTCCAATTCGTCAAGCCCTCCTCATACAAACCACAACGATTTGGCCATGCTAGAGGAAGAAACACTTTCAAATCACCAATGATAGGTAGATTACCCATGATAGAGCCAACATGAGAACTAGTTGCACCCGCCATCGTGAAATTGACCAAGTAGAGCACGGGAATAGAAGATACCACTGTTGTCACGAGAGAAGAGTGCGAGACACTGGGATGGAGACGCCATTGAAGTGGCACCATAGGTAGTGGCTTCTACCTTGAAATTCTGAGTAATTTACGCGAAGGGATAACAACCATTGCCCCATCCTTCATATTATACGATCGCCAAGATAAAGAAATTCAATGTCACGAATGAGCTTGGTAACCATCAAAATCAATGATTTTAATCTACATAGTCGCACCCAACCCACGATGATAGCCATGATGTATATGTGTTTGATGATGGCAGATTTCACTCCAAATTTGGTGTTACACTTAAGATGGTGATTGGCATACACTTCATGGACAACCCTTCTTGAATTCGATCAATTTTGCACAAATTCACCTGCACCATGTCGTAGTCAGCATGTTGAACGCAGTTAGAATATCGAAGCATTCACATCATTTCCTGATTAATAACAAAACAGATTTAAAGAATGCAAAATTGAACAAGAGAGAAAACAAGAAATTTTACGTGGTTCGGCATTATGCCTACATCCACGGGGAAAGCAGGAGAATTCTTTGTATTAATCACAGCACACTCCAATTTTTGCAATTACAAGTAGTCCAATATATAATGGACTCTGCTGCAACTGTATGCTAAGTTTGTACCAACAAATTTCCAAACCTACATTGTTCATTTGTACCAGTTTTTGTTTGGAAACAAAACAACTTCAGGTGGTTATACGGGACTTCACATCCCAACAATCTCCCACTTGAAGTCCAAACTAAGCTGTGAACAAATCAGACATTCTCCTACTTCTCTCCCATTGTCACATCTTGAAAATACCAAGAGAAATCCAACTTCATCTTGAAAGCCAAAACACCAAGACCTCCATCACAACTAGAATGAGCGCATTCACCGCGTCGCTTCGTTAACATTCCAGCTGCACACATGCATGAACTTCTCCCATTATACTTTCTTCTTCAATACATCCATCAGATTGCTCAATACTCCCACTGCATGAACAATGTATGAATGAATGCATACCTGGAATGAGCGCATTACTCGCGTCACTTCGTTAACATTCCAGTCAACTAGGCACCATCACAAGTGACACCCCAAACTTCTCTAACAAGGGTGACTCAACCATAGGCCACCACTACCACTGTAGCCATCTTTGCTACAACAATGAGTGTATCAACAAATGTTCTCTAACCCCAAAAGAACTCCAACCTCATCCAAAATTTCCAAGTATCCAGAAAAAAAAAATACCTCCATGATCAATCCATGCTAAGCTCCAAAAAACAACACTGCACCATCATGAAGCTCTTCAAGCAAATGACCAAAGTACTCAATACCAAGAGCAACAACAAGACCACTGTCAAAACTCTCACTGCACGTCTGCATAACTTGAGAGCATAACATGACACCATGATCTAGCATCTCCACAAATGAAGACCACATGCTCCAAAGAACATAAAAAACTTCATGCTAAACACTCTAATCGAGAATCAAGAGTCCACCATGACACAATAAACAACATATCCTGTAAACAAGAATCAACATCTCCAATCACATGAAGATAACCATCACCTGACCACAAAAAAAACTCTTTCTACTAAGAGCTCCCACTGAAACCTGATACCGATCTATCTATGGTATCATGATAAGCATGTTGGACACTCTAATCATCCCTGCACTCTTTTTCCTTTGGCATGTTTCTTCTGTAACTTTCAGCCTCTGTATCAATTATATCGCTTCCTTTCAAAAATTCCTGGCACACAATTCTTTAGTCGTGCAACTATTTGACTCCTTCCATCCTCTAAGAAGAAAACATCTTCTCAAGACATCCACCGAGCTCCAAGGCCACCGAGAATTTTCCCAGCATCTTCCCCAGACCAATTCCACAGGTGAACCCCTGGCGGCTCTTATAAATTGCAATCTCAAGTCCCGGTTTCGAACCCCCGAGGCACGACCCCTGAGAAAGCTTAATCACCTCATCCTTCTCCAAATGAAAGCTTTCTGTCACATTATGCACATTCGGGGTGGGAGATTCCACAGTAACAAGTGGTACAACAATCTTTTGAACAACAGGAATTCTCAGGGCAAGTCCGCCCACCAAAACCTCACCCTGCTCATCCCAGTTAGAGATCTTGGGGCCCAGGCTCTAAGAGAGACCATTGGGGATGACTCTCCACTTCCGGCTCCTCCGGCTCCTCTTCCTCTTCCGCAACAAAACCAGCCTCAGCTTTGCTTGCTCCTTCACAATTTTCTTGTATTTTCTATACATATAAGGCAAGTTCAAAGGTAATACATAGATTTACCATCATCTCACTAAATATTGAATGCTTTCCAATGTATGAAGGCAGATAAATCAGAGAAATCACGAGCCAAGTGCCACCAACTAAGTGTGCAGAGCCCTAGCTTGAAATACTGCCGAATAAGAAATGGAAGATTTATTGGAGTTTAAAATGTCGATTAATGGATCTAGAAACCTTCCAATATGCCAACAAATGCCTTCAATAAAAGTAAATGTGCCTTCAATCCTGGCAAAATATGCGCAGCCAAATAACAATTGACATGAGCCACAATACAAAATCACTCCTATAGATAACTTGTTGGCCAATGAAGTTGTAGGTCGATCCAAGAACTGCGCTCAATAAGAAATCTGAACCATTATGTCAATATGCCAATATGCTCGATGGAGCCGATCCAATGGATGATATGAGCCTCAATGCAAGCCAATCACAAATGATCGTGGGCATGCAAAATGGCTTTCCGAGCCATGGCCATCCATGCCGCTCATGATAGCATTCATGGTCTCCACCATTTCCATGATAGAATGAAATATGAGGAGGATGTCCACCACCACTAGCGTCGCTGCCACCGACATCTTCCCCCACGCCATTGTGCCCTAGTTCTTCAAGGAAACCCTCGTTACACTGAGGGTAGACCTTCTCCTCATCCCTGGCAGCCGTCATAGCCACCGATGAATAATACGCGGTCTCTGCATAACAAAGCCATCGAGCCACTAGAATGGATTCGCTGACCATCACACAGAAAGTGGCATCTCAAAACTTAGTTGTCGAGACAGACCATAACCAAAATCAGACTCTAATCTGCAAAATTCCTTGGACAAAAAACCTCTGTGACCACTAGAGAGGTAGTGACGGGCCAACGGATCTCAACCAATGCTGATCTTAGAACAATGAAATCAATCTGCTAATCAAAATAGATGTTGATTTCAAGAAAATAGAACAATTTTGACAAATACCTACAAATGTGGTTGATTGCACCACATCGTTAATGGTTCACAGGCCAAGACAACATAGAGGCCCCCTCTAGAGCCCGATCTCTCAATCAGAGCACGATTAACAAAACTGCATTATGCCAACTCCACACTATCATAGAAGATGCATCAATGTCCGCAATTGTCTGAAGGGAAGAAGTCATGCTACAGGGGATCCTTCATAAACTTTAAAAAAAAACTGCAATCAGAAAATGAGCATATGAAAACACCCAGTGCTCTGATACCAGTTGTTAGAATATCGAAGCATTCACATCATTTCCTGATTAATAACAAAACAGATTTAAAGAATGCAAAATTGAACAGAGAGAGAAAACAAGAAATTTTACGTGGTTCGGCATTATGCCTACATCCACGGGGAAAGCAGGAGAATTCTTTGTATTAATCACAGCACACTCCAATTTTTGCAATTACAAGTAGTCCAATATATAATGGACTCTGCTGCAACTGTATGCTAAGTTTGTACCAACAAATTTCCAAACCTACACCGTTCATTTGTACCAGTTTTTGTTTGGAAGCAAAACAACTTCAGGTGGTTATACGGGACTTCACATCCCAACAGAACGACCCTTGTTTTGTCATTTGCGAGCTTGCAAGATGTTATGCGGATATGTCATGTGGAACAAAGAGTGTGTAGATCCATTTGCAGAGATGTTGTATAAGAATGTCGTAAAGAGCGGTTGAGGAGGTGGCGACCCCGCAGCAAAGAAATTTGCAATCAGACACCAAAGGGGACAACAGACTCCACATATAGAGGTTCTGCGGGAGCAAGTGTACAGGCGGTCGTGATAAGGATACCCCAAAGCACTGGAATAACATGTACGAAGGCCCACGCGGTGGCTCCTACATGGAAGACCTTCGTGGACTTCTTTTGGTAAGACTTGTTCGCAACACGCAGAGCTAAGAAGAAATCGTGCTATCAAAATCATCATTTAGGAGCTTAGTATTATTTACCATGGATGGGAACATCATCCGGTGAAAATGACCATGGGGAAAAAGGGCAATGCGGGTGAATGTGAGCGTCGTTTTGCAATGGCAAAATGGTGGACGACAATTGCCATGGGGAAGCCTACATAGCGAAAAATGGCACTGGTGGGCTGCGAGCCTGCAAAGCGGAGATGTAGCAAAGATTTGTCATCATGAAATGATATCGTGGTAACGGCATCCCACGAGCAACATCCTATGAGGGGGGACCTTCCAGTGAGCTCTGACTTCAGAGTTCACCGCAACTTAATGGTTTCGTTCCGAGGAAATGGTGAATGTGGGTCCCACCCAGCGGGACGACGAGAGCTCAACCGTTTGGGAATGGTGGTCGGGTGAGGGCAGGAAGTGCACAAAGACCTGCAAGCATATTTTGGACTTGGGCAATTTTGAAGGGCCGGGCTTAACCAGCACACTCTAAGCATTGACCGCTTAGGTGTCTGGTTCATGTAGGCCCCACTTAACTCGACCATTGTCTCAATTTTTTAACTCTAGCGATTTCTCCATTCCCGTTTCCGTCCCCGTTTCACACAGTCAATCAAAATCCCGCGCAGAATTTGATTAAATTCAAAACCCGCATAAACTCTTTCCCGCGATGTTGGTATTAGCAGTGGGGATTGTTTCTGCACATATTTGCGAGTGTTCAAGCTACTTCTAAATTATTGTGGGCTACTTCGATCTTGTTGTCGCAGAAGGTAAGAAACTTATAATATTTTCTCAGTTCTATTGTTAAGTTTGTTAAGGTTGCTCTAATAATATTGCCTGTATATATTATTGCAGGCGTGTACTTCCTCGATTGTGCCAAGCTCATAGAAGTGGATCTTGCTGCATGGTACGAGCAGTTTTTGAAGTTGTAAAAACAAGTATTGCAGCTTAGTCAATCGAATTTGTTTTTCCTCTGTACATCACAACCACCATTCTTGTGGCTTCTCCAGTTCCATAAAGTTGAAACAAATTTTTTCTTTCAAATAATATGTATGATTGCTTTCCAGAATTAAATCCTTTTTATGTGGATATTTCCAAATAAAATATAACAGTTCATACCGATTTTAATTGTTTGGGAAAAATTGTTTTGGGTTGTTTGTGGTGGGTGATTATTTTCACATATTCTTCTTAGATTAATATTGTAAATTTTATCTATATAATCTAGAAATGGGATTTTGGATTTTTTTTCAATTTAAATTTTATATTTTTCATGTATTTAATGAAACTTCTTTTTATTTTGTTATTAAATTTAGATTAATCAGATGTATTAGAGTTCAATTCAATGCCACAATTAATTTTTGAATTTTTTTTTTTTTTTACTCTTATTTTTTTCGTTAGTTATTGAATCAATTTAGTACATGTTTGCACAATTTATTACTATATATTAGTATTTAAAGACATTTATTTGTCCGTTTAAATACACGAGAAAGGGTCACCTTAAAATCATAAGAAATTCAATCCTTAACTTTATGATTTAATACAATTCCATAATAAAAGATTCATTTGCTCTATCGAAAATGTCTTTTGATACAAGAGGTTCCAAGCTAAGCTTTGAAATTTCTTTGATTTACAAAATATTATCAGTATGGACCTACAATTCTTATCTAAATTTAGCTAGAATACTTTTTATCAAGAGTGCCCATTGACTCTATCATGTAGAGCCATAGCATCTTTAATGATATTTGACCCTTGTGACATAAATCGTTTGGCTATTGTTTTATAGCATTTGAAATGTATTTCATTTCCTCAATGGTTGATGGATCTTCTTGAGAAAATATGATAGGGGTAACAATTGGCACATCAAAAGATTGGAGAAGTCCAACCAATTATTATATAAGAGGTCATTTGTCTCACTTGCTCCCTCAATTGTTGTTTGGTTTTATAATCTTTATCCATTTTAGAGATGATAGTGATAACTATTTGCATAACTTCAATTTTAGAGTATCTTGATTGCTTATCGAAATTGACCCCAAAAAACTTATTGTGTAATGGTATCAATTCTATGTCATCTTTGTCAACCATTGGAGTGGCAACCACTACAACTCTTGATCCTTGTGCATTTGTCAAAATGGAAGAGATAACCCTAAACCTTTTACTTTGACATGGCTTCTCAATCTTGAATATAATGGAAAATAAATCATCAACAAAGGGATTTTATGTTCTCTCTCTTCTTGATTGTAAGGTCCAACCAAGTGAGAATTACAACCAAATATGAATTGAATCTTGTTTTAAAATTTTCTTTTTTTCTTTAATGTCATAAATAATTTGCACATGGGATTTCAAGAGAGGGGGAGAAACATGTGGAGGAAAATGTTTAGAAGGGAATCTCTTAGGAGATCGAAGAGGAGAGGGGATCTTAGGAATAAGGTCTTTAGGGTATTTCCCTCTTGATGGTGATCCTTTAGGATTTATCACCTTTCCAAGAGAAGCCTCTAGGATCATAAGGGTTTTCTCTTGCATAAGAGGAACAAGGGGTGAATTTGGATATGGGAGAAGAGGTTGAGTAAGGGCCTTCTCTTGCATGAAGGGATATTGAGGTTGCAACTTCTTTATATACCTCAAGGGTTCCATTACCTTAAAAACATATTTTGGATCCTTCTTTCTCTAAAGTGATCGTTCTTTCATCTCTACTTCTTTCTCCATATCCAAAATGCTCAAATTTGGAAGCCCTAGCTATAGTGATTTTTTCTTTCTCTCGACCTCCTTCTTAGGATGATCCTTTGAAATTATATTGTCTTTGGATGCTTCTTTGATATCAAGGTTGGGGTCTTCCAATTTCTTGTTGAGCTAGGTCAAGTTACTATCAATGACTCTTCTACTTATAACCTCCAAGGAGATTTCCTCTTCCTTAGACTACTTCACATATAGAATATGCAATTTAAAAATGCTTATTTGATTATAAACCCCATCTAGAACATTACCATCATTTAATATATTATTTGGAATGCTTTAATTAGGGAGGTAATTTGATGAGTGTGATAATGTTATGATATATATATATATAGTAGGTCATGGTTATCTCTAACTATTAGAAATTGCATGCATTATTGCTCATGGTCTTGTTAGGCACACAAACTTAACAAAAAATGTTATCCCTAAAAAAGTTGTATACCACATATATATTAGTTTGTCTAGCTAGTATGGTTTTAACCCACTTGGTAAAATAATCAATTGTTGTCAATACATGAGTATGACCAACACTTGAATGTAGGCTAAGTGTCTCATTTAATTTTAGGTCCTACTATTAAAAATATTCTTTGATGATTACAAGTCTTAGAGGTAAAGAAATAAGCTTGGGTTTTCCTAAGAATTGTCGACAAGCTTAAAACTTAGCAACCTATTTATGTGCATCCTTGAACATACCTAGCCAATAACTTAACATACTCTCAAAATATTGTAGGTGGTTATAGATAATGGGAAATGAAAACCATGTGCTTTATTATGAAAGGTCTCAAGAATTAAATATTCTACTACTCTTTGTCAATGCATCTAAAGAAAGTTCTTTCTTGTATAAAGAATTACCCCGATTAACATATTTTATTTTTCTAAGCTTAATTTATTTCTTCTCTTTGGCATTATGGTGGGGTGGAAACTCTGGATAAATTTTAAAAAAGCAATGTTAGAGTACCACTCATCTATAGATACAACAAAGAGTGTTAATGGCAGTTCTTCAAATTTGTTCACTTCTTTTACTAATTAATTATCTATGATAAGTTTGCATAATCCCTATCCTCTTATAAGTTTGGTGGTCTTAATATCAAAATAATTTTCCTATACTTTGGCTATCCATTTCATTGTTTTATTAAATTCAATCTCTTGATGAGTGGGGATAGTTTTTACTATTTTATCAAGGATCAATACTTGATACAATAGGAATTCAAAAATGTAAGCTTAATCTGTTTGAAAAACTTGACAATATAAGTGCATATTTTTCTATCATTGAATAAATCAAATCATGATTTTTCAAAGGATCACTCTTGAAAGCCATACCTAAAATTCAGCACCCTCGTCATTCTTTTAAAGAAATATTATAGACATGGTGTGTTTAAATGTATAAGAGTAAATTATAAATTATTTTGGAAATTGGGCATGCCAAATGAGCTATATCTACTTTGATTTATTCAAATCTTGTTTTCCTTCTTAGTTGGACACTTGAATATTATTTTATCTTCTGTCATCTCTAATATACATTTAGTTAGTTCTTAAAAATTAGAAACAAACCTTCTCAAGAAGTTCACTTGAGTGAAGAAAGTCCTAATGCTAGGTTTACTTGTAGGTTTAGAGAAAGTTGTACATAGCCTTGAATCATGCAAGATCAATTCCAATTCCTTCTTTTGAGATGATGTGACCCAAAAGATACTAAAAAATTCAAAGAAAGCAAAGCAAAAAATAAAATATTTTTTTGTGATGAAATACTTCTCTTACATTAATGAATAAGCTCTTTCAATATAATTGTTAATGCTCTTTCTGGGACACCCAAGTTTGTTACTTCACTTTTATTATTTCTACTAATTGTGAGGTTTACATTATGGTAAGATATGCCAATAATATATTTTCTACTAACATCAATGATAGAACTATGGAAGATAACATATTTTTAGTAAAAAATGTTCTCATTCTATATAAAAATAAAATCTTCTTAGTTGTTAAATCTAAAATGGAAGAGAATATTTTAAGAGCTTTACATGTTGCATCACTAACTAGACACCCAATATCCCACATGAATTGCAAGGAAAACAAATATAAATTCTTGTTGAAGGGTTTTGAGGAGGATAATTTCAACCACATTAGGGAGTGCCCACATATAGACTCTTATGTTTTGTTTGTATAACTTTTAGTGTTGTATCTATGGCCCAATGAATTAGACTTTATTCTCACTAGAGATTCTAGTTTCATTTATATCCTTCTAGTCCTTTTCTGTAGTTAGAGCTAGTTGTTGTCTCACCTTTGTGATTTTCTCTATATAGTTGAAGTTTTCATTCTCATAGAATGTAATCATATTTAATATAGTTCATGATGTCAATTTTTTCTCTTTTTTAATATGGTCTTTGAATTGTCTTATCAACATGGTTGAAATATTTTTCTTGTGATGATTTTAGTTACAAACCAATCTAAAAGTCCTCAGATCCTTATTCAGAAGAAAGAAAAATTAAAATTTGAAAGTCTTCAAGTGTTTTATGGAAATGTGGAGTTCCCTTGCACCTTTGTAGGTTTATGAAAACATTCTCATTGGGCCTACAACCTACAAGGATACAACATTAATTATTGAACTTAAGATCCAAGATGGAAGTGAATCAAACCCAACTTGCTCCCATATTTTTAATATTTTATAATTGTTATATACAAATCTTGCATGTGTTTGCGTCCTTTGTGCACATGCCATTTAGTTTGTGAGTGCACACTATTTCCTTACAATGCTAGAATTTTGTAAAGTGCACAATTGATTAGAATTATGGAACTAATGCACTCTTGTACACTTGCAAACTTGATTTACATTCTCACCTCTCATTTTGTGACACTTATGCATTTGATTTTAACAAGTTTGAAATATGATATGAAACTATACACAAATTACAAAATTTAATCATGCTTTCGCATTCCAAAGTTTTACAATAAAGAAAAACAAGTGGAAAGGTGGACTTGATGTGCACACATGCAAACTCACCTTTCACTTCCACACCATGTTTCTACCCCTTCTAACCTTCCCACCTTACAAAGTTCCCATAAAGTGGAATCCCAATACACATTTTCAAAAGGTGCAAATTGTCAACTTATATTGACATATTGTATTTCATGCTTGTATAGTGATGTTAGAATTCCATATAAAAAAATTCCAAGTTCATGTACATGCTCCTAAGTTATAAATTATATGTGGATTTCTAAATCTCATTACTCTAGAGAATTTCTTCATTTTTGTAGGATCTCAGCTCCCGTCTATAGGACTTGCATCTATGATGCTCATGTCCATAAAAGCACCTAAAGCATGAAAACATAAAGACATTTAATGAACACATGTGAATGTGTTATTTATAAAATTTATGAGCATTTCTCCTCATTTGCAACTAATCAAGTGAATTAATGCATTTCAATAGATCTTTATAGGATATTTGTCTCCTTTATAGATTCACATACACATATTTGTAAATTTTTGATCCAAAATTTATTCACACAAGATTTAACTAACACATCATGTTATTGATTCAAATATTTCCTTCTACACTTCTAAGTACTCACTTGTTCATCATATCGTTTGCATCGTTTCTATATAGATAAATTTACCTTTAATTTGAATAGTTGAAATTCCACAATCCTTCAAAACCCTCATGTGACATTTGTGCTCATAAGGTTCAAGAAACTAGGAAGTTATCTGTGACTTCTTACATTGTTTATCCAATGGCAATGAGGCCTATTTTTCTTGAGTCAACCAAAAATGGAGTAGTTGGTGTAGGAATGGTATAAAAGAATGTGTATGAGCTCTATCCTCAGTCAAAACTTAAGGAAAGTCAAAGGGATTTTAATAATTGATTGGACTTCTCCAATCTTTTGATGTGCCAATTGTTGCCCCTATCATAGTTTCTCAAGAAGATGTCTCGGCCATTGAGGAAATGAAATATATCTCAAATGCTATAAAGCAATGGCTAAATGATTTATGTCACAAGGGTCAAATATCATTAAAGATGCTATAGCTCTACATGATAGAATCAATGGGCTTTCTTACCTATTAAAAAATATTCTAGCTAAATTTAGATAAGAATTGTAGGTTCATATTAATAATATTTTGCAAATCAAAGAAATTCTAAAACTTAGCTTGGAACCTCTTGTGTCAAAAGGCATTTTCAATAGAGCAAATAAATCCTTTATTATGGAATTGTATTAAATCATAAAGTTAAGGATTGAATTTCTTATGATTTTAAGGTGACCCTCTCTCATGTATTAAAATGGACAAATGAATGTCTTTAAATACTAATATATAGCAATAAATTGTGCAAACATGTACTAAATTGATTCAAAAACTAGCGAAAAATAGGAGTAAAAAAAATAATTTTCAAACATTAATTGTGGCATTAATTTGAACTCCACTACATAAGATTGATCTAAATTTAATAACAAAATAAAAAGAAGTTTCGTTAAATACATGATAAATATAAAATTTAAATTGGAAAAATGTCCAAGATCCCATTTCTAGGTTATATATATGATCTAAGAAGAATATGTGAAAATAATCACCCACCACATACAACCAAAAACAATTTTTCCCAAACAATTAAAAACCGTATGAACTGTAATATTCTATTTGGAAATATCCACATAAAAAGGATTTAATTCTGGAAAGCAATCATACATATTATTTGTAAGAAATTTTTTATTTTAACTTTATGGAGCTGGAGAAGCCACAAGAATGGTGGTTGTGATGTACAGAGGAAAAACAACTTCAATTGACTAAGCTGCAAAACTTGTTTTCAAAAGTTCAAAAACTGCTCGTACCATGCAACAAGATCCACTTCTGTGAGTTTGGCATAAGCAAGGAAGTACACGCCTGCAATTTATATACACACGATATTATTTGAGCAGCCTTAACAGACTCAACATTAGAACTGAGAAAATATTATAATTTTCTTACCTTCCGCGACAATGAGATCGAAGTAGCCCACAATAATTTAGAAGCAGCTTGAACACTCTGCAGAAATAAACAATCCCCACTGCTAATACCAACAGCGCGGGAAAGAGTTTATGTGGGTTTTGAAGTTAAATCAAATTCTGCGTGAGATTTTGATTGACCGTGTGAAACGGGGACGGAAACGGAAACTGCAAAAGAGCTAGAGTTAAAAAATTGAGACAATGGTTGAGTTAATGGGGCCCACATGAACCAGCCACCAAAGCAGTCAATGCTTAGAGTGTGTTGGTTAAGCCAGGCCATTTTGAAATGTGTCGGTTCCATCTCGGTAACGACAATGACATAATAGAAAGACCGGTTTTAGAGCCCGCCCTGCGGGCGGAAGTCAAAGGTCGACCACTTCAAAACGGTAAAATGGGAATAGAGCCTCGCATGAGGGAACCCGCAACTGCAGGTCCACGAAGTCCAAAAGGCATAGGGGAAAAAGAGGATGTGGGGTCCGCACGTCGGGCGGATGCTTAGACTTGGTTGCAGGCAACCAGGATGCAATGGCGAACAACAAAGGGAGATTCGTGAATGCGGGTCCGCAAGGCCCAACGAACGTCGAGGCAGTAAGAAAGGGGAAACTCACAAGGTCCGGCCTACTCTAGCAAATGACTTAGTGAAATTTAGGTAGTTGAACCCGACTAATGGGAAATTGATCGTTTTATGACTTGTGATTGGCTTGGGCTTTGAAAGCAGGGGTGCACAAAGCACAACGAGAGAAAAATAGTTCAGACATAGCAAAAAAAAAAAAGGGGAGTCCCTGCCTACGGTAAGGTGTGTATGCCAAAATATACACAACAAGTATGAAGGGATTGAAACCAACTGTGAATATCAATTGAAGTTTATGAGCATCAAGTGAATGTAAACCAGAGCCAATAACACTGCAAATGAAATGCTCACCAAACCATCCAATCAAAACCATGGCATGAACTGTGTCAAAAATACCTTATATTTAGTGTAGACACTAAAAATTGTCTTAGGTCCGCGACTTCTAAATTCTCCATCATTTCCTCTTTTTCTTTGATAATTAAATAATTTAATTAATTCATTTTGTTCTTGGTTTCTCCTTGAAGGTCACTAATTAAGTCCTTTTCTTTCTAAAATTAAATAAATTCCTATTTATTTAATTTTTATCGCTTTCCATTATAATTAAATAATTATTTTAATTATGTAATTATTCATTAACCTTTTCTCTCCTAAATTAAATAAAATTTATTTATTTAACTTGGTCTACTCTCTTGAATTTTGAATTAAATCATTATTTAATTCAAAAGATTCATTTTGTCACATTCCTCTATAGTTAAATAATTTTATTACTATTTAATCTCCCATCATCTCTTTGTTTGTGCCAATCTTATCTTCCACATGAAGTCTTTATCTATCCATGTCTCAATTAACCTCCACCCTTGATTAAATTGTTTATAATTAAATCTTGACCGTCAATCCTTATCATTTGCCCTAATTTTTCCCTAACCCTAGTCCTTACATCATCTTTCATTCTTGGTTGTTGATTGACACATCTTATTGACATTGAATCTCGACCCTTCATTCAAAATGGTATTTTCTATAAAAGACCCTTGTCATTATCATTTTGACAAATCTAGTTCATATGCAAGTGCATGTTGCTAGTGTGAGACAACAATCCTCAATATTTTGCTTAGTCATTGTCATAAGCTTATTATTGCACACTCAAATCTGAGGAAAATTATCTTATTAAAGAAAAATGGAAAAGTGCAATGGATGTGAATGAATGGTGGCATGAAGATTTGGTAATATTGTTTTATGTTTATGTCTTTATGCTCATTTGTGCTTCATTGTTTATAATGGTTTGACTTATATGCTTTATTGCCTAACCTTAATATTTTAACCTTGATTACATTGGTGAACCCAACGTCAAATTTATTATTATATCTCACAAATGGTTGCAGATCATTGCACAAAAAATTTCTATAGATTTGGAATGATGTCAAGAGCTGTTAGTCCAAAAATCAGAATTTTTGGACTTGTTTTCAATTTTTTATAATTTTATAATTATTTTTCATGAAAAAATAATTTTGGGTGCAAATCATTAATTTTTTTGGATTTCTTTACATTTTGGAAAGCTCTCAAAATTTCAATAAGGGTTCGTTCTCTATGTTTTTATTGTTTATGCCAAAAACATTTCCAAAAATTAGATTTGTCTGGACTAGCTAACACTCTAATATTAATGATCAATTATTTTGTTAGGGTTTTGGCTTTGTTGTTGGTTTTGTGAATGTGCAAAAAAATAAACACTTCAAAATACAAATTGGATCAAGTGGAAAATAATTTGGAGCTAAACAAATTCTAGGTGCACACATTCCATCTTTCATCTCTAATCATTGCTTGTCAATGCGCTTCCATTTGGGGCTTAAAAAGAACAACTTATTTGATCACACATTCGGATTTTGGTGTCTAAAATCAATCTTGTTTACTATCACATCGTTGAAATTGGGTTAAAATAAACCATTGTATTCAATCACACATCTCGACTTGGGGTTAAAAAGAACAAGTGCTTGAATTGTTTACACACATTTCATTTCTAAGGGTCAATTAACAACTGCGGGCGTGAATCAAGTGTGCAAAACACCTCACTTGGTTCACTTGTGGCATACCCTTCTTAGGAGGCCTTCTTGGAGACACACCACTCTAAGGGATGACCTTAATCGAGGTGTGAATCATAAGACACGCTCCTTTGGGAGTTGAAATCTTGTCACTCTTAGCTAAGCCCCAAAGAACTTTATACCTTTGGGAAGTGAAGGTGAAGGGTGGGTTACCCATTTCTCTGGGATGTGTGGAAGGATTTTGCTTTCAAATCATCCCTAGTCAACCTCGTGCATCCTAGTTTAAGACCATTGGCCAATATCCCTGCTTGAATAATTGCTAGGATTGTTCTTGTGCTTGGAAGTGTCTTCTTATCATAATCATTTGCATTACATCTTTCATAAAATCTTGTCTTGCGTGTGTGAATGTGTATTCAAGATTTAAATATTAATCAAGCAAGAAAAATCAAAACCAAAATAAAAAGTAAAAAAATGTAAAAAAAATCCAAAAAACATTACAAAATTTTCAAAAACAAACAAATCTAGGTGTCCTCCAAGTCAAGCTATCTACATCATCTCCAATTCAAACTTCTCATCCTCATTTCTATCCTAGCCTTTGCATTGTCATTTAGACCTCACCACCATGTCTTCAATTCACCTTGATATACTCCTTAGTCAAGTTGAATACCAATTAATCCGCAACGGTCAAGCCCAAAAAAGCCTTAGACTTGAAAAGACAATTCATCAATCCTCCATACCAACCATCCATAAGATTTCATCCTTCATACACCTACCCTCACCATCAAGAGTCACTTAACACAATCCATGCCAGTAATCCACAACAAGTTTCCACTTATCACCCTTATCCTAACCTTGACAAGGGAAACCAACCTTCCACTAATCCGTTCCAAGCCTCCACATCCTATCCTATTCCATCGTCCATCAATTCCTTCCAAGCCTCCACGTCCTAACCTAGTCCATCATCCATCAATCCCTTCCAAACCTCCACGTCCTATCCTAGCCCATAATCCACTAATTCATTCCAATCCATTCCATCTCAATCTACATTAGTCATGAAAATGCATCTAGTCATGGTCTCCAAAATCACATCCCAATGCCTAAACTTTAGGATACATGTCAAAAGGACAGTCCAAAGCATGACATCATAGATTCACCTTCATGTCAAGATCAAAGTAGTCCATTCCATGATCCAATCCTTAATTCCATCCAAGAAGTAATTCTAGATAACTAAGGCATCCAAAATACACCTATCCTTGATCAAGATCCCATTCCCAATCATGTCACCCAAGACAAACCCATCTTTGATCAAGATCCTACCATTGAACAATAAACCCAAAGAGATCCACTTATTGACCTTTATACCATCCATGATAAAACATTTGAAGTTGACCCTATCCAAACTTCAAGCACCTCCATTTCCCAAAATGAGACACTTGCCTCCTTTGGACACATAGATGATCAAACAAATGACATGGATCAAGTCAAAGAGGAACATAAAAAGGCTACTATGGATCAAGATGAACATAAAGAAACTACTATTGATCAATTCAAAGAAGAAGATGCAAAAGCATCCATGGATCAAATTGACATCCCAAATGACCAAGAAGAAAAAAGCATGATGAACGATAAAGCCAAAATATCCTACCAACTGGGATCATCCACCTTTGCCAAAATAGGCTTTCTTGCAAAGGAGAATATTCCAAGTGTTAGTTTCCACATACATAATGATGGGTTAACATAGTGCTTCCAAAATAACAAATACCCCATCACAAATAGAATATTTCAGAGCATGCAGTAACAAGGAAGAGGACTACATGAGCAAGGCATTCGAGAACCAATACAGTTTTATGAAAATCTTAGACATCAAGGTCTTGGTTATTATTTAATTGGAAAATCAAATGATGTTAGTGAACCTCCATGATATTAGGGAACACTTTATCTGATACAAACACCAAAATAGGGGCCATGAGTAGTCCTTGTCATAAGGTTGTTGCCAACACTCCTTCCATCCACACCATAAACTTTAATTCCAACATAGTTAAACCCATCAATTGGAACCAATAGAAACAAAAGTCTTACAATACTAAAGCCCAAAATCAAATACCAAAGGCCATTGAATGAAAAAATCCAAGTGGAAAAATAAAGTTAAAGTGGTTCCCAAAGAAAAATGGATCAAGTAATGAAAAGATTTCAACTGCAATATCCAATAAAAATGTGGAGCCACAAGAAAAGAGGTCTCCCACATATAATAAATTTCCACCTCCTTCAAAATGGTCATCGCACAAGGCATATAAGAGTCATGGTTCCAAACACTATCACAATCAAAATTCCAAACTCCATCATTCATCACCCCATGTTTGGAAAATAAAAATTCCTACATCCAAAATGCCAAATAGTCCATCCACACCTACCATCATCCATCATAATCTTACTTTTGGCCTAAAGTCTAAAAATCGCACGTCACAAAACCATCGCATCTTGGCAATAACTCTTTATCATAAGGACTCCCATGGAACTCTATCACGATGGCCTTATTTCAATAAGGCTAACTTGAATATCGGAAAGGATCACAATGACATCGATCAGTTGTATACAAGTGCTATGATCTTGACAAGACAACTACTCCATAAATATTACTATTGGCATATTATGACACCGACATCTACATTAGCACCATCAAAGTGATACAAAAAAAATGAAAAATAAAAATAAAAATTGTCACCTTGATGAAAACGTGGGAAATAGGTGTCTTGGTGACATCAAAAAATCAAAAAAGAGAAAAGAGAAAAAACAATAGTAAAGAGAAAAATTCCATCCAATAGTGAAAACCATTTTTATGGCGCTTTGGATAAGTACCATGATGAAAACCTAGCAAATAAGCATCATGTGTAAGAGCAATTATCTATGTGGACTATTACAATTGGGGGCAAGTTCTCTCATCTCCCATACCTTTCTCATGACATTTTCCATCTATCCATTTAATCCATATCATTCCCATCTATTTTCCCACCTACTTTGATCTTGATAAGGACTAAGGTACTAACATAAATCATGCTTTTGGAAAATTTTGACGTGTCTATCCTTTGGTCATACAATATCCATGAAATATCACGCCTTTCCTTCATAGTGTTATCCAAACCCATACCTCAAAGGAAAACAATTATCCTTATGTGACATAATCCTTGGAAACCATATGATAATTCTTTTAGCCAATAATCCTCATGTCTCCTATCTTTTACCAAAATCAATCCATTATCCTTCCATGCCTATTGTTGGGTTTGGTTTTCCCTTGTCATTGGTTTAAGGATTCTAATCCACTTATCCAAGTCCCCTCCATAATCCTATCTAGTCCTAAGGTTATTCATTCCAAATGCAATCAACTTAATCCATACAATCTTGCTATACAACCTAGTACATCATCCAAAACATTCTTGGACTTTGTTTCTAGCCTTGTTGTAAACCTTGATCCTTTGGTAACATTATCACCATTCTCATGTTGTTTTGGGATGTGTCCTTCCCACGTCAAACAACATCATAATCGTCATTATCACTTGTCAATTGGTTTTCAGTTTGACTAGGAGCGAGATCATGGTTGTCCTTGGATTCTTGTGTGTGCTTGCTCGCTTGCTTGTAGGCACCATTCACATGCATTTGTCACGATCCTTATAGTCACCCTTCATTCATAACAAATCTATCCTCCATCATCTTTGTATCTTCCATCATAACTCTTGACATCATGTGTCTTTTCACCTTCCATAACACTTATCCCATTCCACTCCCTAATAATTAGTCTTATACCCGACTGGGGGAAAATACTTGACTCATGTCGTCAATGGATCCTAGACTTGGTATTGGAGGTCACTATGTCAAAAATGCAAACAAATCAAATATGTCAAAAAGATTAAAAAAAATAATAAAACATCTCAAAAGGACAAAAAAAATCATAAAACTAGAAAAATCAAAATCAAAATCAAAACATGTTAAAAAACATAAAAACATCCAAATAACTCTCAAAAATCCCAAAACAGAGTCAGTGTCGAATCAGCCATATCAGTCCATGTCATCGTCAACAAGGCCATCTATTGATGTGCCCCCGAGGCATTAGGTCAGTCCTTTTAGGTTTTTCAAATAAAATCATGACCCAGTCCTTTGTCAATAAAACAAAATCATGTTATTTTGAACTACGAGGTCTATGCACATTGTTACATAGGCAAGGCCATCTGTCAATGAGCCCCCGAGGCCACTTAGGTCAAACCTTTAGGGTTCATCAAGTCAGTCAAATAAGTTAGACATTTCCTTCAAACACACAAATAGTCATCTAAACATCAAGACAAGTCAACAAAGTCACTCAGTCAAACCGTCAAAATAGTCAAATATGTCTTACACAGGATGTGTCCTTCCTAAAACTAGACATTGTCATTTAGTCAAACCTCATCATTCACCTTATACAGGTGGTCACATGATTGAAACCAGACTTGACGTCTTATACAACATGTTCCCTTCTTGAAACCAAACTTTTTCAAACAATCAACCCGTCAATCACCTAGTCAATTAAATGTTAAACAATCAAATTTTGGCGAACACTCTGAATGGCTATTGACCTTGTGGTTTGTTTTGTCTTATCTTTTTCTTGATTTTTCTTTGAGTCATGTTACTAGCTTCCTCAAGGATGTCCCATGAAATATTTAGAGGAGCAATGATGTCTCATGACTCTTTTCTTTGATTGTTGTTTATGGATTGTCTTGACAAAAAGACTAGGGCAACTTTTCCCTTAGTATGAGTCAAGACATTCCTTGTCTATGATTGTCTGCTACTGTCTGCTTTGGCAAGTGGATGACCTTGCACACCTTGGTCTATGTCATGTCATGGTGTTTGTTGTCCATTTGTGTCATTTTACCGCCCAATGATGATTCATTCAACACCTATTTTGTATTTGGAAAAATATTGAAGATTCTCCTGTCCTACTAACATCCATATCCTTCATGCTAACATTTCTTCTATCTTTCATCCTCTATTCTTCTCATCCATTTTGAGAGCACACTCATGTTCTTGAAACCCGCATATCCTCTCGAGGGGGCATACCACTACCTCCTCGTCATTCCTTCCTCATCCTATTCACATCAGGACATGTTTTGACTGATTTTCTTTGACACAGCGTGATAAACTGTATTGTATCAAAGAGGGGCAAAATCTAGACACTAAAAATTGTCCTAGGCCCATGACTTATAAATTCTCCATCATTTCCTCTTTTTCTTTGATAATTAAATAATTTTAATTATTTAATTATTTTCTAATGTCTTATGTCTTATATTAATTAAATAATTTCAGTTATTTAATTAATTCATTTTAGTCTTTGTTCCTCCTTGATTAATTAAATAAATTTAATTACATCACTAATTAAGTCCTTTTT
>CM021108.1:50330293-50444246 GCA_007115665.2 Sequoiadendron giganteum
GAAAACAACCAAGTTAAAATAGCATTTTCGTCCTTAATTTTGTCCTCTAATTTAGACCCCCATAAAAGTCATACAATGAGTTGTTTATACTCTAAAAATAGCCCTCCTATATTCTACTAGGGACAAGGCACATTTTAACAACTCATACACCTTTTTCCAACACATAAACATGTGGAGAACTACCACAAACAAATTCTAGAATTTTCCAGAAAAAGTTTGCAAGGTTGAGACACAATTCTCAACATTCTCCCACTTGTCGAACACCTTGCAAGAGTCAGGGGATCCAAAGTGTCATGGACTTAATTGCTAGGGGCCAAGAGGCCCATAGACTCTGAACACCATCTGAATTTCTCTGTGCTCATGGGCTTAGTTAATGCATCAGCAACATTCACCAAAGTGTCTACCTTCTCCAGCTTCACCTTGCCATCCTCAACCATATCTCTCACAAAATGATATTGTACATCAATGTGCTTGGTCCTGACATGAAATGTCGGGTTCTTCGCTAAGCAGATTGCACTCTGACTGTCACTATATATTGTCACTGCACCCTGTTTGAACTCTATATCTGAACACAATCTCTTGAGCCAGATGGCTTCCTTGCAGGCATGAGTAGCTGTCATATACTCTGCCTCTGTAGTGGACAAAGTGACCACAGCCTGTCGCTTGCTCATCCAACTGATTGCACCACCAAATAATGTAAACACACATGCACTGGTGGATCTTCTTCTATCAACATCACCGGCCCAGTCTGAATCCACATAGCCACAAATATCCAAGGAATGCTTGTTTCCTATTCCATGAAAACATATAGAGTACTCTATAGTACCCCGCAAATATCTGAAAACTCTTTTTACTGCATCCCAATGTGCTCTTCCTGGATTAGACATGTAACGGGAAAGGACTCCCACTGCTTGGGCAATGTCTAGTTTTGTACAAACCATAGCATACATCAAACTTCCTACAGCACTTTGGTATGGTACTCAACTCATCTCTTCCATCTCTAATGGGGATGTAGGACACTGTGAGCTAGAAAGCTTTGTTCCCATTGTAACAGGAACACCCAATGGTCTAGAATCCTGCATATTGAATCTTCTCAAAATAGTACCAACATACTTGCTCTGGCCTAGCCAAAGCTTTCTGCTTTGTCTATCTCTTATAATCTCCATTCCCAAAATGTGTCTTGCTGCACCAAGATCTTTCATTTCAAACTTTGCTGAGAGCTGAGATTTTAATTCTGCAATCAAACCTTTTCCTTTGCCAATAAATAACATGTCATCGACATACAAGGAAATAACCAGGAAACGATCACTATCAGATTTGAAATATATACAATGATCAGATTTAGACCACACAAATCCCAAACTCAACACATATGTATCAAACTTCTGGTACCACATCCTCGGACTTTGTTTTAAACCATACAAGGATTTCTTCAACTTACAGACCAAATGACTTTTACCTTTCACCACATAGTGCTCTGGTTGTGTCATGTAAATTTCTTCCTCCAAATCTCCATGAAGGAAAGTTGTTTTCACATCCATTTGCTCGATCTCTAGATCATAAGCTGCTGCAATAGAAAGCAAAAATCGAATGGATGTCATTTTGGCTATAGGAGAAAAAATCTCACCATAATCTACTCCCTCAACCTGGGAGTAACCTTTTGCAACTAAACGTGCTTTATACTTCTCAATGCTTCCATCTAAACCCATCTTCTTTTTAAACACCCATTTACAACCAACAGGCTTCTGTCCTTCAGGCAATGGTACAAGGTCCCATGTGTCATTCTTCTTAAGGGCTGCCATCTCTTCATCCATGGCTGTTTTCCAGGACTCCGAATCATTCATACCAAGAGCCTCTTTCACAGATCTCGGTTCATCAATATTAGCATTCAAAGCAAATATGCACCTCCAATCATCAGGAGAATACCCATACCTTTCAGGTGGTTTCCTTTGTCTAGTAGACCTTCGAGCAAGATCTGGTTCATTTTCAGGTTCAGGTTCAGGTACCTCTTCTTCCTCTGATGATTCAGAACTCATAGAGCTCTCCTCGACTTCTTGTCTTTCTAAGGGCCTCAATTCAACTTTCTCTGGTGTAGCAAGTAGTTGAATCACATCTTCCTTTTCTTCTGTTTGTTCTGGCTGCACTGTAACAGAAGAAGGCATAGTTTCTCTAAAAATAACACTTCTGGAATAAAATACCTTTTGTGCAATAGGATCCCAAAGCTTGTATCCTTTCACACTATAACTGTATCCGATGAATATACATTTAACAACTTTGTTATCCAATTTTGTCTGCTTCTCCTTTGGCACATGAGCATATGCTTTGCAACCAAACACTCTTAGATGTCTAAGTGAAGGCTTGTGGCCCGACCACACTTCCATTCGTGTCTTATCAACAAGACCTGATGTAGGAGACCTGTTTATCAGGTAGCAGGCAGTGGCTACAGCTTTAGCCCAAAACTTTTGTTCTAGTCCAACACCATTCAACATACTCCTAGCCTTCTCCATCAAGGTCCTGTTCATTCTTTCTGCAACTCCATTCTGTTGTGGAGAATACGGAGTTTTCTTTTGTCTTTTAATACCACAATCTTTACAAAATGTATCAAAATCATTAGAGCAATATTCACCGCCATTATCTGTCCTCAAACATTTTATCTTCTTTCCAGTCTGCAACTCAACCATTGCTTTAAATTCTTTGAAACGACTGAAAACTTCAGCTTTACTCTTAAGAAAATAAACCCATGTTCTTCTACTAAAATCATCAATGAAAGAAACATAATAGACTGATCTACCAATAGAAGAAACATCAACTGGACCAAATACATCTGAATGGATAAGATCTAGAATACATGAAGACTTATGAGAACTCGAGTAAAACTGAATGCAGTTTTGTTTTCCATAAATACAATGCTCACAAAAATCAAATTCAAGATTGCAATCATTCAATCCATCAACGAGGTTCTTATTTTTCAAGGTTCGTAGACCCTTCTCACCTATGTGGCCGAGTCGCTGGTGCCATAACATTGTCTTCTCTGCAGGCAACTTTGATTCACTTGATAGAGCACCCTTGGGTACCCAAAAACCGTGACCATTTGTTGAAAGAGAAACCCTCTCCTTTTCCAACAGAGTAGTCTTTTTCACAATCTTATCAGAAGTACTATTGCACTCAACTGTGCATGCATCAAGCTGGTACAGTGTACCCAATCTGCTTCCTCTTGCTATCACCATAGCACCTCTTACCATTTTCACACCTACTTCAGAGAACTATACATGCACACCCGCATCTATTAGTTTGCTAACAGATAACAAATTCCTTGCTAGTCCCGGGATATGCAAAACACCATCAAATCTTCTAATTCTACCATCAGAAAATTTTACACGAATACTTCCACGGCCAACAATATCAAGAACAGAGTTATCACCCAAATACACCTTACCACCATCAAAATTTTCATACTTACTAAACCAGTTTCTATTATGAGTCATGTGGAAAGATGCACCTGAGTCTATCAACCATACATTGTCACCTGCACTAGTGGCCAAGACTGCGATAAAAGCATCTCCATCTTCCTTCTCGGACTCAGAATCAGAATCTTGCTTCTTCTTCTTCTTCTTCTTTTCCTCTTTGCAGTCCTTTCGGAAGTGCCCGGGTTTTCCACAATTCCAGCAGATTACCTTGGACTTACCAGGGGATTTTGATCTCCCCTTATTCTTGGACTTGGAATGGCCATGCTGCTTTTCGTTCTTGCCTCTTTCTTTTGGTCTTCCTCGAACACTCAAAGCCTCTTTGGCATTTAGAGAGACCTTCCTTCTCATCTCCTCAGAAAGTAGAGAACCAACAACATCCTCCATCTTCAAGACAACTGAAGTGCTCCCTATGGCCATGACAAGGCTGTCCCATGAGTCTGGCAACGAGCATAGCAAGATTTGGCACCTTTCTTCTTCATCCATTGGCACCCCAACTGAGGTCAACTGAGTCACCAACATATTAAAGCTTTCCAAATGTTCAGAAATTCGTCCACCTTCTTCCATTCTCAAGGAATACAACTTCTTCCTCAAGAAAATCTTATTCACAAGGGATTTTGCTTGGTAGATCTCACTTAGCTTCTTCCAAAGCTTCTTTGCAGTAGATTCTTCATGCACATTAATCAGAATTGAGTCTACAAGACACAATCTTATGAGACCTTTAGCTTTTCTGTCAGTCACATCATACTGTGTAGCTAAAGTCAGATCTATAGGCCTTGACATATTCTCATCCACCACATCCCATAGATCCCGATCAATCAACAGATCTTCCATCTTCAGCTTCCACATCTCAAAGTTCGTGCTAGAAAAATTCTCTACATCAATCCTCCCCGACATGCTTGCCATCTTTACGATCCTGCAATACAAAAATGAAATACTCTACACAAGCTCCCACTCAAACCTTGATTAGCTCAAAAAACCCTGTACCCAACAAACAGAACCAAAACTGGCCAGGCTCTGATACCACTTGTAAGGAAGCAAAGGTGTGCAGAATCGCTTCCTATGCTAATCTTGAGAGAACGATTATGCAAATTTCAACTTAACTGATTACAGGAATCTCAAGAAACATACAAGAACATGAAAAAAAACAATGAGCACATAACACAATGATTATCGTGGGGAAAACCCTTACGAGAGAAAAACCCCACACTCTAAAATCTGCATAATGTATTACCAAATCAACAAATGATTACAATACACTTGCAATGCAAGTTCTTACAAGAGCATCACCTCAACTCAAACTTGGAGAGATATCACTAGCATCCTTCTAGCACCCAGTCTTGCAAGCAAAACTCCATCCTTCAAACTCCTCCCCAAGCCCTCCTTATATAGTGATTTACAACCTGAAAACCATTTGTGGTTTTACAAAACCATGGGCAAAACAACCATGCCACATGTTACCCACTTGTCATTTGTAACTCCAAGATGGGAAAACAACCAAGTTAAAATAGCATTTTCGTCCTTAATTTTGTCCTCTAATTTAGACCCCCATAAAAGTCATACAATGAGTTGTTTATACTCTAAAAATAGCCCTCCTATATTCTACTAGGGACAAGGCACATTCTAACAACTCATACACCTTTTTCCAACACATAAACATGTGGAGAACTACCACAAACAAATTCTAGAATTTTCCAAAAAAAGCTTGCAAGGTTGAGACACAATTCTCAACAACATGTTTTGATGGTGAAGAATGATATGGTGTTGACCTCTTCCAAGCTCATGCTTTTTGTGATTTGTTGATGATGAATCACTTTGTAAAGCTAGTCTGAGCTATTTAACATTTCTACAGCTAACTTCAATTGTAAGTTCATGAGGTGAATACAAAATTTGAAAATTTGCAAACCTTAGAAGATTGCACTAGTTTTGTGTAGCTGTAGGTTCTCTTGGCCAAGAAAAACTTAGTTTCATGGAAGTTTGGCCTGCTATAGCATCCTCCATTGTTACTATTCATTCATAGCTTAGGATTATATTAGCTTCTCTTACCCTTCCTATTTTACTATTTCTTTTAGATCTTTGATAGTTTAGGATTCCAAGCACCATCACAATGATAAACTTGGTGATTGAAGTGAGTTTCAACTTGTTGTATTGAGTGGACAACCACTATTCATTTACTTCCAGCACCTTGAAACTCCATTTGTAGACCCAAATTCTCATGCTTTGTAAACCATAAAGGCACCCTGTGATTACTAGCAAATCACATCAACAAACTGAATTATTCCAAACAAGTCATGACCTAACACCCGAGAGACCTTGGGGTAGTTTTATGCGATTTGTTTGCAAAAGATTTCCTTTCAAAAGAGATGGTGCACTTATACATTATCTATGTTGAGGAGTTCTAAAACACCCATCAAAAATACTATTTTGTTTCTTTTATACATTTGTGCTAATCACTTTGTGTTATATGTTGTTACAGTGAGTTGGCAAATGAATAGAGCCTAGTAATTTGATATAGTTGATAATGCATTTGACAAATGGTAACATTACACCATTTGACTTGTCACAGTTGGTACTCATTGTACAAATGGGTCCTTATGATAATACACTATTTGGCATTGTGTCATGATACATTTTCAATTGACTTGGGGGAGATAACAGTTTCACAATTTAATCATATATATAATTTGATAATGTAGTTTGATATGCTCATTTGACCTTAGTTGATAAGTTGATGCAGGTTGATACGAAGATATGCTCATTTGTTCTAATAGTTTGGTATGATGCTCATAACAATTTGGTCATGCTCGGCTCATCTAGTTGATATTCATGGTATTGTTGGTACTCTTTGCATGACAATAATTTTAATACTTGATAGTGCTTGCAACATGACGGTCACAACCCCTTTGTCATTGTTGTCAAAGGGGGAGAAATTGCAAGTGATGCAAGGTGATTTTGATTTTATGGAGAGTTTGTAATCGTCAAAGGGGGAGAAGTTGACATTGATGCCAAACTATGCCAAAGCCAACAAGAAGTTGTTGGGAATAAGGAAAGTCTTGTGTGTAAAGGTTACTCATAGGTGGAAGGAATTTATTTTGAGGATGCATTTGCTTTGATGGCAAGGATGGAAGCTATTAGGATGTTTTTTGGCTTTTGCAACACACAAAAATTTCAAAGTTTATCAGATGGATGTGAAGTCTCTATTATTGAATGGTGAATTGGACGAAAAAGTTTACATTGAACAATCAAAAGGATTTCAATTATCAGATAATCCTATTATGGTTTACAAATTGAATAAGGAACTATATGGACTCAAGCAAGCTCCTAGAGATTTGTATGAAAGATTGGATAGGTACCGCAAATAGTAATCTTTACTTTAAGGCTGAAAAAGATCAAATTTTGATTGTAGTTGTGTATGTTGATGGCATAATTTTTGGAGGAAATGAAGTGATGTGCAAGAGATTTACATAATAAATGCAAATGAGTTTGAAATGTCAATTTTCTGGGAGATAAATTTCTTCCTTGGACTACAAATCAATCAAATAAAAAAGGTATATTCATTTCAAGGTATGCCAAGGAAATATTGAAGAAGTTTGGAATGGAAGACTCTAAAATGGTATGTACTTGTAGACATGGAAAATGTACAAGTTTGTTTTGGCACACCTGATCTCGATTACTGACAACGTTTCCTCTCAGATCAAATCCTCAACATTTCATCGTAATTCTATCCCTTAATCTAGTGAATCGTCATTTATCTGATTAAGTCTATCACCTCCTTTGATTAAATTAATCAATTTAATTTAATTAATCTTACATTGCTGTTTAATTAAATAAATCATTTTATTTGATTAAAATCTCTAAAGTCTCCTCATTAAATTAAATAAATTAAACCTTATTTGATTTAATCTAACACACTCCTCCTTTATTAAATAAATCAAATCATTTATTTAATTAAATCATTTCCTCTCAATTTGATTTAAATCAATTCATAAATTTAAGTCTAAATTGTCACATCTCCTAATTCCTCATTAAATTAATCAAATCCTTGATTAAGTTAATCTCTATCACTAAAATTCTCTAGAGAATGCAACTTGCACAATAAATCAATTACTTTGATTTATTAATTCTTCTATTTTCCCTCACAAAGCATCAAAAGGGAATATTCCCTCAATTTGAATTCAAAAAAAGGTCAAACAGACTTGGTCCTTCCAACAAGGCATTTATTCCTCTTACATGTCCTTGTGCATTGAGCCAAGTGGCATTTATTTCATTCCTTTTTCCCTCTCACATGTCATTTCTCAAATTTGAAATGCCACCTAATTGCATTTATTGGCACTTTGGCCAAAATGTGCACAACCTTTAGCCATTCACATCTTGACAAGTGGCACTTGGCCATTGGATGTTGAATGATCCCACATTGCTCTATTTTACTCTCTTTTCCAGTTTAGAAATCTATAAATTGGAGGCTTCTCTCCTCATTATGGATCCACAATTTTGAGTAAACTTATTATACTCAAAATTCGTCCATCCACAATTCAAGCAAGTATACTATACTTCATTTCATCCACAAACAACTTTGAGTATACTCAATATATTCAAATTCATCTCAACATTCCACATCTTCATGCAAGGTTATTATCTTCATTGGAGAACTAATCTTACTCATACTATCATTTAGCTTGTTCAAAGATTGGGAAAGGGTTGCCTACTACACAACAGTGGTGGCACCAATCTACTATGGGATGAAGGTTTAATAGTGTTTTCTTTTATATTCTTCTAGTTTAACTTGTTTTTATGCTCATTAGTTGCATATTTAGACATGATTAAGTATCTCATAGGGATGTTAAATTTGTTGTTTTAAACTAACTTTCATGCTAACAACATGAAATTGTTTTAGACGATTTCATTTGCAGATTTTAGCATCCACATTCTGGCGCTAGAAGGAGGGTGGAATCCTAAAATTTATTCTATTACTATCTCACTAATGTCTCTATTTGCAAGAAATCTAGCTCAAAATATTTAATTGTTCTGTTAACAATAGCCTTCGTTGTTATTCATGCTTAATTCCGTTCAGTCGAAGAAAAGAAAGAAATTTTTGTTTAAATACAAGCTTTGAATCTCCTGTAAATTTTATGCTAATCATTCGGTTTCACTATGAATTTTCCTCCTTGCTGTTCTCCTCTTTCTTCTCACTTTCCTATCACGCAGTCACCTCAGGTCTTTACCTCGCCCCCGTTTCGACATCTTTTCCATTTTCTGTTGTTGTCATCCTCCGTTCACCACTCCATCGCACCCTTCATTCCATCTCCCTGTGGTATTGCTCTCTGGTTGTTAATCCTCTCACCGGATTACCGCGGCCTACTCTGCCACCACCTGCGGTATCACTATTGTCTCCACTTCCTTCATCGTCTATCATCTCTTTACCACTTAGCCGCCACCTCGTCTGTATCCGTTCGCGGTAGAGCAGTGTTAATCGCATTCCGCCACCTCATCCCTTCCGTCCACGGTAGAGCGGTGCTCACTACGTTACCATTGGATAAATTTCCTCAACCGCGGTGGTGCGGTTAGCCATGTGCTTCCTGTCTATTTAACTGTCACCGCCATCCCGCGGTCTACCATTTGATCCTCCATGATACCGTGGTAAACTTGCTAACCTAACCCTGTCTATCACTTGGCCGCACCTCGTCACCGCCGGTTACCCCTCCCTTACCCGCGTTAGCGCGGTAACCGCCTCACCGTCTGTCCTCGACCATCACTGCATCCCCGCGGTCTGCCGCTTAACCGCCAGCGGTCGTGCAGTAACCGTTACCCGCCACCGCGTTATCGCGGTTGTCCACTTGGCTGTTAGTGGTAATGCGGTAAAGCCTGCTGCCAAACTACCTTTAAGCCACCAACTGTGATGTTGCAGGCCGCGGTAAAACAACAGGAGGGGTTTAGTTCGGGAAATGAACAGTGAGGAAGGAAATTTTTGCATTTTAAAAGGGGGATAAATAATTTTATTTTTTTAGAAATGGCAATTTTTTTTTAACATGAGAGATCTTTGTGAAATGTTTTATTAACATTGAATGTTCTCTTGAAGGTTGGATATTGGAATTAAATCAAGGCAAAAGCAAGATGGGAGAAATTCACAAAAGCATTTTTTAACGCTTGTTGAGCTAGATCTTTATTTTAGTTTTAGAACATCCCACATCTATTTTTGGGGCTTAAAATTAACCATTTTGACTTGATCTTTTGGTTAAAATTGAACCTTAGAAATATACTAGATTTCAATTTGGACTTAAAATTGAACAAGGCAAACTCATATTTCCTTTGGTGCTTTTAAAAAGAATTCATCATTGCTTTGAGGGTTAAAATGAACAAGTGTCTTTTATGTTTTGCAAACTTTTTTACAAATTAACATCATTAAAATGCGTATGCACTTCTCTCGCGCTTTATAGCGATCTTGAGAATCAAAAGCATTTTAGTGATATTAACTTGTCGAAAATATTGCCTCCACATTTGATTTGGGCACTTAAAATTGAACAAAACATGCGAGTGTGAGCATGATATATTGCGGAGGTTCTCCCCTTTGTTTTTCAACAAGGGTTGTGTGAACGACGAGATATGTTAGCTCACTTTTGTTTATTTTAGAGGGCCTGCCTTGTGGGAAAAAGTAATCACCCAAAGGAATGACCCAACCGGGAACACGCTAAAGTCAAACAACTTCCACCCGGATATAAGTGTGGATATTGGAACAAAGGCCAATATCACGAGGATTATTCCGACGAGATGGACAGCAATGGACTCTCGCCGATGTTGGATAATCCCCCACGAACGGAATGCCTGAATTAGAACCCCTTGTTTAGAAAAAGGCCAAAACCTTGTCTATCTTGTTGGTGCAAAAGGTTATGTCCTTTGAAGCCACCCCACGTAACATGCGGTCTTGTTGTGGAAATGGAAGGTATGCCATGGGAGATTCATGGGTACTAATTCTTGGTTGACCCGAATAAGTGAGTGTCGTGGAGGGGAGCCAGTGTGGTCAAACATTTATCCATTCGCACAAGATATGCGCATTTGGATTTATCCAAGTGGGAATCCAACAAGGTATTGTCTCATCAACCTAGGAGTGTAAAAGTGCTTGGAAGAACACATTGCTTGATCTTGGAAACATTTGAAAAACGAACATACACAAAAACCTTGAAATTTCAAACACCTTGTGGGAAACAAATACCTATTGACGAACTTGCCCACTCTTGATTTCCCTAGGAATCACATTCCTAGAGGTTTCTAAGTGTACAAGTTCAACCATCATTTGTTTCCAATAAGGATAAACATAGGGAACTTTTGTCCTATTTTCCTCGATTTCCACACAAAGGACCTTGTGGGATGAGAAAGAGAATGGGACACTAGACATATAGTTTGAAAACCTAAGCAAGCAAGTGTCTTGGATAAAAAGAACCTTATTTAACCAAGATAAAGAGACAAATTGAATTTCACATGTGTTGTTTCCAATGATTTCCCGCAAGATTAAAATCCCAAAGCCAAAGTTCAAGAAAGTGAGTCTAAAAATCTGAGAGCAACGCCTTGAGATGCTCCTTGAAGTAAGGGAGAGACTTGTGTACAATTTCTACAAAAAGGCCTCAAGGAACAATCCCACATTGTATGCATTTTATTGTCAACAAAATACCAAGCTTTTTCAAAGGTTTGCATTTCTCCCATAGGAAGTCTAGCATGTTCTTCAATACCAAGGTTTTGTAGAGAGAGTCGCATCTAGGTTAAGGTTCAAGATCAAAGTTGTCATTCTCATCCATTCCTCCATCAACCAAATCTCATTTCATCATCAAACCTTTTTAAGAACTCTAGAATCAATCATCACGCTAAACTTAGAGGGCTAAATCAACATCATCATACCTTGGCTTAACACACTTAGCCAACATAGTCTTAAACCATTGAACAAATTTTCTTTGAGATAACAGAACTTCTTAAAGTCTATTAGTTCTCAAACACATTGGCATAACACACTTTGTCAATTCATCCTTTTGTGCAAGTTCCCTTAGGATAACACAACTTCCTAGGAAAAACAATTTCACAACAAATCTTGTTTGACTTAACGTATCTAGTCAAATTATCACAATCAATCAAATCAAAAGCCTTTACCAAGTTTAGCACATACCTTCAAAAAGTTCTTCAAAAATTTTTCACTCACTCATCCCATCCATTTAACCCATCACCATTATCACCATCTTTGATCTTTTAGCTTCCCTAGTTCTTCTCTTTTGGACCTAAAGGATTAGGATCGAACAAATCCCTTTTTTTTTTATGGTCCAAACAAGATCTCAATACAAGAAGGACATGGAGAATATCGGAGAAATATCAGCTTCTATGGACATGAGTCATCTAAACACCGAAGTGAACCTAGCAGAATCAAACAATACCCCAAGAAACTTTCCCTTATCATCACAAAATCCTCAAGAGGAGAGTCATCAAGAGAACAACACAAATGAAGACATGGGGATGACACCAAATGAAATCATGGAAATGGTTCAAAATCCAGAGAACCACAAAGTTGTTAGTGCTATGTTCAAATACCTAAATACGATAGCAAGAGGAGGGTTCATGCCCCCTCCCAACTTTAACACAAGCACTAGTACAGATACATTCCCATTGTCCAACATCAACCAAGAAGTACCTTGCACCACATCCACCATTACACCAACCTCCCTGAATGTGAACAAGGGGAGTGCCATGTTCCAAGAATTGCAAAAACACCATCTTGTGGCTAATAAAGAAGCAATCATCACCCCCACACCGGCTACATCTATTTCGGAAAACCCATCTCACCCATACGTCCCACTCACATTTCATAATCCCGTTGGTTCATCCTCATTTCACGCCACACCAGCCTATCAATTGAACATACCAACTGCCCCATCGCATGAGGAAGTTGGCTTGTTTGGAATGACGGAAGCTATAAATCCTTTCTCATTCTAAATTGGTGCATCATCCCTTCTCCCGCTTCCTTTCTCATCCGCATCACCTCTTGGAATAGGTTTTCCACCTTTACCCATCAAAAATTTTGCCAATCCAAGCAATCCAACCACCACTTTGAACCCGCTTCTTTTGCCCATATCCTCACAACAAATTGCAACTATTCCTGTCACCACGGTTAATGCATCTATTGGTCCTCAAATCTCCCAAAGCATGCCTCCTCAAGGACCAATTGTCTCAAACACCCCCCCGACAACCCAAATCAGAATCACCACCACAATCCCTCCACCCGCCATGACAGTTGGCATGATTCTTGCTCCACCACCAATCCCACCAAAAGCCAACACAACAAATTCATTCACCACTCTAATCCAAACCTTCTAAAAGGAAAACCAACAAAGAGTACTACAGCAAAAGCAACAAGCTCAAGCCCAGGCGCAAGCTCAAGCCCAAGCCCAAGCGCAAGCTCAAGCTCAAGCCCAAGCCCAAGCGCAAGCTCAAGCTCAAGCCCAAGCCCAAGCGCAAGCTCAAGCTCAAGCTCAAGTGCAAGTGCAAGCGCAAGCGCAAGCTCAAGCTCAAGCCCAAGCCCAAGCCCAAGCCCAAGCCCAAGCCCAAGCCCAAGTGCAAGCTCAAGCTCAAGCTCAAGTGCAAGCGCAAGCACAAGCTCAAGCTCAAGCCCAACAATAGGCACAAGCTCAATACCAAGTGAAATTGCAAGCGATCCACCTACAAGCCTACCAACAAGCCCTGCAAGACTTTCAGGCACAGCACCAAACTAAACAACAAGCTTTATTGGCACAACAACAACTCGACCAACAACAAGCATTGTTGGTGCAACAATAGCTAGACCAACAACAAGCGTTACTAGCTCAACAACAACTTGACCAACAACAGGATTCATGGGAACAACAACAAGCACTATTGTAATAGCAACAACAAGATCAACAACAGACATTGTTGGCACAAATCCAGGCTTACCAACAAGCCTTAAATGCACAACCAAGCTCGCAACAAACACCAACCAGTACTCTCTCCACCCATAAAACACCTCCAACACCTCACCACTCATTCATCCCACCCCTCAACCCAAGCAAGGATGTCGCAACATAAATCAAACTGCTTTTGCAGTAGGTGTTGGACTTGCAAGCAGGAAAAACCACAAGGACACCAGGCAACTTGTGCCCTTATTTGTTCGATAGAAGTCTCACCATGGTACCGTTCCTAAAGGGATTCGAGATCCCCAAATTTGATAAATACAATGGAACGGGCAACCCTAAAAACCACGTTAGGGAATTTCAGGTGCACTGCACGGAAGTCGCATATGATAACACGTATCTAATGCGGCTCTTCCCCCGAAGCATGATTGGTCTAGCTATGGAATGGTTTTCTCGCCTACCCACGGGCATTAAAACATTCGAGGAAATAGTGGAGGCTTTCCTTAAAAATTACACTTTTAATATGGGTGCGGATGTCAGTTTAGAAGAACTATCTGCACTTAACAAGAAAAATGAGAGTTATTTGCATCCTTCTTGTAAAGATAGCGATCCAAGGCCAATCAGAGCAAGTGGACTATGCCAGAAGAACAAAAAGTCTGCACCATTATAGCCAACCTTGATAAAAACTTGGCGTTTTACTTGAAAATGCAGTGCATCACATCATACGACCAACTAATTCCAAAGGCACTCATCATTGAAAGAGCCCTTACGGCGCGAGAAGGCGCACCAACATTCACTCCACCGTAGGATAACCGCCCATCTAACAACTACAATGATAAACCTCGAACATGGTCGAGGAACAAAAATATCACGAACGATGGCGTGGTCGACACTAAGGTAGTCATCAGTGCTCCTAAGCAAAATACCCAAAACCATCATCAACCACAAAATCATAATCATAACAATGTGCAGACTAATGCGATAGTGGCACAACCACCTTCCACTAGTCAAGTCAACAATGTGGGTAATCAAGGAGGACCACCTCCCCGCAACAAATTTCCCCCCAAGAGAAAGTTCACAGCCCTTGGTGAATCGATTGAGTCTATCATGAAGAAACTGGTCAAAGAGAACCTAATCAAGATCTCTAACTCTAAACAATACACAGAGCCCATGACCAAACCACCGTGGTACAATGAGAATCTCCTATGTGAATTTCACAAAGTCAAAGGACACACCACTTCCAACTGCATAAGACTCAAAAATATCATTCAAGACCTCATTGAGGATAAGGTCATCAACATCGAGCAGCCGGCTAGAAACCAAGACTTGAAAATCTACACGAATCCGATGCCAAATCATAACCAAGGGAACAATCAGGGAAATAACCAAGGGAATAATAAGGGAAAGCAAAAGTATGCTAGCACTAATCTAGTATATGAGGAGATAGTCGGATCTGTCGACGAGATGGTTACTGTCATAAATATCAAGGGAGCCAACAATGACTGTGGAGTCATCATACGAGGCGAAAAGGTTACCATTGTTGGGGCACCTGCTAAGACCCCCATTACCAACACAAAGGTCATCCCCTATGATTACAATGTAATTGACCAGTTGAAAAGAACACCCGCACAAATCTCCATCATGGAATTACTAAAAATATCCGCCGCCCATAGACAGATCCTGGATGAAGCACTAGTTGCGTCTACCGTTGTTGCCACCCTTGACACAGAGCAATTTCAGGCTATGGTGGGTAACATCATTACCCCAAATCTCATCACATTTTCTAACTAAGATTTCCCCTCGCAGCCATCTCATAATCGTGCACTCCACCTCCAAGTCCTAATCCACAAAAAGAAAGTCAAACAGGTCCTAGTAGATGGAGGTGCAGGCCTTAATATTTGTTCTCTGAAACTTATAAAGAAATTGGGATTCACTGAGGATTCCATCAATAAGAAAAAAAGCATCACGATAAGAGCATATGATGACCAAGACAGAGTGTCTCAGGGCACTATTAAGATCCCCATCCAAGTGGGGCCAGCAACCATGGAAACAACCTGTCAAGTTCTTGACCTTGATCTACCATACAACATCCTCCTGGGATGCGCATGGATACATGGAATGAAGGCAGTGGCCTCAACCTATCACCAATGTATTAAGTTCTCATATCAAAATGAAGAGGTTACTATACATGGGGATCTCGAACCTTTCGCCTACTGCACAAACTTGGAAGCCAAGTTTTACAAGATCCCTCAAGTACCTAAAAATGATGAAGGACCATCCACTTCATACATAGACCCATCTAATCTCGCCTCCACTTCTGTGACAGAGACACCCACCATCCCCGACATATCCGAGATCAAAAACATGATATAAGACAATGGATGCAGTGATTATAGAATGAAAAGAAATGCTTTTGTTGTAGGAGAGTTACCATAATCTCCTAGGTCACATGGGCAACCACAATTGATTCAAATACCTGACCGCACTAGAACGAAACCCTCTGGATTTAACAGTTGGGGGGATCTCAATTGGGAGAATGTGGACGAGGAGGACATCACAAACACCCTGTACCAAGATGAAAGACCCACTCCCACCCTACCCATGGAGGAAACAAACAGAGGGTTACAAATGATGTTTGGCATGGGCTATAATAGGAATGAAAGCCTAGGAAGAAACAGTGATGGACAGTTGGAGCCCATCATTGTAGAAAGAAGAATGCGAAACCTTGGCCTCGGTTGTACCCCTCCAATTATAACCGTGTGTGGCAGAAGTGTTCCTAATAGGGCAGTCAGGTCCTCTCCCCGAGACTCGGCAACTAACCTTAGATTACTCGTGTCCACAGGCCTACCTCTCGATAACTTCACATTTGACATAACTGAGGTTTGTAGTAGCAATGACGATGAGGAAACCATAGGTGGCTTACCTAGGCTCTTTGAAGATTCCACCCTACTGATGATTAGTGCCTCACCCGCTAAGCCAATCCAACGAACCCACCAAATCCACTTGGTGTACCCCCAACTCATCGATCACGACAAACGGGGACTGCCAATTCTAGACTCGTTCAAAAATGATGAGGCTCTCTTGGAATTCATGGGACTAAGGGATATAATCCCATGCAGAGATCACAAGGATGGATTCAACATCACACTGGATACACAAGCATACTATGGGGAGACAATTGAGTCCTTCAGTCGCAAAAGAAAAAGATCGAGAATAAGCTCGGAGTTATTGAGTGAAAACCACACTGTGGCACTCGCTAACCATAAAACAGTAAAAATAAAGGACGCATTCGATGGTGAAAACCTCTCCAAGGCACCAGAGGATGAAGAATTCAATCTCCCCCTTACTGCTCTACACCAAGAGAAGTTAGCAGTATTGGCAGAACAGTGCAACCCTATCAACCTGGGAATAGAAACAGAGCCACAAATCACCTTCTACGTAGAATCCCTCCTAGAAGAAGAACAAGAACTATTGGCAGCATTCCTAAAAGAAAGAAAGGTGAACTTTGTGTGGACCTATGCAGACATGCCAGGTTTGGACCCTGAAGTAGTAGTTCATCATTTGGCTGTTTACCCCAGAGCAAAACCAGTCAGACAAAAGCTAAGGAAGATGCACCCACAAATAGCCTTGCTTGTAACGATTGAGTTGCAGAAACTTTTGGATGTTGGCTTCATACGCCCAATTGACTATCCAGAATGGGTATCTAATCTAGTGCCAGTCTCAAAACCAAAAGGGGGCATCTGCATCTGCATTGATTTCAGAGACCTAAACAAAGCATGTCCCAAGGATGACTTTCCACTACCCAACATTGACATGATAGTGGATATGACAGCCGGACACGAGATGCTCTCCCTAATGGATGGCTTCTCGGAATACAATTAGATAATGATCACAAAAGAAGACCAACACAAGACAACATTCACATGTCTTTGGGGCACCTACTACTGGAACGTAATGCCATTTGGGTTGAAAAATGTAGGAGCTACATACCAAAGAGCCATGACCTTAATCTTCCACGACATGATCCATAAAATAGTCGAAGATTATGTAGACGACATACTGGCTAAATCAAAAAAGAGACAAGACCATATAGCAACTCTAAGTGCTATCTTTGACAGGCTCGAACAATATAAGGTTAGACTCAACCCGAAGAAGTGTGTCTTTGGGGTACAATCGAGAAAGCTGCTAGGATACATAGTTTCAATGAGAGGAATAGAGGTGGACCCTGCAAAGGTAAAAGAAATCCTTGAAATGGAAGCACCAAGAACGTTGAAACAACTAAGAGGATTGCAAGGAAGACTCCAGTCCATTTGAAGATTCATAGCACAATTGGCAGATAAACAAATTTCCTATTCACACCTACTTCACAAGGGAGTAGCTTTTAGATGGGATGACAAATGTGGGCAAGCATTCAGAAAAATAAAAGAATATCTACTTACACCACCTTTGTTGATGCCACCAATTGTGGGGAAATCATTAATCCTATATATCTCTACAACAACAGCCACCCTGGGGGCCCTTTTAGCCCAACATGATGAAAAGGGAACCGAGCGGGCTATTTACTACATCAGCAAAACAATGGTGGGACATGGGCTCAATTATAGTCAATAGAAAAAGCTTTCCTAACACTAGTATTTGCGGCTCAGAAATTCAGACACTACATGCTAGCGCACCAAATCAAGTTGATTGTCAAAATAGACCCTCTAAAATACCTATTGTCAAAAGCAATGCTTATAGGTAGAATGGCTAAGTGGGTAATGATATTATCTGAACATGATATCAAGTATGTAGAACGAAAAGTCATAAAAGGACAAGTCATTGTGGATCAGCTGGAAGAAGCTCCCCTCTACATAAATAACCCACTCATATCAGAATTCCCAGATGAGTCCCTTTTTAACTTTGGTGCAGTAGACCACTAGAAGTTATACTTTGATGGCTCTCACACACAACATGGATTAGGAGCTGGTGTGTTCTTCATCACACCGCAAGGAGACTGCATACCTAGATCATACAAGCTAGCATTCCCTTGCACTAACACTATTGTAGAATATGAGGCTTTGACCATAGGCCTCAAAATTGCAGCACAATGGCGAATCATGGAATTAAAAGTCTATGGGAACTCACAACTTATCATCAACCAAGTCAACGGTGAATACCAAACAAAGGATGATAAGCTCACACCATATGAGAAGGTCATAGAAAGCCTCAAGGAATCTTTCATCGACATTACCTTTGAGTAGATACCAAGGACAAACAACAAAGCAGCCGATGCAATGGCGACAATTGGATCCTTACCGGACATCCCTCGTAACGTCTCAAAACATGAATTCCTCGTAGAGCAGCTTCTCGTACCCACATTCGATGTACCAGAGTCAGAATATGCATGTGAGCTCGTTGGTCCTGACGATCTTTGGTATCATGATATATACACCTACCTAAAGTTAGGAATCCTCCCCACTGACATCACTCTGAACCTAAAATGCACTTTTGTCAAAAGGACTTCACGATTCGTCATCCTAGGAGAGACCCTCTTCCGTAGGAGTACCGATGGAACTTTGCTACGTTGTTTAAAACCCGAGGAAGCCTTGACTTCTCTAATTGAGGTACACAATGGCACATGCGGGTCACATTCAAGTGGTATGACCTTGGCTAAAATGTTGCTGAGAAAAGGGTACTACTGACCGACGATGGAAAAAAAGGCACACAACTTTGTCAGAAAATGCCTACAATGTCAACATCATGGAGACCTTATTCATACACCAGCTCAAGAACTGCATCCCATTGTTACACCTTGGCCCTTTTCACAATGGGGGCTCGATCTCATTGGTAAAATATCACCCACCTCATCCAATGGCCATAAGTTCATTATCACCGCCACTGAATATTTCACAAAGTGGGTCGAAGCAATTCCCATGACCTACATCACGGGAAAACAAATATCCAAGTTCATCCTAAATTACCTCATTTGCCGATACAGTGTTCCCCAATCCATTATCTCTGATAATGGGATGCCCTTCAAAAATCAGGATGTCCGTGATTTGTGTGAAAAATTCAAAATCCAACACCGTTTTTCCACTCCATACTATCCACAAGGCAATGGCCAAGTAGAAGCTACAAATAAAATCATTTTGAAAATCCTTAAGAAAATAGTCAATGACTTTGGTCGTGACTGGCATCTACAGCTAAATCTCACCTTATGGGCCTACCACACTAGCATCTGTATGCCAATAGGCGCCACCCCATTCTCTCTGGTCTACGGATCAGAAGCCATCCTCCCTATTGAGATCGAGCTCCCGTCACTGAGGATATCACTACAAAACCTCATCACAGATGAGGAATACAGGGTCACAAGACTCAATGAACTGGAATTACTAGATGAAAGGCGCATGGATGCCCTTAATCATCTACAAGTGTACCAGAATCACCTAAAAAGGAGCTACAACAAGAAGATTAGACAACACACTTTCCAAGTTGGTGACCTTGTGCTGAAAGAAAACCAAAAGAACGTGCCAAATCCGGATACAAAGAGAAAGTTTGAGCCCAACTGGCTGGGACCCTTTATCATCACTGCAAGCTACAAATCAGAGGCGTATCAGTTGTCGACACCAGAAGGTGAGCCCCTGCAAGAGCCCATGAATAGTTCACACCTCAAAAAGTTTTATGCCTAAATCTTGCATGGTATAGAACCAAAAATAATCAGAAAAAGTCCTGAAAAAATGGTTACCTTGATGAAAACCTGGAAAACAGGCGTCTTGGTGACAACAAAAAAAATACAAAAATACAAAAATAAAAATAAAAACAGAAAAATGATTGAAAAAAGAAAAATAAAAATAAAAATAAAAATAAAAAATTTCGTCATCTAGTGAAAACCACTTCGGTGGCGCTTTGGACAAGTACCTTGGTGAAAACCTAGCAAACAGACACCAAGTGTAAATAAAGCACTCTCCATCCACCAGGATTTGCACGATTCACTCATTCCATCACATCTCAATAAATCATCCATCCACCCATCCGCTCGCATCCATACCATAGCCTATGTTGGTGTCTACACCATGTTCCACCATGGAACTACTTGGCATTTCTAAGGGCAGTCTGTCCTGCCTTTATCGAAGTAGTCTGTCGCACCACACTGGGGGCACGTTCTCGCAACATTGGATTGGATTCGTGTACATTCTCGTGATCTTTTTCAAAATTCATCAACAAAAACCAAAAGCATTCGAAAAATCATTCAAAAATCCAAAAACATGTCGAAACATTTAGAAAATCTTCAAAAAAATTCATCATTGAGTCTTGTCAGTCTTTCACCTTGTCGAACTACGTCGTCTCTGAGCTTGAATGTAGGCAAGGTTGATCTTTGATCATCCCCTGAGATAGTTAGAGTCAGTCCTTAGGCATCCGTCGCATTGGCAATCCGTTTGCCCATCTAGTCTGCATCTTAAGTCAATCTTTTAAACAATAAAAAGGGGGGCAATCCATTTGCCCATCCATCTTTTCATTAAGTCAAGTGTGTCGTCAGTCAAACTACGTGGTCTCTGCGTGTATAACGTAGGCAAGGCTCATCTATGGATCAGCTCCCAAAACCCCGAGGATAGGTCTTTAGGTTAGTTTGCTCGTCACAAATCTTGAAAATCCAAAACATTGAAAAATCTCAAAATACCAAAAACAACCTCAAAATATCTGAAAATCCAAAATGGTGCATCCATTTCATCTCACTTTCACCTGTGAACGTCTCACTATAATAAAGTCAATCGTCACTTTCACCCTTTGGTGAGTTAGTTAGAAGCAAGTTTAGCAGGTCTCAAAGTGAGCACCTAACCGTCAAAGTCTCAAGTCTAGAGCAGTAAGCAAGAAAGTTAGTCACCTCGGAGTATCAATACCTTATCACCCAATCAGTCCCATCAAACCCTGATCACTACATGTCCTAGGATGAAGATTTCCTGCGATGGACACAAGCATCAGGTAATCCTCATAGTAGTTAGTCTTGGCTAGCGGTACGAAGAACATTAGCTTGTTTGTTTACTTTATCTTGGTCTTTTAGACTTATCTTATGTTACACTCATTCCAAGGACCTCTCCATGATGCCTAAAAAAAACAGGTTTAGAGAGAAAGGAATGGGGCAACGATCATTATCTTTTTTATCTACTATGCTTGTGGGATACGTTTGTAAAATAACTTAGTTGTGAATGTTTTGTACAATTTGTAGGGAAGATATTTTAGGTATCTTGTTGACCACATAGGAAAGCTTGCTTTCTTGTGTTTTGGCCTGAGATATTTAGAATGTTTGAACTATATCCTGAATGAAGTATATATGCTAAGTGTGAACAAGAATATTCCTATCTAATTATCGAGTCAAAGTCCATCACACTAGGTACAACGCCATCCTGGTCCTTTATACCTTGATGCATCGTACCTATGTGTGTTATCAAACATAAAACAATTGGCTCTTTGAAAATCCCAACTCCTGGTAAGCAATATCATCATCACCATCGGTAATAATGTGAACTTGTGTGGATCCTCCTTCCATCCATCTTATTCTTCTTATTCTTCTATCTCTACTAACATTTCTATCTAAAATCAGTGCATTATATCATAATATACACGAGGCTACCCATGGCCGATAACTATCTATACATCATCAAAATTGTCTACATCAAAGAATTATCTTACGTCCTCTGATCAATAGAACCACTCCTCTCGCATTTTATCGCGATCTCGATCGGAAAATCTTACATTTCCGCTCGATCTCTCGAGGGGGCAGTATACCAACGTAATCCTTCCACTGGGGCAATAGTGGGGCATCTGAAAATCGATGAAATTTTGAACTTTGATTACAACAGTTATTCTTTCAATCAATGCAACAAGTACATTGCTTCAAAGAGGGGCAAAATGTAAACATGGAAAATGTACAAGTTCATTTTGGCACACCTGATCCCGATTACTAACAACGTTTCCTCTCAAATCAAATCCTCAACATTTCATCGTAATTCTATCCCTTAATTTAATGAATCATCATTTATCTGATTAAGTCTATCACCTTCTTTGATTAAATTAATCAATTTAATTTAATTAACCTTACATTGTTGTTTAATTAAATAAATCATTTTATTTGATTGAAATCTCTAAAGTCTCCTCATTAAATTAAATAAATTAAACCTTATTTGATTTAATCTAGCACATTCTTCCTTTATTAAATAAATCAAATCATTTCCTCTCAATTTGATTTAAATCAATTCATAAATTTAAGTCTAAATTGTCATATTTCCTAATTCTTCATTAAATTAATCAAATCTTTGATTAAGTTAATCCCTATCACTAAAATTCTCTAGAGAATGCAACTTGCACAATAAATCAATTACTTTGATTTATTAATTTTTCTATTTTCCCTCACAAATCATCAAAAGGGAATATTCCCTCAATTTGAATTCAAAAAAAGGTCAAGTGGACTTGGTCCTTCCAACAAGGCATTTATTCCTCTTACATGTCCTTGTGCATTGAGCCAAGTGGCATTTATTTCATTCCTTTTTCCCTCTCACATATCATTTCTCAAATTTGAAATGCCACCTAATTGCATTTATTGGCACTTTGGCCAAAATGTGCACAACCTTTATCATTTCACATCTTGACAAGTGGCACTTGGCCATTGGATATTGAATGATCCCACATTGCTCAATTTTACTCTCTTTTCCAGTTTAGAAATCTATAAATTGGAGGCTTCTCTCCTCATTATGGATCCACAATTTTGAGTAAACTTATTATACTCAAAATTCGTCCATCCACAATTCAAGCAAGTATACTATACTTCATTTCATCCACAAATAGCTTTGAGTATACTCAATATATTCAAATTCATCTCAACATTCCACATCTTCATGCAAGGTTATTATCTTCATTGAAGAATTAATCTTACTCATACTATCATTTAGCTTGTTCAAAGATTGGGAAAGGGCTGCTTACTACACAACAATGGTGGCACCAATCTACTATGAGATGAAGGTTTAATCGTGTTTTATTTTATATGCTTCTAGTTTAACTTGTTTTTATGCTCATTAGTTGCATATTTAGACATGATTAAGTATCTCATAGGGATGTTAAATTTGTTGTTTTAAACTAACTTTCGTGCTAACAACATGAAATTGTTTGAGACGATTTCTTTTGCAGATTTTAGCATCCACAGTACTCTTACGGTTACTGGTTGCAAGTTGAGTAAGAGTGGTGAATCCTCTAAGATTGATCAGAGCAAGTACACATCAATAATTGGAGGACTTCTATATCTAACTGCTACTAGATTGGATATCATGCATGTAGTTTGTCTAGTGGCTAGATTTCAAGAGGATCCCAAAGATTCACATGTTATAATAATGAAGAGAATATTCAAATACTTGAAGGGAACTTTAGAACATGGCTTGTGGTATCCAAAGGACACTGATTTCTCTCTGAGTACTTATACAGATGTAAATTGGGTAGGTTGTGTGGATGAAAGAAAAATTACAAGTGGTGGCAATTCTTTCTTGGAAACAAGCTGGTGTCTTAGCTAAGCAAGAAGAAGGATTCAATGTCATTATCTACTATAGAGGTAGAACACATTGATGTAGCAACATGTTGCACATAGGTGTTGTGAATGAATCAAAATTTGAAGGATATATGAGTGGTATATGATGAAACTATTTCTATCTTTTGTGATAACACAAGTGCTATAGAAATTTCAAAGAATCTAGTAATGCATTCAAGAATAAAAAATATCTCAATCTGGTATCAATTTTTGAGGGAGAAGGTTGCAAAGAATGAGGTGAAGTTGGAGCATGTGCCCAATAAAGATCAAGTTGAAGATATCCTTACTAAGTCTCTTCCTAGGGATACTTTTGAGTATCTCTAGGAGAATTTTGGGGTTATTGCCACTCCTTTCAACTAGATGCATAAGGATATGCATCAGTCTAATGAATTTCAAGATTCATTCCTTATTCTGGACTGTTGTTGGTGGCTAGGTAGTAGCATTGTTGGTTGTTGCAATCAGGGGGAGTAAGTGTTGTCATTGTATGAGAAATAGTTGTTGATTGGTGTAGTATATTGTAAGGGAGAGTGTGTAGAGAAGGTGTGGAGAAAACAAAGTGCAGTAAAATGAAAGGTAGTTGCAATGCAATTGTTTTCCCTTATAGGTGTTTCCTTTAGGGGAGAGAAAGTATGTATGTTTGATGTCAAAGAGGATGTTTCCCTTTTCCATTGATGTCAAAGGGGGAGAGAGAGTTAGCTAAAAAACCTTATGAAGTATAGAGGAGAGAAGTCTTGTGAAAAATAAAGTGTTGAAATGTATGTGGTTGCATAAGGGGGAGCATTGTGCACTGTGGTGAACTATATGAGTTTGTGATCAAAGTTGTTAATGCTTTTTTATGATAATGGTTTTTCCATGTGTTGACATCAATGAAAAAGGGGGATATTGTTGGAAATATGAGTAGCTTGTGTGTTGTCATTAATTTCAATAGTTCTAGGTTTTTGTATTGATGTCAACAGGTCTATGGAGAGATTGTTGGAAGTTTGTAATGATGCTTTCACTAGCTACATTATGTTGCCATTAGTAGTGTCACTAGTGTCAACCTCTAGTGTTGCTTTGATAAGATTTTTTTGGTGGATGCTCAACCTATTGTGTGTGGTTGAGTTGCTATAGTAGTCTAGTGGTAATTAAGAAGTGTTGAAGATGATGAGAATGTGGTTGTGGTGCTTGGTTTCCAAGTGCTTTTGAGAAAATTTGAAGAAAAGAGAAAATAGTGTGGTTGAGAGGTGTTCACTATAACAAAGTAATGTTCTGGTTTTTCTCCACATTTCTTCTATGTTGAATATCTTCTTATGTGGTTTGAATATGTTGATTAGTGTTATTCAAAGGTGTTATATCTAGAGTTTCAAGTTCTGAATCATTATGCAGAGAAAGTTATGTTCACCAATGTGTGAACTATGTATTGCAGTAGTGTTTGGGAGAAATGGTCTTGCTTCGCATTTCTCCGTAGTATGATTTTTGGTCTTTTTGATTTGAGGGTGTCTTCACATTGCTCATATCTATCTTCAGTCTAATTTCTTTGAAGTCTGGTGCTCCATAAGGTTTGATTCATGTGTTACAGTATGAGAAAAGTTAACTAGGTGTACAAGATGAGTATGTTCTTTGGGTGAAAGTTGTTGTAAAAGATTTTTTTGGATTTCAAGGTGTTTTTGGAATATTCTAGATTGTTTTCAAGTGATGTATGTTGTTCATGATTCATCTTTGGATCTAAGGAAGTGTGTACTTGAATGTTCAATGGTGTTTACATAGGTTTGACCAACCTTGGGTGTTTACATTAATTGCAGAAATGCTTCGGTGTTTATGGAAGTGTAGCATGGCATTTATGTGTGGATTTAGGTTTCAGTTAAGGTGTGGTGTGGTCCTCTATAATTCCTTTCCACCGTGGGAATGTTTAGTGTTGATCTAATTTGAATTTACATGGTTGAAGTGCTTAGCTAACCTTATCAATTATTTTAAAGGTTGAGGATTGTATAAACAAGTGTTGAGTTGATGGAGAATCAAGGAGTGAAGGGTGTGATGTGAAGTGTAGAGTTTTGAAGAGTGAAAGTGTGAAATGTAGTGTGAGCTTTCATGTGTTAAACTACTGGAAGTAGTGAGTAGAATGTGTCTATATTCTTCAGAGAGGCTACGAATGTACTGGTGATATTGTGGTTGATCTTTCTATTTCTTTGAGATGGATTTCTTATTGTAACATTTTTTGAAATATGCTCTCTCAAATTTTTTGATTTTTAAATGAACATTTACAATGTAGCCAAGCACCCGTTAAGGTTAGCATAACCCAAAATATGCATGAAAGAACTCTAACTGAGAATGTGCCCTAAAAACACTTAAGGAGGAGGGGTGGGCATATGGTCAAAGGATCCCTAGGATCTACTGAATCAAAGATTACAAAGATTACACTAAAAGAGAGAGACTAAACTCAACACCAAGAATGTACACTCAAGATCCTTTGACAGGCGAGGTGCTAACATATGGTGGAGTGATAAATGTTGAATTGAAAAGGAAAAGGTGGATAACTAGCCAAAAGGAACTTTCCACCAAACAGTGGAGGGAAAATATTACAAATTAAAACACTTCTTCTACTACGGCAGGCATCCACTTAAGAGTGGGGATTCACCACTTGATAGTGGGTATGAAGGAGCTTACAATTAAAATTATCCTCACTGGAGGTATACCATCCAGGGATGCTTAATGTGAAATTAAATAGATAATGGAGCAATGTTAAACTGAAATAGTACTACTATTAACAGTTTGTACAAATATAAAAAGAGTTGTGAATTACAATGTTTTTTCACCATATTTCAAGCACCAAGCTATACAATGTTTCCATGTTAGAACATAATGAGAAATGATGAAGAAAGATGGAAACAACAACTGAATTAATTCTGATTTAGAAATATGCAATTCTAGAAATGAGATATCAACAACTGTAGAAATAATCAAATGCTCATAACTTAAGCAAAATACCTCTGAATTGCGTGAAATCAAGTGCAATGGTCAATTGGAAGATAGGCACCCCTGTTGTGATGAAGAGACAGCTCCAAGAAGCCATAAATTATAAATGGCACAATTCCCAATGCACATAGAAAGGTACGACCCTTGAGAGGGGCGATTTTGCAACTTAAAATTCCACACTTCAAAATAAAATATGAAACTTGCTAGAGATGGTCGCCCAGACCTTAGGAATGAAATGATCAAATACCCAAAATAAAATTAAATTCATACACTCAACTGTGAATGAATTCGACTTTCAGCTCTGTGTAAAACACCAACTGCAAAACTGGTAAAACACTCCAAAAATTCATCTTTGAACTCTATTTGCTATTCTGATTGAGACGCAAAAATAATTCAATTAGGTATTATCTTGCAAACATGAAATTGAGAATGGTACTAGGAAGTCAGCATTCCTTGACGTGCAAAATGAGTAGTCATTTCGACAACATAAGTTTGGCATAAACATGAGATACCAAATGCTGGAGCAAAGCCACATTTTTAAAGAGAATGTGATGACTCTTCAATTTCCTCAGATGGGATGCCAAAATCCTTCTCATATTTTATTTTTTCAAAAAAGAAATAATCTTCTCAAATAGGCATCCATTTTAAGGCAAGAGAGACTTTAATTAATAAAAAAATTAAATTTCCCCATGAAGGCGTTCCCCTTCAAGTGCCTCTTTTAACACAACTTAATTTATCAACTTAGGCCAAGGGGTCAACTTAAAATTAGAACAATTTTCCTTTAAATGAATAATTTCATCAAAATAATACTTTTAAAACCCCAAAGCTCAACTCAGAACAACTGCTCCATAGGACATGATGAGCTAAAGACTGACAACTGCTAACTGCCAAAAATAGTATTTACTATAAATAGTAAATACTGAGGAAAGACCACAAAACCTCCAAACATGGAACCCTTTGATTCATCTCAACAAGCCTACGGGACTCTGGAATAGGGTGATGAGCAACTAATAGGATCACTGATAAAAGGGGGACACTACAATCCGCTCCCCTCGAGATTGCTTGTCCTCAAGCAACCGCAAAGTTGGATGTTGCAAAATATGTTCACCCTCCCATGTAGCATCTTCAATGGGAAAATTTCTCCATCTCACCAAATATTCCTTGATTGTTTGCCTCCTCAAGGATCGCTCCCTGGTGTCAAGAATCTCTTCTGGAAGCAACACCAATTTCCCTTCTTCATCTAATGGAGGTAACTCTGAAGTAGCCACCACATTGTACACAAGTGCCTTCTTGAGGTGAGACACATGACAAACGTTGTGAACCTTACTATCCGCCGGAAGCTCTAACTCATATGCCACTTCACCAATCCTTTTGGTGACTTTAAATGGACCATAGAAATGTGGATTTAAATTTTCCGCACCATTCTTTTTGAGGGAAGATTTCCTATAAGGTTGGAGTCTCAAATAGACCATGTCTCCCACTTCAAAAGAACATTCAACATGTTGTTGATCAGCGTATAACTTCTGTTGATTTTGAGTTTGATGTAGATTTTCTTTTAGTGACTTCAAGATGTCTTGGTTGCACTGAAGCATATCCTTCTCCTGGGGAGCTCTACTATCATCAAACACCAAATCTACAAAGTTAGGAGCATCATACCCATAGAGAGCTGTGAAAGGAGACATCATAATTGACATAGGATAAGAAGAGTTGTAACAAAACTCCCCCAAATGAAGCCACTTAATCCAAGCCCTTTGCTACCCTGAAACATAATTTATGAGGTAGCCTTCTAACCATTTGTTGGCAATCTCAGATTGCCCATCTGTTTGTGGGTGATAACTAGTGCTTGGAGTGAGCACTGTACCACTCAACCTGAATATCTCTTTCCAAAACACACTTAGGAACTTGTTGTCCCTATCACTGACAATGGTCTTAGGCAAACCATGCAAACAAAAAACCTCTCTAAAGAACAACTCAACTACTTGAGCTGATGTAAATGAAGTAGTGATAGCGTAGAAATGAGCATATTTAGTTAATCTATCCACCACAACATAAATACAATCATGACCTTGCACCTTAGGTAAACCAGTGATGAAGTCCATAGCAATACTTTCCCATTTCTGATTTGGAATTGGCAAGGGCTGCAATAAACCAGCTGGAAAAGAATGTTCATTTTTATTATTTTGACAAGTACAAAATTCCCTTATGTAATTCATGACCTCTTCCTTCATCCCTTTCCAAGAAAATCTCTCTCTTATCTGCTTATAAGTCTTGAACATGCCTTGATGACCAGCAAGAGGAACACCATGGAATGACTGAAAAATATTCTTCTTAAGCTTGGATTCGGGTACCAAAAAGATTCTACCCTTGTACATAATCAAGCCATCAACCAAACTATACCTTTCATCATTCAAATGACCTTCTATAATGTTGGTTGTGAACTGATTTTTTGCATAATCAACAACAATCAACTCTTTCCAATCTATTGAAAGCTCACAAAGTGACTGCAAATGAGGTCTTCTGGACAAAGCGTCTGCAACTACATTGTTCTTTCCCTTGACATACTCAATATCAAAGTCATAGGCCTGAAGTTTGCTTACCCATTTTTTTTTGCCTTTCATTCAAATCTTTTTGGTGCCTGAAATGTTTAAGACTATTATGATCAGTCTTAACCACAAATTTACTTCCCACCAAGTATTGGTGGAATTTGTACAAAGCATGCATAATGGCAAGCATCTCTTTGTCATAAATTGAATATAACTTTTTTGCTCCTCTCAATTTTCTACTATCAAAGACAATAGGGTGTTTGTCTTGCATGAGAACAACTCCAACTCCTTCACTTGAAGCGTCACATTGCAATTCAAAGGGCTTTTTGAAATTAGGCAAGGCCAATACTAGACATGAGCTCATAATTTGCTTGAACTTATCAAACACTCAATCATGACCTTGCACCTTAGGTAAACCAGTGATGAAGTCCATAGCAATACTTTCCCATTTCTGATTTGGAATTGGCAAGGGCTGCAATAAACCAGCTGGAAAAGAATGTTCATTTTTATTATTTTGACAAGTACAAAATTCCCTTATGTAATTCATGACCTCTTCCTTCATCCCTTTCCAAGAAAATCTCTCTCTTATCTGCTTATAAGTCTTGAACATGCCTTGATGACCAGCAAGAGGAACACCATGGAATGACTGAAAAATATTCTTCTTAAGCTTGGATTCGGGTACCAAAAAGATTCTACCCTTGTACATAATCAAGCCATCAACCAAACTATACCTTTCATCATTCAAATGACCTTCTATAATGTTGGTTGTGAACTGATTTTTTGCATAATCAACAACAATCAACTCTTTCCAATCTATTGAAAGCTCACAAAGTGACTGCAAATGAGGTCTTCTGGACAAAGCGTCTGCAACTACATTGTTCTTTCCCTTGACATACTCAATATCAAAGTCATAGGCCTGAAGTTTGCTTACCCATTTTTTTTTGCCTTTCATTCAAATCTTTTTGGTGCCTGAAATGTTTAAGACTATTATGATCAGTCTTAACCACAAATTTACTTCCCACCAAGTATTGGTGGAATTTGTACAAAGCATGCATAATGGCAAGCATCTCTTTGTCATAAATTGAATATAACTTTTTTGCTCCTCTCAATTTTCTACTATCAAAGACAATAGGGTGTTTGTCTTGCATGAGAACAACTCCAACTCCTTCACTTGAAGCGTCACATTGCAATTCAAAGGGCTTTTTGAAATTAGGCAAGGCCAATACTAGACATGAGCTCATAATTTGCTTGAACTTATCAAACACTCCTTGTGCTTTATCTGTCCATAGAAAAGCTCCCTTTTTGGTGAGATCTATAAGAGGGGCTGCCATGTGAGAATACTCCTTGACTAACCTTCTATAAAAACCACACAAGCCCAAAAATCCCTTCAAGTGAGTCACATTCTTTGGAGGTGGCCAATCAATAATGGCTCTAATCTTCTCAGGATCAACTTTGACACCCTTAGAACTGATAATGTGGCTGGGATAGAGAAGCTCTGTCATCCCAAACTCACATTTTGATTCTTTAGCAAACATGTATTCTGCCTCCAAAATGCTAAGCACTTCTTCCAAGTGTTGAAGGTGCTCCTCCCAAGACTTGCTGAAAATGAGAATATCATCAAAGAAGATAAGCACAAACTTCCTCAACTGCTGCCTGAAAGTCTTGTTCATACAAGATTGAAATATTGTTGGAGCGTTTGTCAAACCGAATGGCATGAAAAGGAATTTAAAATGCCCATAGTGGCATCTAAATGCAATTTTTTCAACATCCCCTTCTCTCATCTTGATTTGGTGGTAACCAAATCAAAGATCAATCTTCGAGAAGTACATAGCCCCATGAAGCTCATCAATAAGTTCATCTATCCTAGGAATAGGATATCTATTCTTGATGGTCTTCTGATTCAATGCACGATAATCAAAACACATACGCATTGTACCATCTTTATTTTTGACCAACACTACTGCTGAAGAAAAAGGGCTTTTGCTTGGCCAAATGAACCCTACCTCCAAAAGTTCTTTGATGGTCTTTTCTATCTCATCTTTTTGCTTCTTTGGATAATGGTAAGGAGTCGTGATAACCAGCTTTGCACCCTCTTCTAGCTCAATCACATGCTCACACCCCCTTTCAGGTGGTCTTCCCAGAGGTAAATCACCAAAAACCTCTCTTTTTAGAAAGTAGAGCTTGAATATCAGGTGGGTATTGTCTTTTCTCTACAACTAGATCAGCTAGTAAGATCATACATTTTGCTGCCCATTCAACTTGATCATGAGAGATCGGCCTCTCCATTCTTTTCAAGGACACAATTTGAGGACCTCCATTGGAAATCCCTCTCAAAACAACCTTCTTTCCATCAGCTTGGAATTTCAATTCCATGGTTTGAAAATTCAAGGTGATCTCTCCAAGAGATCACAACCATTGTATTCCCAAAATAGCATCGGTGTCACCAATGCCAACAACATAGAAGTCATCCTTCACCTCATAATTTCCCAATTGCATGGAAAGATTAGGAATTTTCTTTGTGCAAGATATGGTAAAACCATCTACTACCATTATCTTGAATCCTTCAAACTCTTCAGTCTTCAATCCTCTTTTGGTAACTAGACCTTCATCAATGAAATTATGAGTTGCTCCTGTGTCAATTAGAGAAAAAATCCTCTGAGAACTAACCACTCCACGAACTCGAAAGGATTCATTCTTTTGGAAACTAGACAGTTGGGCAAAGGCACTACCATCTCCAACCTCTGGTTGCTCTTCTGGAGCTTCTTCTCCTTCACTACTTGTTGTTTCATACTACTGATCATACAGATCAGATTTTGATCCATAATCAGAATAGCCCTCCATTTGATGTGCTTTACCTTTCCCATAACAACGGTGACCTTTTGTCCAAGGTTCACAACAAGTATAGAAAACTCCTTCCTTTCTAAGCTGATCACGGAGTTCATCAGATATCCTTTGGGGATACTTGTTGGCATAACTTGGAAGAAATTTCTTCTTATCCTTTTTGAAAGGTTTGGTCTGAAATTTTGGCCTTGGAGCAGCCAAATCCATGAGCCTTGCTTTCTTGATTGCTTCATCCAATGACGGTGGATCAAAGGCTTTGACCCATCCCTTCAAAGGCTCCATTAAACCTTCAGTAAATAATACCACAAGTCTTCTTTCAGTAATGTTAGGCACCATTACTGATAACCTTTGAAAATCAGTTGCATAAGTTTCTAAAGATCCGTGTTGTTTCAACTGTGCCAATTCTCAGAAACTCAGCTCAGGATCTTTGGTATCAAATATTTCAATCAATTTATTGGTAAAATCTTCATAGGTATGGATAAGTTTATGGCCAAGAGTGACCAAACCATGAGTCCACCATTCGTAAGCCACTCCATCCAAGTGTAATGTGGAAAACTTAATTGCATCTTCCTCCGGCATTGTTCTAAGTAAAAGATAGTTATCCAATTTCTATACCCATGCCTTGGCTGCACACTTATTACTTCCATCAAAGTGGTCCAAGGTAGTCTTTCCCAATGCTTGTTGAAAATCATTTCTATGATTCATTGGAGGACAATGTTCATTCCTTCCACCATTTATTCTACTTCTTTGATTCATGAATTGATCAAAGGTCCACACATCTCTCATATCAGGGGGTAAATAGATTACTCCATATATTCTTGCCTAGCATCATCAACAAAAGGTAACCCAACTTCTGGTGGTGGTTCTTCTCTCCGAGTGAATGTAGGGAGAAGAGGTCTAGATGAAGATCCTCTTGTGATTGTAACATGTTGTCCAACAGTTCTATCCCTTCCATTTACCGTTGAACCATTATGACCATTAGGAACATAAGTTCCATTAACACCATTGTTGCCACTGTTTTCACCAACTTGATTATGTTGGGGTTGAATATTGTTCTGACTAGCTTGCTGATCCAATTTAGCTAGCAAATGTGCCATCATGTCTAACATGTTTTCAAACTTCTTTTCTGTTTGGGCATCTATTTCTTCCATTGAAAGTTGGAGTCCTTCTGACATTCTTTCAACTGTTCTACCTATTTCTCTCAAGGCTTCTGACAATGTATCTGCTTCTGGCACTGACAGAAATTGTATCTGAGATCTGGCTTGGTTTCTGATGAAGTATCTGGTTTCTCTGTCACTCATCCGTCAACTGATATGTTAAAAATCACAAGATGGCAGGAACTTCTACTCTGATACCATTGAAATATGCTCTCTCAATTTTTTTTATTTTTAAATGAACATTTACAATGTAACCAAGCACCCATTAAGGTTAGTGTAACTCAGATTTTTCAGAATTGTGGAAGATGCTAACTGCTACACAAGATTAAACATCAATTCTAATCTAAATAAAACAACAAAGAACAATAAGTAAGCATGATTAATCTAAACTAATAAAACTAGAATGATCTCACCGAATATGCAAATACTTCCTCGATTTATCTCAATTGCCCTTCTCCATCTTGTTGTATTGTTATTCTTGCCCTCAGATTTCTGTGTGTTTGAATGCAAGCATAACTTCGTCGAGTGTCTCAGCAAAATATCGAAGATTGTTTCTCTTCTCAAAAGTGTATAATGATTTCGGGAGGAGGAATAATGATAATGACAAGCCATTTTATAGATTTTGTGTTTTCAAATGATCGGCTCAAATTGAAAGAGAGATCGACAGATGAGATTGATAAATGCCATGCGATGAGTTATGTGACAGATAGAACGCGAGTTAGAACGTGAGTTCAACTGCAGGTAAAGACTAATTTTAGAACATGAGTTAGAATATGAGTTCCAATCTTCATCTTCAAAAAATAAAAGAAATAGACTTTGTATGCAAAAGCCAAAGTTAGAAGTTGGAGAATAAATGCATGATAAATGCATGTGAATGCAAACTTGAGTTAGTTAATTAAATAAAGATATTTAATTAATAAATATAGATCATGCATATGAGTTGGAACTAGTTAATCGACTAGTTGTGACGGAGAGTTCTCTCATAGAGATAACTCGAGTCAGACGATAAGTGCATGTAAGAGATAACTGAATGTTAGAGGAATGTGACATAATTAATTAAATAATGAATTAAATGTTAATTTAATTCAACATTCGAAATATGAGACTTTTAATTAAATAAATAAAGTAATTTATTTAATTTGGCTGTTGAAAAGGATAAAATGAATAATTAAATAATAAATATTTAATTATAGATGAAAAGGGGTTAAATGAATAATTAAATAAAGATATTTAATTATAGTTGGAAAAGTATGATAAAGGGGAATTAAATAATAAATTATTTAATTGATAGATAAAGGAGGAAGAATTAATTAGTTCGCAACATAATTAAATAAATATGATTTATTTAATTAATTAAGTTGAATAAAGGATGATTATGAATTAATGAATTAATTAAAAAGGGTATTTAATTAATAGAGGAAATATGTGTTAGAAAGGCAATTAAATAAGTAACATTATTTAATCAAGACGATGGACTATAGAAAATTATGTTGAAATGTGTACTCACAGGCCTAAACCAATTTTCGGTATCTACAGTTTGCCCCTCTTTGATACAATGTTGGTACAATGTTGTGTCAAAGAAAATATGCCCCAGTCGTGCCCCTGTATGAAACAAGTTAGGGTATACCCCAGTGAAAGGGAGAATGACGAGGAGGTAGTAGTATGCCCCCTCGAGAGGATAGGTGGGTTTGAAGAACATGAGTGTGCTCTCGAAATGGATAGATAATGGTGGCGAAGATGCAGAAAAGAAGAAATGTTAGCATGGATGATTTCAGAATGTTAGTAAGAAATAATTAATGTTGGTTAATTTGAGAAAAAGACATAATCTTCTATATATTGCCAAATACGCTATACTTGCTTGTTATCATCATTGGGCGGACATGACACAAATGGATGGTACACACTATGATATGAGATAGACCATAGTGTACAAAATCATCCATCTGCGAAAAACAGACAGTCGTAGACAAGGAGTGTCTTAACTCAGAATAAGGACAAGATACCCCAGTCATTTGGTCAAGACAAACCACAAACAGCAGACAAATAAAAGAGGGGTCATGAGACGTCATTGCTCCTCTAAATCCTTGATAGGACATCCTTGAGGAAACTAGTAACATGATTCAAAAATTCAAAGTTTAAAAGACAATTGACAGACAGCAACCAAAGAAAAAGAATCTTGAGATGTCGTTGCTTCTCTAAATCCTTCAAGGGACATCCTTGAGAAAGCTAGTAACAGGATCTTGCACAAATCAATAAAAAGATAAGACAAAATAAGATATAAAGTCATAAAGCCAAATAAATGTATTCACCAAAACTTGATCTTGTGGGATTGTTTGATGTTGATGTTTGACATAGCGTAATGTGAGAGAATGACACATACTGCCTAAGACGTTGAGTCTGGTTTCGACTTGGTGACTTCTGTATAAGGCATGACAAATCCTGGGTTCAGTAAGACACGTGTCGTATAAGACATTGGAGTCTGATGACGTTGAGGTGACAAGCCACATGAGACTATGACAATTTGATGACGTCTATTGACAAGAAAGACATATCTTGCTAAGACATGGGTTGATCGCTTTGACAATGTGTTTGATATTGACTTGATGACAAGTTGAGTGTGTGCATGTAGATAGTGTATGGAATGAGACGATACCTTAAACTATGATATGCAACTTGTGTGATATTGATTGTGAATGAACCCTATTGGACTGACCTAGTGTGGTCTCAGGAGCTCATCAATTGATTAGCCTTGCCTACGTTGTACACGCAGAGACCTCGTAGTTCGACACAACCAATGACTTTGAATATACAAAGAGTCATGATTTAAATGTGTGTGATACATGACAAACCTAGACTGACATACCTAATGCCTCGGGGATACATCGATTGATGGCCTTGCCTACGTCCCAGTCACAGAGGCAACATAGTTCGACTATGACTACGACTGACTTAACATGACTGACTTGACACTGTTTTGTTTTTGGTATTTTCTGACATGTTTTTATTTTTTTGGATTTTTGAAGTTTTCTAATGTTTTTGTTTTTTTCAGGACATTTTCTGATGGTGTGATGCTATGTACAAGGCATTCATGGAATAGAGCAAGGATTTTCCCCCAGTCGGGAATAAGACTTGCGAGATGGAATGGATCATATGACGGAATGGATGTTTAGATTTCAATCGTTCCAAATGATGGATAGGACAACCATTTATTATGAGTGATGGTTGAAAATTCTGATTAGAATGATGGTAGATGGAAGAGCGAGCTTGACTACACATGGTGCCTGTTTGCCAGGTTTTCACCATGGTACTTATCCATAGCGCCACCGAAGTGGTTTTCACTAGTGGACAGATTTATTTCTCTTTATTGTTTTGATTTTCTCAATCTTTTTTTTTTTTTTGGTGTTACAAAGATGCCTGTTTGCCAGGTTTTCATCAAGGTAACCATTTTTTTATTTTTTCCATTTTTTTGTATTTTTCCAGATTAAGACACGGATTCTCAAAAGCTAAGCATAGAACCTCTTTAGATGCAGAAAGTTGATAGGTGACAAAAGCGGATCTCCTTCAGGAGTAGATAGTTGGTACGCTCCTGACCCAAAGGCTTCTGTGACAATGTGAGGCCCTAACCAGTTAGGCTCAAACTTTCCTGGTTTCTCTCGTTCAGCTTGGTTTTTTGGATTCTCCATTAATACCAGGTCACCAATGTCAAAATATCTATTGAGAACCTTCCTATTGTAGCTCCGACGAAGACGATTCTGATATGCTTGCAAATGATCTAATGCTTTCTATCTTCGTTCATCTAGTAATTCAAGCTCTTGTAGCCTAGAGACACGGTATTCTTCATCGTCAACATGACCCTTCAAAGATACCCTTAGAGAAGGTATTTTGACCTCTATATGTAAGATAGCTTCGGACCCGAATACGAGGGAAAATGGAGTGGCGCCAATGGGAGTGCGGATGCTTGTGCGATAAGCCCATAAGGCAGGATTAAGCTGTAGGTGCCAGTCATGACCAGCGTCATTGACAGTCTTTTTAAGGATTCTAACAATGGTTTTATTAGATGCCTCAGCTTGGCCATTACCTTGTGGGTAATACAGGGTGGAAAAATGATGCTTGATGTGGAATTCTTCACATAAATGGCGTACTTCTTGGTTCTTGAATGGGCGGCCATTATCTATGATTATGGATTGTGGTACACCATACCGACAAATGATATAGTTCAAAATAAACCTAGATATTTGGGTGCTAGTGATGTAGGTCATGGGAATGGCTTCAATCCACTTGGTGAAGTATTCGGTAGCGATAATGATGAATTTGTGGCCGTTGGATGATGGTGGGTGTATCTTACCTATGAGGTCGAGTCCCCATTGGGCGAAAGGCCATGGTGAAGTAATTGGTCGAAGCTCCTGTGCTAGTGCTCTTATCAAGTCTCCATGTATTTGACATTGTCTACACGTCTTCACAAAGACGTATGAGTCTTTCTCCATAGTAGGCCAATAGTAACCTAGTCTCATAATCTTATGGGCTAAGGTTGGACCACTCGAATGGGATCCACATATACCCTCGTGCACTGCTCGCAAAGTTGTTTGTGCTTCTTCAGCGTCAAGACATCTCATTAGGGCGTTGTCTAAGGTGCGTCTATATAGGGTTTCTCCGATGATGGTGTACTTGGCAGACTTACGGATGAAGGTTCGACGTTGGTTATTGGACAAGTCTTGAGGTAAGGTTTGATTTTTTAGATAGTCGAATATTTCTTTATACCAAGGAGATGTAGGACCAATAATGGTACACACCATCATAGTATCGGGGATATCGTAAGCAGGGACCAACAGCTGTTCAACTAGAAACTTGAACTTAGGCACGTTACTCGGAATATCCAACAAGGAACCCACGGTTACCATAGCATCTGCAGCTCTATTCTAAATGCGTGGTATTTGTTGAAAAGTTATGTCCTTGAAATATTGTTTGAAACTATCAGCCATTCTCTTGTAAGGGGCAAGCTTCTCATCCTTAGTTTCGTACTCATCATTTACTTGTCGGATTACCAGTTGAGAGTTTCCAAAGACATGTAGGCTCTTAATGTTCTATTGTGCTGCCATTTTCAAGCCTGTCACTAAGGCTTTGTATTCTGCTACATTGTTTGTACAAGGGAAAGCAATCCTGAATGATTTGGGAATGGTATCACCTTGAGGTGTGACAAATAAGACACCAGCTCCTGAACCACGATTTGTATGTGACCCATCAAAGTACAGTTTCCAGTCGGTTTTAATGTCAATGTTGGATAGAAATTCATCTGGAAAATCTGCCACTAAGGGATGATCTGCTTTTATAGGTGCATCAGCTAACTGATCTGCAATCACCTATCCTTTTTTAGCCTTCCTCTTGACATACTCAATGTCATACTCACTAAGTATCATGACCCATTTAGCCAATCAACCTGTTAAAGTTGCCTTACTTAGAAGGTATTTGAGTGGATCAATTTTCGCAATTAACACTGTTTGTCGATTGAGCATGTAGTGCCAAAGTTTTTGGGTAGAAAAAACTACCGCAAGATAGGCATGTTCTATGTTGCTGTAATTCAATTCATAGCCCACTAAGGTACGACTGATGTAATAGACCGCTCTCTCATGACCTTGATCATCTTTTTGTGCGAGAAGAGCCCCTAATGCCGACTAAGTTGCTGAAATATATAAGACCAAAGGCTTTCCTTCTGTAGGTGGCATTAAGACTGGTGGAGTTAGCAAATAGTCCTTGATTTGTTGGAATGCTTCCTGGCATTTAAGCGTCCACACAAATGGTACTCCCTTCTTGAGTAGATGTTGAAATGGATGAATCTTATCTGCCAGTTGTACTATGAATCACCTAATTGACTGTAGTCTGGCCTGTAGAGTTCTGAGTTGTCCTATGCTGACTGGAGGAGGAATTTCTATGATAGCTCTTACCTTCTCTGGATCTACTTCAATGCCTCTTCGAGAGATGATATACCCTAACAGTTTCCCCGATTTGACTCCAAAGACACACTTCTTCGAATTCAGCCTGACATTGTAGTTCTCTAGCCGTTGGAATATCTTATTTAAAACCTTTAATTGAGCTTCTCTTGTTTCTGATTTTGCTATAATGTCATCGACGTAATCTTCCATGAGAATGTGTACAAAGTCATGGGAAATTGTAGTCATTGCGCATTGATAAGTAGCTCCTACATTTTTAAGCCCAAAAGGCATAACATTCCAATAGTATGTGCCCCATGGACACATGAAAGCTATCTTATGTTGGTCTTCAGTTGCTATTTTAATCTAGTTGTATCCCGAAAAACCATCCATGAGGGATAGCATCTCATACCCCGCTGTAAGATCCACTATCATATCTATATTCGGCAAAGGGAAGTCATCCTTAGGACACGCCTTGTTGATGTCTCTAAATTCTGTGCAAATTTGAATGCCCCCAGTTGGTTTAGTCATGGGTACAAGATTCGATATCCAATCTGCATAGTCTATTGTCCTTATGAATCCTACATCCAAGAGTTTCTTTAGTTCTGTCTTGACCAATAGAGCAATCTACGGGTGCATTTTTCTTAACTTTTGTTTGACTGGTTTGATGCCTGGTTGCAATGGTAAATGGTGCAATATTAGATCTAGATCCAGCCCAGGCATGTCAGCATACAACCATGCAAAGTTTATTTGTCTTTTTTGGAAGAAGTCCTTAAACTCAGGTTTTTCTGTCTCTGTTAAAGAAGCTGCAAAATATACCATCTTTGGATTCTCTTCTATACCTATATTGACTGCAACTGATAGAAGACAATTCTGGTCCAGAAACAAGAATGTTAGAAATGATGGCATTGTCGATGCTAAAAACATATATACAAGGCCAGTTATCACACTGAGAGGATACAACCAAAATCAAGACACAATGGATAATCCAGATCAAACGGCTAACTATCTCCAAAATTCACAGCAACAACGACCTCAAAGAAGATTTCCAACACGTGAATTTACTCCTCTAGGACAACCGATCGAGGTTATTTATAAAGAATTGATTAAACACAATCTCATCAAACCGTTGGAACCAAGAGAATATGATCCTGGATAATTTAAACCTTCCTGGTGGGATGACAAAGCCCATTATGAATATCATCAAATAAAAGGACACAGCCTACAAAATTGTCGCCAACTCAAGGGCATTATCCAAGACTTTGTGGAGAATGGAACCATAGAGGTCGGTGGATAGAAAAACACCAAGAACAGTGATCATAAGGTCTTCAAGGACCCATTACATGACCACACATAAGGAAAAGCCTCCGGTTCGGGACCTAAGACCGATCCATCAACCAATTACGCAAACACCAACTTTGACTATGGAAAAGGAAAGATTATAAATAGCCTCCGCACTGCAGATGAGCATGTTGATACCTTCACCATTAAGAAGCCTCCAGAATGTAGTGTCAACACACGCAGAACCAAGATCACTATTCTAGGTCCTTCTTCTGAGCCATCTACACAAGCTTCCAAGTTCAAGTACAACCTTCTTGATCAATTAAGTAAAACCCCTGCGCAAATATCTATCTTGGAACTATTGACCTTATCACCTGAACATCGAGCCATTCTCGATAAAGCTTTGCAGAACACAACTGTCCCTACTAATTTAGATGTCAATCGTTTCGAAGAGATGGTGGGATATTTAACCAATTTGCACCATGCTACATTTTCCCAACAGGATTACTCGACAGAAAAATCTGATCATAATGACCCATTACATCTTGAAGTCTTAGTCCATGAAACCAAAGTCAGACGAGTCTTGGTAGATGGAGGAGCAGGTTTGAACCGGTGTACCCTAAAATTGGTTAAGGCATTAGGATTCTTAGAAGATTGCGTAGATACCTCTAAGAGTATAGTCATCAAGGCTTACGATGATGAGGAAAGATCATCCAAAGGAGAGGTCACACTCCCTATCAGAATTGGTCCAGCAATCATGAACACCAGCTTCCAAGTCTTGGATCTCACTCTTCCGTACAATTTGTTGTTAGGTAGACCTTGGATACACGCAATGAAAGTTGTACCTTCAACATATCACCAATGTCTCAAATTTCCACATAATGGCACTGAGATCACTATTGATGGTGATCCAGATCCGTTTCAGTATTGTACAAGCCTAAAGGAAATTCCACAACGCCAAGTACCAGTTAATCAAGAAGTTTCATCATCCAATTCATCCCAATACATTGACTCATCACATCTCACTAAGTCCAAATCATTCACACCTCCATCAACTACTTCTAAACTTGAAATCCAAGACAAGGGCTTTGGCGAGTATTGTATAAAGGAATCATACTGTGTCAGTCAACTGATTCCACCTAAGGCATATGGCCTACCTATGGCAGATAGAATATAGTCAATAGTCATATTCAATGTTCCCCCTACAATGACATTGATCAAATGGGGAGAGCTAAGCAAGGAAATTGTGGACCAAGGTGATTCCTGGTTGTATCAAGAAGAACATGAATACCCCTCCCCGTCTATTCAAATAGCTAAGAACCAATATGGAAAAGGCTTTAAGATAATGCAAAAGGAAGGCTATGATGGGCACAGTGGGTTAGGGCTACATCAAAATGGAAGGATGGAACCAATTACTGTCCACCCACGACCGAAATACTTAGGGCTAGGGTGTCAACCGCTTAGAATTGGGTTTCCTAGTACTTCGTCACTGTTTCAAGAGGAAGTGAGTGCTTATGCAGACACCGAGACATCTCATGATCCACCTCCCCCATTTTATGACAACCCTCCAATCTTTGATGAATCCTCTTACTCAAGCGATGGTGAATGGGATTCCCTTTCATCTACCAACACCACGAACATAGATGCACTATTTGGAGAATTGGACCTAAACGTGAAACCTATACCCAAACCATCTAGTCCTTGTCCTAAGAAACATTTGTCCAAAGAAGAATGGCATAAGATCTATTATTGGGAAAAACTCGATCGTGCCTCTTGGGCACCTGAACCACCATCTTCTAACGACCTATCCCAGGCAATGGTCCCACATCAACGTTTACCTACCCATAAGGAAAAGACCCAGCAAGAGTTAGTCCAGAACTTTTGCGACCATGTCAACCATTCACTATTCACCCTGTCAGCGGCTACCTTTAAAAACTTCGATGATGACATGCCCCTCATATATCCTGAACCTGAAGGACATTGACTTGTGTCAAGGACATGGTGTTGGCGTTGTTCGGATCAATGTAGACATTCTGATATGCCATTTTTTGCGACAGGTTGTGATTTGGTGAAGGAATATATCTCGATTGAATAGTCCGTTGTGGGATAGGAATATATCTTGTTTGAATGGTTTGACTTGGGATAGGAATATTCATACCCGCCTTGGATCTCTTACCAATCGTGTTGGTGCCAAAGGGGTTGGATGAAGTTGCTCCCGTCGTAAATTGTAAACCTTGTGTTATGTTGAAAGGGGTTGTGTTTACAATTGATGATGTCTGAGTTGGTATGCCAATTGGTATTGTTGCGGTGATTTGGGGCATAGAACCACTTGATGTCACTGTTTGCATTGGTTGGGTAGATGTTGTTTTCAATGTGTGAACGTCAAATCCTGGTGGTAGTGTGGCACCTTCTACTAGCAATTTTGCTAGATAGCATTGGGGATCATTTGCCAAGCACTCATCCATGAAGGATGCAAATTCAGGATCTTGGACTGCAGACTCTATGTCTTCAACAAAGACTCGTCCATTGGCATCTCTAGTGACAAATTTATCAAGCAATGGTTTGTGTGGTTTGTTCTTCCTAGGTGGTTGAGTGCTGAAAGGATTGATAAACTCATTGGGGTCTGCCATTTCTTTGTGCCTCTTTTGAGACCTTGTTTCAACCATAAAAAAGTTGCTCAAAATGGGGTAATGCAAACTATGCCTAAGAACTGATATGACCTGATTCTATGTTTTTGGATTTTTTTGGACAATAAGGATGTTGCTAAAATGATTTCTAGAAAGACGTATACTGAGATGACGTATGGTAAGACGGACAATATGTAATACCTCGTGTAGACTATGATTCTAAAATGGGTATAACCTACCTCCTATGGAGTAAATGCATGCAAGGATTTGTTTTGACCAAGGAACCTGATTGTAGGACAAATGACAGTTGACAAAGTGAACTTTCCAAACTAGACTTGTTGAGCTGAAAAGATTCACTAGATAAGACTAAGGTGACTAGTTTCGATGAGTGTGACAAATCGGGACATGAATTTATCCAAAGACGAGGAAACTTATCTATGCTGTGATATGCAATTTCCTAGGGAGTATCTAGATGCATGCAACTTAGGATGACAATGACGAAGACGTGGATTGTAACTAAGATTTTCGAGGAAGTATCTATATGCATGTGACTTTGGATGACTATGACAAAGACGTGGATTGTAACTAAGACGTATATAACCACCTAATGGATGAAAGATTTTTGAGCAAAATTTTGACAGTTTCTATTCGGACTCAGTTTGCAGTTTTGATTGTCCTCTGATAACAGGCAGATGCGGTCCACCTAACAGTTGCGGTTCAGGATTTGACAGTTGCGGTCTTTCCTATGACAGTTGCGGTGTTTTTGACAGTTGTGGTCTTTCCTAGGACAGTTGCGGTTTACCAATTCACATGCGTTTTTCCTATTCTGGACTCTAAAAACTAGTTTTCCTGACAGACACTTGTGGTTCAGACTTTGATAGATGCGGTTTGCATGGACACATGCGACTCAGGATGTGACAAATGTGCTTCGAAACTTCGAGATTGTGAAAATTATGACAGACAGATGCGATTATTCCCCTAACAGATGCGACTCTCTAATACAAATGTGGTGATTAAACTGACAAATGTGACTCTGTTCCTGATAGTTGAAATTTCTTTTTCGAAAGTTGTTTGACTGACTTTGTTTGTTTGATCAAGATTTTGGCAAATACAGCAAACAACAAACACGGCATTCAAAGTATTTTCAGTTTTGTGATGAATGGACTGTTGAGACTCGAAAAACATTTACACCCTAGGTTGTTAGGATAGTACTTGTTGAATTCTTACTTGGATTTCTCTAGCTATGCATATTTACGGTGGATGATTAGTAGCTTGAACCCACTGGCTCCCCTCCACGACACTCACTTATACGGGGCAGCCAAGCTACAGTACCCATGAATCTCCCATGGCATACTTTTCATCTCTACACGTAAACCGTAAGATTGTAAGATGGCTTCACATGTCTGACCTGCTGCACCAACAAGTAGATAAGATTTTGGTAACTCTACAACAAGGTTTTTAATTCGGGCATTCCATTCGTGGAACACTAACCAACATTGGCGAGAGTCCATTTCTGTCCATCTCGTCGGATTAGTGCGCGTGATTCTTGGCGTTTCCCCAAGAATCCACTTTTATATACCGGCTGGAAGTCGCTTGGCTTTAGCGTGCTACCGGTCTGAGTCGTCTTGGGGTGAGTACTTTTTCCCACCAAGACAGGCCCAAGTTCTAGAGTCAGCAACCGTTTCTCTTACACCCAGGATTGCATGACTGTGCAAGGGGAGAGGATACTTCGGTGTACTGAATCGTAAGGGTGTATAGATATATGCAAAGCACCAAACAAAGAAGACAGTGGTTCTTTTTATTCCAAATGACAATTTTCTATCTATCAAACAGAAAATTCATTTTAATCCCACACGATGATTATCTATCTACCAAACAAAAGCTTATTTAAATAAATTAACACAAAGGCATTAGGTCCTGCATGCAATTTATCAGTAGTTCATAGTCTTCAGCTTTCGTCCTGCAGAAAAATTGTCTTGGGTTTTAATTGTCTTCAAAGCTTCGTCCTGCAAACACTATGTTATTCCTTTAGAATTTATTTAGCTCCAAGTTGTTTTTGTCCACTTGATCCAATGTGTGCTTTGAAGTATTTTTTTTTTTTTCTGCACATGCACAAACCGAACAAAGCCAAAACCCTAATAGCTAGTCAAGACAAATCTGATTTTTGGAAATATTTTTGATAGTAAAAATAAAACTACAGAGAATAGACCCATAATTAAATTTCAAGAGCTTTCCAAAAATGTAAATAAATCTGAAAGAATGTCTGTTTTGCACCTGAAATTAATTTTTTATGAAAAAATTATTAAAAATTTAAAATAGATCCAAAAAATCTGATTTTTTCACTGAAGGTGCCTGACATAATTTCAAATCTGCATAAAACATTTCGTGAATAGATCTGCAACCGTTTGTGAGATTCAAGCAAATATCTGTGAAACCATAATTTTCAAAGATCTATTGTTTGAATAAAAATAATTTATCCAAATTTAAAACCTAAAGAACAGACCCCTATTCAAATTTAAATCCCTTTCCAGAAATGTAAACATATCCAAAAAATTTGACAAATTTCTCTCAAAATTGATATTTTATGAAAAATAACAAAAAAATTATAAAAAATTCAAAACATCACCAAAAAATCTGATTTTTTTCATGAAATCTCTTGAGAATGTCATCTACTTGCAAAAAAAATTTTGTGAAAAAATATGTAGCCTTGTAAAAGTTATGGTTGAATATGTCAGGTTCATCAAATGTAACTCAGATTTTTTGAAATTGTGGAAGATGCTAACTGCTGCAGAAGATTAAACATCAATTCTAATCTAAATAAAACAACAAAGAATGATAAGTAAGCATGATTAATCTAAACTAATAAAACTAGAATGATCTCACCGAATATGCAAATACTTCCTCGATTTATTTCAATTGCCCTTCTCCATCTTGTTGTATTGTTATTCTTGCCCTCAGATTTCTGTGTGTTTGAATGCAAGCATAACTTCGTCGAGTGTCTCAGCAAAATATCGAAGATTGTTTCTCTTCTCAAAAGTGTATAATGATTTCGGGAAGAGGAATAATGATAATGACAGGCCATTTTATAGATTTTGTGTTTTCAAATGATCGGCTCAGATTGAAAGAGAGATCGACGGATGAGATTGATGAATGCCATGCGATGAGTTATGTGACAGATAGAACGTGAGTTAGAACGTGAGTTCAACTGCAGGTAAAGACTAATTTTAGAACATGAGTTAGAACATGAGTTCCAATCTTCATCTTCAAAAAATAAAAGAAATAGACATTGTATGCAAAAGCCAAAGTTAGAAGTTGGAGAATAAATGCATGATAAATGCATGTGAATGCAAACTTGAGTTAGTTAATTAATAAATATAGATCATGCATATGAGTTGGAACTAGTTAATCGACTAGTTGTGACAGAGAGTTCTCTCATAGAGATAACTCGAGTCAGACGATAAGTGCATGTAAGAGATAACTGAATGTTAGAGGAATGTGACATTAATTAATTAAATAATGAATTAAATGTTAATTTAATTCAACATTCGAAATATGAGACTTTTAATTAAATAAATAAAGTAATTTATTTAATTTGGCTGTTGAAAAGGATAAAATGAATAATTCAATAATAAATATTTAATTATAGATGAAAAGGGGTTAAATGAATAATTAAATAAAGATATTTAATTATAGTTGGAAAAGTATGATAAAGGGGAATTAAATAATAAATTATTTAATTGATAGATAAAGGGGAAGAATTAATTAGTTTGCAACATAATTAAATAAATATGATTTATTTAATTAATTAAGTTGAATAAAGGATGATTATGAATTAATGAATTAATTAAAAAGGGTATTTAATTAATAGAGGAAATATGTGTTAGAAAGGCAATTAAATAAGTAACATTATTTAATCAAGACGATGGACTATAGAAAATTATGTTGAAATGTGTACTTGCAGGCCTAGACCAATTTTTCGGTATCTACAGTTAGCATAACCCAAAATGTGCATGAAAGAACTCTAACCAATAATGCACCCTAAAACCACTTAAGAAGGAGGGGTGGGCATATGGTCAGAGGATCCCTGGATCTACTGAATCAAAGATTACAAAGATTACACTAAAAGAGAGACTAAACTCAACACCAAGAATGTGCACTCAAGATCCTTTGACAAGCGAGGTGCTAACATATGGTGGAGTGCTAAATGCTGAATTGAAAAGGAAAAGGCGGATAACCAGCCAAAAGGAACTTTCAATGCTACCACCAAATAGTGGGGGGAAAAGATTACAAATTAAAACACTTCTTCTATTGCGGCAGGCATCCACTTAAGAGTGGGGATTCACCACTTGATAGTGGGTATGAAGGAGCTTACAATTAAAATTATCTTCACTAGCGGTATACCATCCAGGGGTGCTTAATGTGAAATTAAATAGATAATGCAGCAATGTTAAGCTGAAATAGTACTACTATTAAAAGTTTGTACAAATAAAGAGAGTTGTGAATTACAGTGTTTTTTCACCATATTTCAAGCACCAAGTTATACAATGTTTCCATGCTATAAAATAATGATAAATGATGAAGAAAGATGTTAACAACAACTGAATTAATTCTGATTTAGAAATCTGCAATTCTGGAAATGAGATATCAGCAACTGCAGAAATAATCAAATGCTCATAACTTAAGCAAAATACCTCTGAATTGCATGAAATCAAGTGCAATGGTCAATTGGAAGATAGGCACCCCTGTTGTGACAAAGAGATGGCTCCAAAAATCCAGCAATCATTAATGGAACAACTCCCAATGCACACATAAAGGTACGACCCTTGAGAGGGGTGATTTTGCAACTTAAAATTCCACACTTCAAAATAAAATCCGAAACTTGTTGGAGATGGTCGCCCAAACCTTAGGAATGAAATGATCAAATTCCCAAAACAAAATTAAATTCATACACTCATCTGTGAATGAATTCGACTTTCAGCTCTGTGCAAAACACCAACTGCAAAACTGGTAAAACACTCCAAAAATTCATCTTTGAACTCTATCTGCTAGTTTGATTGAGAAGCAACAATAATTCAATTAGGTGTTATCTTGCAAACATGAAATTGAGAATGGTACTAGGAGGTCAGCATTCCTCGAAGTGCAAAATGAGTAGTCATTTCGACAACATAAGTTTGGCATAAACATGAGATACCAAATGCTAGAGCAAAGCCACATTTTTAAAGAGAATGTGATGACTCTTCAATTTCCTCAGATGGGATGCCAAAATCCTTCTCATATTTTATTTTTTCAAAAAAGAAATGATCTTCTCAAATAGGCGCCCATTTTAAGGCAAGAGAGACTTTAATAAAAAAACATTAAATTTCCCCATGAAGGCGTCCCCCTTCAAGTCCCTCTTTTAACAAAACTTAATTTATCACCTTAGGCCAAGGGGTCAACTTAAAATTAGACCAATTTTCCTTTAAATGAATAATTTCATCAAAATAATACTTTTAAAATGCCAAAGCTCAACTCAGAACAACTACTCCATAGGACATGATGAGCTGAAGACTGACAACTGCTAACTACCAAAAATAGTATTTACTATAAATAGTAAATACTGAGGAAAGACCAAAAAACCTCCAAACATGGAACCCTTTGATTCATCTCAACGAGCCTACGTGACTTTGGAATAGGCTGATGATAAACTGAAAGGATCACTGATAAAAAGGGGACATTACATTTTTCTTTCTTATTTTTTTGTAATTTGGCAGTGAGCCCTTCTTTTCTTTTGGGCAGTGATCCCTATGATAGTGAGCCTCTTGTATTTGATGTTGCAATTACTTTATAATGTGAGCTAATCCTCACCATGGTTTTTCCCTTCTTGGGTTTTCCATGTAAATCTGATGTTCTCATGTGTTTGTATCTGTTTGCATTTTTGTTTCTCATGTTTACATTCTGCTAATGCATGATAAGGGTTTAATGGTTGTTAATGGTTTATGGTGGCCAATTGATCTATTACTTACCGAAAGTAGCTACAGAAGGCACTGGAAAAAAAATCACTTTACACCAATAACACTCTAGTTTAAAAAAATGCTAGCAATATGTAGGAAAATGGAGGACTTGTAGATAAATTTCTAAGAAATCATAACACGCAACAACAAAATACAACTTCAAATAATGAGGCACTCCTTGTCCATTCAAACAAATTGATTCACAAATTCAAGTTAGCAGAGCCAAGCCTCAACATTCACCTTTATCAAGTAGTTGGAACTAAATCAACATAGCATAATGAAAGAAACATCTAAAATTTTCTTCTTATTTCAAATTCAATAGATCAAAGTTGGCAAACAACATGGACATGGTAAAACAAGGGTATAAGATTTTAGTCTTTGCAGTAATCAATCTTAAGGTAGTCGCTCCACCTTCTTCAACTCGTTTTCCTCAAGCGATGTTCACTACTTCAAACCCTTGATACTTTGTTTTGATCCATTTACGTTGCCAAAGAAGCAATCACCAAATAGGTCACACAACAATCATAGAAGGTTTCCCTATTTTTCACTAGTTGATCCTCTCTATTCACTCATAACATTTTTCTCTTTCCCAAAGGTTCATTGACCTCTGGCAACCCCCAAAATAAAACTATCTGGGATTGGTTCTTGTTCTCAATAACGATTTGTGTTCTCCTTCTGGCAGTCACTTCCACACCCAAAAACTTAGCCCCATGCCAACGTTTCTATCCAACCTAGGACTTTGATGTGTAACCAAACTCAAAACTGCCTTAACCGCATATTATTCAAAGCACAACCAAAATTTAAGAGAAAATTAAAGTTTCAAATATTCAAACCAAAATTGGTCGACTAAGGATGACGCCCTGCATCAGGTTCCCTAAGGGAATCGAAGGCTCGTGAACTCTCGTTCATGAGGTCATCGATGGAATGACCATAAGTGATAATTTTAGGTGCATTCAACCATGAAGCATCCTCCAAAGGATGGCCATGACACTTCACCAAATACTTGAAGTACTCCTTGCCATGAGTCTTCTTCAACAACTATTTATGTAGAATGCATTCAATTTGCAGCGGAACAAGGTTGGTCACTTGTTGATCTTCAATAGATTACATCTCCAACTAAGCTACTTGGTCATCGGTAGCACCTTGATATGGATATAAATCAGCTACGTTGAAGATGGGTGAAATCACCATGCCTGGAGGAAGACTAATCTCATAGGCATTTTTTGAAAACTTGTGAAAGATCTTGCACAAACCAAATTTCTTCATTTTTAGTTTATTGTACTCACCTGTGGGAAATCTTTCCCCCCTCATATGTACAAAAACAAGATCACCCACCTGAAAAATGAACCTCTCTTTGCTTCTTATCATCAAACTATTTGTATTGCAAATTATTTCCTTCAATGTTCGGTTTGACCTCCTCATGAAGTTCATATATGATTTGTGTGAAATATTCTCATTCTGCACTTCTTTTCTCCATGTCACCAAGATTTGTAAGTTCCAAGACACCCCTAGGATGAATTCCATAAACCACATAAAAAGGAATGAAACATGTACTTCGATTTGGGGAATCATTGTAAGCGAACTCCACTTGTGCCAAATCCATATCCCAACTACCAGGTATTTTCCCAAATAGGCACCTCAACATGTCACCAAGACTTCTATTCACCACTTTCATTTGGCCATCCGTTTGGGGGTGATAGGCTAAACTGAAACTAAGCCGAGTTCCCAACTTCTTCCAAAGGGTTCTCCAGAAATGGCCCACAAACTTTTTATCTCTATCTGACACAATACTCCATGGAATACCATGTAAACGAACCACTTCCTTGAAAAACAGATTAGCAATATGAGTTGCATCACTAGCCTTTTTACATGGGATAAAATGTACCATCTTAGAGAACCTATCCCCAACTACAAATATTGAATCATTGCCCATTTGAGTCCTAGGAAAACCCATAACAAAGTCCATACTTACAGAATCCTGCAATTGATATGGAACTGGCAATGGTTGATACAACCCTATATTTTGACTTCTTCCCTTTGCATGCTGACAAACTTTGCATCTCTCCGCATACTTCTTTACATCAACTCTCAATATTGGCGAATATTAATGTGTACTCAATTAGAGATATGTTTTTTCCTATCCAAAATTCCCTCCTAGACTACCACTATGCTTCTCTTTCAAGAGATTGTCCCTTATTGAGCCTCGAGGTATGCACAATTGACTACCTTTGAACAAAAAACCCTAATGTATCATATACTCCATCCAAGGTCCTCTATCTCTATTGATTGGACTACTACAAGCTTCATAAGCATCTTTAAAATCTACATCATTTGCATACAACTCCTTCAAACTATGAAAACCAACACTGTGAGCCCAAATATCATGCAACAATAGACACCTTCTACTTAATGTGTCAACAACCTTATTTGTTTGCCCACTCTTATGCTTCAACGCCAAATTATAACTTTGAAAATACTCCACCCACTTGGCATGCCTCTGATTTAGCTTATGCTGACTATTAATGAATTGCAATGCATGGTTATCAGTGTACACAACAAACTCTGTAAGAAGTAGGTAATGCCTCCACTTCTTCAATGATTGGACCAATGCATAGAATTCAAGATCATAAGCAAAATATTTTTTCTTAGCTTCATTCAATTTCGCACTAAATTAAGTCATTGGTTTACCTTCCTAGATAAGAACAACCCCTATTTCCAACCCACTGGCATCACATTCCACTAGAAACACTTTATTGAAATCAAGAAATGCAAGTATAGGTTGCTTAGTTACTCTATGCTTAAAAAATTTAAAACTCCTTTCAACCTCTTGTGTCCATATAAACTACTTTTTAGACCCCTTAATGGTTTCAAGTATAAGAGCAACTACATGACTCAAATTCCTAATGAACTTCCTATAAAAACTAGCAAGCCCATGAAAACTCCTTCCCTCAAGTGCACTCCTTGGTGTTGGCCATTCAATGATAGCTTGTACCTTATCCTTATCCAATTTCAGCCCTTCACTAGATACCACAAAACCCAAATAAACCAATTCAATTTACATAAACACACACTTCTTCAAATTAATCTGCAACTTCTCTTCATGCAACCTCATCATCACCATCCTCAAATGTTGTAGATGCTCCTCTTTAGACCCGCTAAGCACCAAGATATCATCAAGATACACAATAAAAAACTTCCCAAGAAAAGGTTTCAAGACTTCTTCATTCATGAGCCTCATAAAAGTACCGGGTGCATTCATGAGCCCAAAGGGAATAGCTAACCACTCATAGATTCCACCATTACTTTTAAATGTCATCTTCCACTCATCTCTAGGTCCGATCTGAATCTGATGATAACCACTTTTCAAATCTATCTTTGAAAAATACTTAGCACCACCCAAGAAATCCATCAAATCACCTATTCTAGGAATTGGAAACCTATATCTAATAGTAATCTTGTTAATGGCCTAAGAGTGTCCACATTCTCCATTCATTTTTCTTCTTAGGAACCAAGCTTGTAGGCACTGTACAGGGACTAAGACTCTCTCTTATCAACCCCTTCTGAAGTAATTCCTCAACCTGCCTTCTAATCTTATCATTCTCTTGAGGATTCAACCTATATGCAACCTTGTTTGGAAGGCTAGCCCCTAGAATTAAATCCATGTGATGGCTAATGCTACGCATAGGAGGCAACTCATTAGGAAAATCAACTACAACAATATCCTTATGTTCATCCAAGATTTCTTGTACCTCCTTGGGTATATCCTCCAATTTTATAGAGTTAATAAACTTCTTAGGTTTGAGCACCAAAGCAAATCCCATTTCTGCCTTCTTCATGATATGCAAGAAATCTTTTCCACTCACCAACATTATCTTACTGTTGATATTAATATTGTTGTCCTCTTCTTGTTCATGCATTGGTAGAAAAGTATGCTTTATTTCATCCTTTTCAAAATTATGTGTTACTCCTCCCTTCATGTACAGATTTTTGATCAAACTGCCAAGGCCTACTGAGCAATACATGACACACATCCATAGGCATGATGTCACAAATCACACTATCCTTATAACTGCCAATATGAAATTCTACTATAGCTTGTTCATCTGCCAACAACTAATTCCCTTTTTCAAACCAAGAAACTTTATAAGGAGTAGGGTGTTTAATCCTCTTAAGTCCTAGCTTATCCACCATTTCTACAGCCACTAAGTTATCTATACTACCACTATCAATAATTAATTTGCAGCATTTACATTTTCCCTTGCACTTTTTCTTGAATAAGGCTCTTCTTTGTTTTGGTTCTTTACTCTCCTTCGGTGGCTTCAATAACACTCTCTTGAAAAAAAAAGACTCTCCAATCTTAGGTTCCTTTGTATGATGTGCAAGTGATCCCATGCTTTCTTGCTCTGCTTGCATGATCTGAGTGCTTCTTTCTAGGCTTGTGTGCCCTTCCTTTACAAACTCTGAACACTCCCAACTCTTATGACCAACATATTAATTTCATTTAAAACATTTACTTGCAAATCCTCTTCCCCTTCCTTAGTAACCACCTCTATCGAATGGTATTCCTCCTTTGTTCTGATAACCTCCTCTTTCTTGATTAGCTGATCCATTAGAAATTCTAGCCCCTTCATCATGATAAGTTTATTTTCGCCTACCAAATTGTAGTGCTCTTCCTCTTTGCCTTCCTTTCTAATTTTTCTTCCTCGCGAGCTTCTCCTTAGCCTTAATGCAAAACTAATAGGCTTCCTCAAGAGTTTGTGGAGACACTAAACTTAAATCATCTTGAAAACTATATTTCAAACCATTCAAATACCTTGCCACCTTTTCCATATCCTCTTCATTGTGGCCAAACCGAATCAACAACTTGTAGAACTCTTTCATGTATTCTTTGATTGACATGTCTTTCTGCTTCAAATTTTGAAATATTTTGAAAAGATTCATTTGGTAGTATATTAGAAGGAACTTCATCTTCAATTTGGAAACCATTTGATCCCAAGAAGAGATCATCTTCTTATTTTTCTTGCATCGTTCAACTTGCACATAATCCCACCACATTGTCACATGGCCTTTTAATTGTGTATAGGAAAACTTCACTTTTCTTTCCTCTTCCACTCCTTCGTATTCAAAATACTTGTCCAAATCATTGATCTAGTCTATAAGGTCCTCTCTATTCAGACTTCCAAAGTACATAGGAACTTCAATTCTTGGCTTAGCTCCCACATTCATAATGGCTCTTGTCAATCATTCTTTAACCCTTTTTAGTTCTTCTTGATCTTCATCATCAGCTTGGGGTTTCTCTTCCTCCACAACTTCACTCACATCATCCACCATTACTTCTCTTCATTATGCTTGTTCCATTGCACCCATTCTTGCTGTCAGGTTTTGTAGCATCTCCAAGATTCCTTTTTCATGTACTCTTTGACCACTACCCCAAGCACCTCCTCATCTCATTGCCCTTGGTGGAATTCTTCCCACTTCCCACTTTTGCAATCTCATTTGGCTCTAATACTAAAATATGGTGGCCAATTGATCTATTACTAATTGAAAGCAGCTACAAAAGGCACTAGAAAACAAATTGCTTACCACCAATAACACTCCAATTTAAAAAAAGGATAGCAATATGTAAGCAAATGGAGGACTTGTAGAAAAATTTCTAAGAAATCATAACACACAATAGAAAAATACAACTTCAAACAATGAGGCACTCCTTTTCCTTTCAAAAACATTGATTCACAAATTCAAGTTAGCAGAGCCAAGAATCAATATTTGCCTTTATCAAGCAACTAGAACTAAATCAACAGAGCACACTGAAAGAAACGTCTAAATTTTTTCTTCTTATTTCAAATTCAACAGATCAACATTGGAAAACAACATGGACATGGTGAAATAGGGGTATAAGATTTCAGTCTGTGCAATAACTAATCTTAAGGTAGTCGCTCCACCATCTTCAACTCCTTTCCCTCAAGCATTGTTCACTACTCCAAACCCTGATATTGTGTTATGCTCTATTCATGTTTCCAAAGAAGCAATCACAAAATAGGTCATGCAACAATCATAGAAGACTTCCATGTTTTTCACTAGTTGATCCTCTCTATTCACTCATAATGCTTTTCTCTTTCCTAAAGGTTCATCGACCTCTAGGAGCCCGCAAAACAAAACTATCTGGGATCAATTCTAGTTCTCAATAACCATTTGTGTTCTTCTTTTGGCAGTTAGTCCCACACCCAAAAACTCAGCCCCATGCCAGTGTTTCTATCCAACCTAAGACTTTGATGTGCAACCAAACGCAAAACTACCTTAGCCACATATTATTCAAAGCACAACCAAAATTTAAGAGAAAAGTAAAGTTTCAAATATTCAAACCAAAATTGGTCGACCAAGGATGATTCCCTTGCATTAGTTTAAGGACTAATGCAGATCTAAATGTTAATGAGGTTTTTAATGTTTTAATGTATAAATAATTCACCCCCTCTCAGATGTCTTGTGCATTCAACAAGGCCCACTCCCACTCTCATCACCAAATCAAGTCTAGATGGACCAAGGATCTTGTGGCTCAGCTCCAAATAACGCTAGCCACTACTTGGGGTATAGTTGTTTCTCTCCCCCCTTTATATACCCCATCAAGAACTATGGTTGACTTTGAACCCTAGGGTTGATGAAATCCCCAGGTAGGCCTCTTATTAAAAATAAAAAGGAGGCTACTGCGTGTTTCTTGTACACCCAAGATCACACAAGTGCATGAGGGGAGAGGATACACACATAATAGCTCAAGATAACACAAGTGAAAGTGCAAGAAACACAAAAAATAATTGTTATTTTTAACAACAAAATTAAATATTATCTAACTAAAAAATCAAAGATACACTGGTTTGAAAATGAATTCTTTGACCAGTGAACCTACACCAAACAAATTAGAGGTTTTAGAAGTACCTTTGTCAATGTCTTGCAAAACAAATTTTGTTAAAAGTTTTTTTTAATCTTTGGTTTATAAAAAAGTGCTACACAAAATTATTATTAAAAAGCTTAAAGATTTTGAATCAGAATACTAAGCACAACATTAAAAATTACTGTGAAATTCTTTTATGAAAATTTTAAAAAATCATCAAAAAATAAGGTTTTAAATTGAAGCATTCACTTTAACTCATTATACCTAATTTATGATTTGAATAAATGATTTGATTCACATCATGCTCATCAGAACCAACTTTCCAATTCCTACAAAAACTTGGGAATATGATTAGTGGTTTAAAATTTATGCATGTTTTACTATAGGTTAGTGTAATGTTGTAGAATTGCACCTAGGAGCAATTCCACATTTTTGCACTTTTGCCTAGAATTTATGACACCTTAGAGCAGTAATGACAAAAATCCCATGAGTCAAAATTTTGCAATTTTGACTCCATGTGGGCTAGTGGTAGAGAAATAGAAGCCTAATGACACGTTTCTCGAAAATCTAGACCTTGGATGCCTCCGTGGAGAGTAAACGTCTACATGACATGCTAGCGTCCTAGCATTTTTTTGAGTTTGAAATCAAGAATCTCAAACCTTGACCCTCTCAACATGTGTCCTAGTAGTCATAATCTAGATGTAATGGCTCTTTTTTTCCCTTGCATGCAACAAACAGACCTCTTTTCCTCTCATTTGGGGGTTCCAAGCCATTCATTCAAGCTCTTTATACACTTATTCACTCTTGAGTTCTCTTCAATCTTGATAGCACCACTCTCACAAGTGAAGCCATGTTGGACTAAGGTCCTTCCAACAACCATAGCTCTCAATCAAGCACTCAACAGTGTGTCTGTGCACTCTGGAGAGGGTCTAGGCCTATGGGTAACACACTCTCTCTCTTACTCTTTTCTCCAACTTGTTCATTCACTACTTTGTGGTGCAGGTTCTACTCTAGAAGCGGGTTTTTCTTTCACCACACACTTTGTTTACACTCCTTTCCAACTTGGTTGTCTGTGGAGGTGGGAACACCAAAATAGGGGTCTAACTGAGGCATACCCCTATACAACCCCAACCTTTTCGCCCCATTCTTTTGTGTATACATTGCAAAGTAGGGCTTGGAGCGAAAACCCAAATGTCTAGTCGAAGGTAAGTTTTCTCCAAGTTCCTTTTGTGCTTTATTCTGAGTTTCTACTTTCCATTTAGTTATTTCATTTAACATGTCTTAGACCTGAGTTAGTAAGTGAAATCCTATTTTATGCGCTTGAGCTCCTAAGCTTTGTGTTGCTTAGGATGCTAGTGCATTCTTTGGACTACAATGCACCACACTAGCATCCTGAATCTGCGCTGGCATCTTTTAGTTGAGAGCTCCTCTGGCTGAGGCAAAAATTTGGAAGTTTCACTCTCTTGGTATTTGACATAGTTTTTGTAAAAGTTAACATATATCTATCTCCTTCGCAATTCCTTCATGTTGAGGTGGATAAGGGTAGTTCATTCCCTGGTGATCTCTTGAGAACAAAGAGACCCATGTGCAACGAATCCCTCTCACTCACATTTTGGTGAACTCGACGTGAAGATGTCGGATCTATTTCTACAATGTTTCCATGTTTATGATAACACCTTCTCTAAGGAAGATTTTGATATGTCGGATGATGCTCTAGATGACTTCTTAGAAGCACCCTCCCCTATCTGTAATTCTCCTCAGAAAACTTCCTCTTCGTGAGTGGGAGAGTCAATGAATGTAGCTGTGGTCTTTATGGCTCCTCCGAGCCCTAAGAAACCTATCATTTACATGACCCCAACCGACTCATTTTCTAGGGAGGATCATTCTATCTATTAAATTTCATGTTGTAGTGATTCATCAGACTTACACTCAAGGTTCATGAAAGCTACAAACTTCGCTTCCTATAATGTTGTTGGACACACATATAATACAAGGAGAAACAAACAAAACCTAGAGCAACAACCCTCTAGCCCTATGTCTCAACCCACTCAAGTTCCTACTTCTTTACTGCCTTCTCAACTAGGCCTTCCTTCAGTACCTAAACCTACAATCAAAGCACTAGGTGATTACGATATTTTCAAGCAACTCCGTGTTACTCCAACCAAGATCTCACTTTGGGATTTGCTTCAAACCACTCTAGTTTATCAGGAGACGCTTCAGGAAGCCTTGCAGAAGATTATCTTTCCTTCCTTTGATAGGCCTATGGATGTTAATGCAATGGCTCATATTCGAGCGGATTCACCGAATATCATGTTCCATCCATAAGAACTCCCGCCTTCGGATGTGTAGAAGCAAGTCGATCCCTTGATGATTATAATTAATGTTAATAACAATGGTATTAGGCATACTCTCATTGAAAATAGTTTGGTGCTCAATGTTTGTGATATCAACTTGTTACCTAAGATTAAGGCAGATTCATCTTCTCTAGTAGCTTCCTCCTTGTATATTCGTGGGTTTAGCCGCCAAGCTCTAGGCACTATAATACTGCCTTTGCAGCTAGGTCTCATTACCTTACCTATGTTTTTTATGTGATGTCTGGCCCCTTACCTTATAATCTACTCTTGGAGAGACCTTGGATTCATGCTATGGGTGCCCTAACTTCTACTCTACATCATTCCTTAAAGTTCATTATGAATAATCAGGTTGTCACAATTAAACCTAATCCAAAAGTTTTTTCTTCTTTGTGAGCTAGTGGTTATCGATTGTGCTTTATTCATATCCACCCTTAAGAATTTTATTCCATCCTTAAACTGCTAATGCTATGGCATGTTCTTCGTCAATACCCTTTTTGGAAGTTGTCCCCAGATCAAGTAGTGTTAAAGATGAACCACCTAAGGCATAATATCCTAAGTCTTCCCCCCTTCTTCTCCTTCTGAACCAAATGCTTTCCTTAGTGATGATTGAGGCTCCTTGGAATTCTCTAAATTCTTCATTGAAAAATACAAGGCTAGTCCTTGTATAGAGTTTATGAGCGCTCCTGATGTAAAGATGGGTGATGCTCCCATTAAGAAAGATAAGTGTGATCCTATCTAGGAGGCCACTCCTTCCTCTAATGAGGAGAATAATCCCACTCCTACAAAGGAGGTTAATGTTTGTGAACCTAGCAAAGAAGGTGGGATTTCTCCCATAGAGACATTCAAAATTCATTGGTGGAATGAACACTCTACATAGAACCGCCACTTCCTGAGGTGTTGCAAACTCATTATGGATTTGGGTATGAACTCACCTCTCAGTATGGCTATGAGAAGAAAGTCTTAGGGCGTATCGAGCAAGGAATCAAAGTCCCTATCGAATTTGATCCATGGAAGAACTATCTAGGTTTAGGATGCTCTATTGAACAATCTAAGTAGAAACCTTAGTGGAGTGTTAATATGATTTCAGTCAAACCATTGAGTTTGGTCCATCCTGAATTAATAGAGGAAAGGAAATAGGCCAAGAAAATACCTTTGGATGTCTTCTCCTTGGATGAAGCACTTGAGGAATTTCTAGGTGCCTACTCCCTATTGCCTCCTTTTCATCACAAGAGACGATACCCGTATCGCCTGCATAAACAAGTGTACTTTAGAGAATCTATCTTGAGTATTGAAGAGGAGGACCCTCTATCTAATTTTGGTAACGATGTTCTGATATCAAATCATAAGGATTGTAGTTCTCTCCTTAAAGGGGATACTGCTGAAATCTCTATGGATTCTAAGTCCTCTAAAAAAGTAATTAAGATTGGAAAGTGTCTCTCTTCAGAAGAAGCGGGTGAACACTCTGATCTCCTACAATCTCATCCTGATATCTTCACTTGGATGGACGAGGATATGCCTAGTATTTATGAGTCCATAGTGGTTCACAATATCATCCTATATCCCAATGCCAAGCCAGTGAAGTAGAAAATCCAAAAGATCAATCCCAAGGTGGCGTTGATGGTTAAGAGTAAGATAGAAAAGCTATTAAAAGTAGGATTTATCCGTTTGATCAACTACTCCCCTTGGATTTCAAATATTGTTTCTATTAGTAAGCTTGATGGTCATATTCGCATATGCATTGAATTTTGTGATCTTAATAAGGCTTCTCTTAAAGATGATTTTATGTTACCTAATATAGATATTGTTGTGGATTCGACTGCAGGCCATGCATTGTTATCTTTTATGGATGGTTTCTCAGGTTACAATTAGATTTGTATTAACCTTGAAGATCAATACATAACAAAATTCACTACCCCTTGGGGTACCTTCTGTTATGTGGTCACGCCCTTTGGGTTAAATAATTTCAGAGCAACTTACCAATGGGTGATGACCCTAATATTTCATGACTTTATCCATAAGATATTAGTAGATTATGTTGATGGCATCTTGGTCAAATTGATAACCCATCAAGACCACGTGATGAACCTCTATTTTATCTTTGAAAGGCTTCGCCTCTATAAGATGAGACTCAATCCCCATAAATGTGCCTTCGGTGTGGATTCCAAAAAGCTTTTGGGATTTATAGTTTCTCACCGTGGAATCAAAGTCGATACAAAAAAAATTGATACTATTGTTAACATGCCTCCACCTAGGAACATTACCGAGTTACAAAGTTTACAAGGGAAGATTCAAGTGATTCGTAGATTTTGTAACATAGGAAAACTACTGGAAAGAAACTAGTTAAAGCATATAAACATTAATCTAACCTACATTAAACAACAAAGCACAAAGCAAATAACAAAAGAAATAACTGAAACTTTCTCACCGAATATCTATCCACTTCTTTGAATTATCCTTGTTGTCCTTCTCCATTTTTCCTTCTGTAGTATAATTGCCCTCAGATTTTCAATAAGTGTGCAAGTATAGCCATTGTATGTATGTGATTATAGCAAAATATCAAAGATTACGAGTTGCTTCCAAAAGTATATCAATTTCGGGAGGAGTTGAAATGATGAAAGCCAGGTCAATTTATAGAAAATTGGTTTTCAAACGATCAGCTCATATTCAAAAGAGATATCAATGATCGAGATTGATGAATGCCATGTGATGTGAGATTTGTGTCAGTTAGAACGTGAGTTGGAAAAATCAACAGGATAAAGATTAAATTAAATAATAATTTAATCTGGTGTTTAAGACTATTCAAAAATTGAAAGAATAAGAGTTGAAGATTAAATAAATGATTTAATCTTTAGTTAAAAGTATTCAAAAATTAGAAGAATAAGAGTTTGAATGAAAAGGAAAAATATATAATTTGGAGAATGATCCATTCGAATGCACACATGAATTAATTAATTAAATAAAGATATTTAATTAATAAATATGTTCATGTGCATAAGAGAATTAACTAGATAACTGACTGGTTATGATAGAAAGTCTCTTCATAGAGACGATTAGATATCAAATCAAGAGATAACTGATTGATTCAAATAGATCTCAAGTCAAGTGAGAATGAATACTTATATAAGTAGGCGATAGAAGAATGTGACAGGAATAATTATTTTTATGAATTAAATATTTATTGAATTCAACATTCAAAATTTAAGGATTTAATTAAATAAATAATGATTTGTTTGATTGATTGTCAAAAAGGTTAATTGAATAATTAAATAATTTGAAATGAATATTTAGTTATATTCGAAATATAATAAAGGGTAAATTAAATAATAAATTATTTAATTTAGAAAGAGAATTAATTAATTAGCGACGTAATTAAATAAATAAGATTTATTTAATTAATCAAGGTTGAATAAAGGTCATAATGAATTAATTGAATAATTAAAATTATTTAATTAATAGAAGAAAGATGTGTTTAGAAAGTAATTAAATAATTATCATTGTTTAATTGTGGTTATGGTCATTTAGAAATTATGTCGAAATGGTACTCGTAGGCCTAGACCAATTTTTAGTGTCTACAAATTTATATCTCAATTGGCTGATCGTACCCTTCTTTTCACTCGTTTATTGAAGAAAGATGTTTCCTTCATATGGGATGAAGAGTTCCAGAAATATTTTGAGTCAATCAAAGCCTATTTGGCCAATCCTCCTGTATTGATGTCGGCTATGCAAGATAGACCCTTTTTTCTTTACCTCGCAGCGTCACCATATGCCCTAGCAACTTTGTTGGCTTAGTATGTTGATGTCAGGAAAGAAAGAGCGGTCTACTACATTAGTCGTGTCCTAGTTGACTATGAAACCCATTATTCCTCCATGGAGAAACAGCGTATCACTCTTTTCTTTGCTACACAAAAGTTAAGACATTATCTTCTCCACACTTAAACACATGTCATTGTAAAGGCTGACCTTTTAAAGAACTTATTCTCTAGTACCGACCTTGTTGGGAGATTAGCAAAGTGGGTTATGTTGCTTTAAGATTTTGATATAAAGTTCATTAATTAGAAGTCAATAAAGGGTCAAGCAGTTTTTGATCAATTGGAAAACGCTCCCTCATCTCGTTCCTTCACACGATTGGATTTATTCCTTGGTGAGAATATTTTTGTGATTAATTATGACCTTGAATGGAAAATGTATTTCGATGGATTGAGGTGTTAGACTGGTTTCAGAGTGGGTGTGGTCTTGATATCCCCTAAAGGTAAACCGGTCCCTCTATCCTTTTGATTGGATTTTCCTTGGACAATTAACATCGCTGAGTACGAAGCTCTTATTGTTGGATTGTGTGTTGTGATCGCAATTAAGATAAAACATCTCCACACACTAGGTGATTTTGAGCTTATCGTAAATCAAATTATGAGAACCTATCAAGCTAAACAATATAAGTTGTCTAGGTATCAAGACCTGGATCTATCCTTACTTAATCAGTTCTCTTCTTTTACGATATATAGTATCCCTAGAAGGGAGAATAGACATGCTGATGCCATGGAAAGCATTGATTCCTTGGTACCTTCAAAGGAGGATATGAAAGAATACCACTTCATGGTTTAGGTCCTATGAACCCCATCGGTTTTTGATCAACCTGAATCTGAGGCCTTTGTGTGTTCTCATGTAGACTCGGGAGAATGGTTATCTAGTATCTATAACTACCTAAAGACTGGAAACTTTCCTAATGATGCGAAAAAGAATGATCGCACTCGTATAAGGAATATTTTGGTACGTTATGTTATTTTATCTGATATTCTCTATCAAAAATATTATAATGGTTTGCTTCTATGATGCCTCACTAAAGCGGAAATACCCCTCACCCTTAAAGAATCACATTCAGGCTCTGGGGGTGGATACTTTGGAGGTAAATCCTCAGTAAGAAAACTAATACACATGGGGTACTGTTGGTAGATAATGGAACAAAATTCCTTCGACTTTGTTAAAAATTTCCTTCAATGTCAACAACACAATCGTCTCATTCATGCACTTGTGCAAGAGTTACAAAATCAGACCTCTCCTTGGCCATTCACAAAATGGGGGTTGGGTATTATTGGAAAATATCACCTCCTTCTTCTAAGGGACACACCTTTATCATTACTGCCACAAATTACTTCACAAAATGGGTTGAGGCTATTCCACTCCGATCCATGAACGCTGAATCCATTTATAGTTTTATAATGAACAACATTATTTCTTGTATTGGATTGCCTACTACACTTGTTTTTGACAATGGTACACCATTCAAGAACAAGGAAGTAAAGTAATTCTTAGAGAAATTTCACATCCAACATAGATTTTCTATGCCATACTATCCACAATCTAATGGCCAAGAAAAAGCGTCTAACAAGACTCTTGAGCTCATTCTTCGTAAAATAGTTAATAAACACGGTAAGGATTGGCATATTCAATTAGTGTATGCTTTGTGGGATTATCGCAAGAGTGTTCATATGGTGACGGGAACAACATAACCTCGTGTATGGTGCCGAAGTTATCATGCCTTTGGAGTTGGAAATTCCATCTTTTTGGGTTTCCCTTAAAGGGTTAATTGATGATGAAACTTATCGAGCTAATCATTGCATCAACTAGAGATGCTCAATGAGCACCGATTACAGGCCCTCGGTCATCTTAAATCTTATCAATGATCGTTATCAAGACAATATAATCACAATGTTCTTCCTAGGAACTTTAAGCTAGGAGACTTGGTTCTCTGTGAAAATCAAAGAAATGTAAATGTGTTGCCTGATCAGAGAGGGAAATTTAGTCCTAACTGGTTAGGCCCTTACATTTTTGTCTTTGTGTATGGTTTAGGTGCTTATAGGTTATCGTCAATGGATGGAACGCCTCTAAAAGAGCCTGCTAATGTGATGCATCTTTGCCAATACTATGTGTAGTGTCCAATGTGTTATATGAGTGGTGTTCTCTCTTCAAAGGGGTAGTGATAGGGTAGGGTTGGATGGAACAATCATTGTTCCATGCTCTGGATCTTTGTTTGCAAGATCTCCTTGGTGTCTCCACCACCTTAACCTTTAGGACCTACCTCATGTTTAGGTACCCCTGGTTCTACTGGCCAGCCCCACTATCATCTCACTTCCAATCTACCAAGTCTCCCTTGGCGCAATGCTTCTATTCTTCCCTTAGCCTTTAATCTTCCCTAAAGACTAATACCCACCAACAACTAAGTTTAACTTTGTAGGGGTGTAGAGATGTTCCCAAAGGCTTCAAACCATCTCCCTAGGGTTCTTGACAATCCACCATACTCCATTTACAATTCGCTACCACCAAACCCTCAGTTAGGGTTTATTAGGCTACTAGCCCAAGAGCCCCTATTAGGTCTCTATCTTCGAGTAAACACAACAATTCTCCAAGGTTACTAAAGAACATTGTGTTTACTCTTGGGGTTCTTGTTATCCATGTCTGTCACTTGAAGAATATAGTGGTCCTGGCCTCCAACTGCTTGTACAATTCCTCAAACTGGAACTGACCAAGAACTTAGGTCTTTTTAGGTCTTTTCCCTGTCTTTTTGCAGACTGTCAAAGGTTTCCTCTCATCAAACAGGTTGATGGGGCTTCCTCCTTCTTAGTAAGCCTTGGCAAGGCATTCACCTACCCTCTCCACATCATGAATTTCCAGCAGATAGTCACCCCTACCAGTTAAGTGCCTTTCACTTCCTGTCTTTCCTAGTCGGGCACTATCAAGCTCGCCTAGGAGAAGACTTTCTCCATGATCCCTGGACTCCTAACCACTCCTAACCCTAATCTATATACATACATGGAACCTAACCATAGTTCCCAAGGGCTCGTACACAAGTACAGTGGGAAAGTAATTAGAACTCCATCCTTTGCAGACTGACTGTCAGGTCAGCAACTTAAAAACAAACAACCTAAATACAAAGTAACGCCTGAAAATTGAACACACAAACTAATTACTACAACCCAAATCTTCTAACACGGATACACTACATTCTATAACAACTCACAGTGCCATGATCACTCCTGATCAAACAAATTCAAAACAAAACACAGAATTTTATCCAACTTAATCACTATCTTCACTGATTTTCATGAATGTTCACCAATACAAAAGCTTCCAACCTTGCTCTCAGGTCAAAGCACACCATTAATAGGTTCTCCAATTCAGTTAAGCCTGAGCTTAACTATTCCATGGCTGCTTGTGGCTTTCCATAGGCCTTATTTGCAAAATTTTAAAGAAAACTATCACCTAGGAAGGTCTACAAGGTCCTAAGTCATCCTTGTAGCCAAATTCCAAACTAACAAATGGTCAACATGACCTTCACTAACATAAATAAAGTTCTCAAATTCCTCTAAGGCACAAATCCAAGAGTTAGAAGGAGTTAGCTACATTTAATCTACACAAGTTGCTAATTCATGACCTTCTAGTTAACTCTCCTAGATGAACTTTGGGGTGCTCCTGCACCATTCTCCCCCTCTGCATAGACTTTAAGGAATGTGAGGAGAGATTAGAGATGGGTCAATACCCTGCTTCTTGAACTGAGCTTCATCCACCCATGTAGCCTCAGATTCATGCTTGTTCTTCCACTTGATAAGATGCTCCATATACACTCTATGCCTTGTAGATTTCTTCACCCTTGACTCCAAGATCCTTTCTGCTTGAAGCTTGTCCTGAATAGGTAAGGGTATGTTGCTTACATCCTTGAAGATCTCCCTACTGGTCTGATCTATGTCATTGACTGATCTATTAGATGAACAATACAGGTTTACCTTAAAATAGTAGACACTAAAATAAACTGATAACAAGACACCCATGACATTCAAAACAACATCGAATTCCATATGTTAATACTTCCAAAAACATTTATACACTGAGCCTGATTGCTTCCCCCTCTTGTTACTCTCTTCTATGTATTTTCTCCTAGTTTCACTCTATTCCCCCTCCTTCGTATTCGGTTACATCTTTTCTCTTTATAGAGATTCTAGGGTAGTTACACAAACCGTTCCTCTACCCGACATGCCCATTCCTGCATTCAGTTACAACTATCATTTAATTTTTATATGAAAATATCATTGCAATTTTAAACCATTTCTTGACATGGTCCCACGAAATGCTAAATTCCTAAGTCATTACAATGCAAGAGTCGATTGGATGGAACAATCACTGTTCCATGCTCTGGATCTTTGTTTGCAGAAATCTCACATCAGCATTTCCATGGGACTTGGAAATCTTTTAAGCCTGGGAGTATGGTGCGGGAGCACCTCGACTCTTGCATTGTAATGACTTAGGCATTTAGCATTTCGTGGGACCATGTCAAGAAATGGTTTAAAATTGCAATGATATTTTCATATAAAAATTAAATGATAGTTGTAACCAAATGTAGGAATGGGCATATCGGGTAGAGGAACGGTTTGTGTAACTACCCTAGAATCTCTATAAAGAGAAAAGATGTAACCGAATACGAAGGAGGGGGAATAGAGTGCAGCTAGGAGAAAATACAGAGAAGAGAGTGACAAGAGGGGGAAGCAATCGAGCTCTCTAGCCGAGTGTATAAATGTTTTTGGAAGTATTAACATACGGAATTCGATGTTGTTTTGAATGTCATGGGTGTCTTGTTATCGGTTTGTTTTAGTGTCTACTATTTTAAGGTAAACCTATATTGTTCATGGGTCAGGTTCATTATGACAGTCCTGGAAACCTTTGCTCAACAGTCGCCTTGGAGACCGAGGAAGATATGTTTGCGGGGCTTTGTGTATTTGGTACAACCGAACCCATCATCGGTTTGAGCTTGACCAGTGTGTTTGAGCAGTAGTGATCAGAAGATAGTATTTGTAGGAAGAAGGAAGAATTTGAAGATGGCAGTCATTCCCTTTATTCTTTGTTGAAGCATATGCCTTGATCAGGAGTGATCAGGAGTGATAGGATATGCAGGAGTCAGCAGAAACTTGACAAAGCTTGTAACCGTTTGGCCACATCAGGTAGTAGCACTACGTATATTGAAATTATTCATTAACACATTATGAAAATTTTTTGTGTTATGATATGATCATGTGTGTGTACATGTGTGTGTGAATGATATACTTACATGTGTTTTACTATGCTATGTATCCATGCATCAAATTATATATTTTAAGGCAATTATATCATCATTGTATTTAATTAGCATACATCTATGTGTGTCTATTAAATCATGTTAGCATCTAATGTAAGCAGACATCCATATAAGCATGTAACATCCATAGCATCGACATATATCAAAATGAAAAAAACATACTCATCAAAGTACAAAATGCCAATGTCAAAACCAGTATGTATATATATATATATGTATGTGTGTATCAGATTTCATGTGCATATATTGGGCCACTACTATAAAAAATGAGTGACTATTGAATATGTGTCTATAGAAAAGATCTAAAAATATAGATATGTGTATATATATGTATCTCTCACTACAAAACTGATGAATGCAATCAAGATCTCCTATGGCAGCGACATGTGGCTCCCTGAGCCCTCTGGATCTTGATGTTGCTAATATGGCCTGCGGGGAGGCTGCACAGTGGTTATGGATCAGGATCAACGTAAGTGTGATGCACATAGAGCTACCTGCATCCCCCTGATCTCTCCCTACATTGAACATATGGTCTTCCTGGCCTACGTTAGCTTATGCTACAACTCCCTCGATAATTGGTTGTGTTGCCCCCAAATAGTAGTAACCTATGCAATCATCTATACAATCTATGTGGCTTGCTCCTCATAGGAAGTCCTCAGATGTGCCACCAGCTTAAAGATGTGGACATGTCACCTGTGGACATTGGATGGAAAGCCTCAAAGATGGTCCCTTGGATTGGCACATCAAGGGCCACCTCTAATATGCACTGGGCCATCAGCCCAGTCCATCCCTATGCATCCTCTGCAACCACAAATGAAAGAGAGAAGTCAATATCACATAGCATATGTATATAATCATAAATAAAAAATACAAAAAATACTAAAGTATAAACAACATTCTTTGTATACTTGGGTCCCCTAGCTTCCATGTGGGATCAGGGTGAGGAGCAACAATGGGATCCGCACCGTCAGCATCGGCGGTCACTCCCGATGTTGCCAAAGTCGTTGTTGATGTAACGAAAGGTGCTAGTGGCACTGACAAGATAGGGGTAGTTGTTGGGGAGTCTGACCTCCTTCACCACCTCGGCCTCTATAGTGCCACCTCCTCCTCATGCGATCTCTCCTCCTCCTCACTAGCCTACTGCCACCCCCTCCCTCTATCCTGTAGAGGTGGAGGTGGCACATCCCCCTATGGGCCTGGATCCCCTCTGAGGGCATCCTAGCTAAATGCTAGGCATGGATGGTGCCTATCCCACCACCCTTTAAATTCTATAGCAATCCCCACATTATCTATCAGAGCTATAGGTGGCAGATCATGATCAGACTCGTCATCATCCAAGGGAACAAAATCAGTGATGGTAGGGCGAGGGCGATCCTCGGGTTAGGTTGTGCTCCTGTAGGCCCTAGTATATGTGGGCACATCTAGAGGAATTGTCTATACATGACCATGTTGTCAGATGACCTAACTCCAATAATATGGTACAATAACATAATCATGAAAAACCACTAAAAAATGGTCTCGAGGTAGGTTCCTTAGGTACCTACCATCATCCACCCACCTGAAGTAACGATGGGGTCTCTACCTCACCACCTCAAGTGTAAGGGTATAAAATTGAAGCCACCAAAACTGTAAATCTCAGTGTCTCCACTACCTTGTTATATCATACCAGTGGGCCATGGGGATGTGATATGACTGTCGTTGGGGAAAAACAATTGATCTCATGCATGTGATGTGGGTGAAAGCCCACACTTGCAAAAGTGTGCACACAATAAGACTATGGTACTTATAATAGACATACTAGCCCAACTCCTGGTATAGGTGTACCAAAACACTACGCCCCCAGGCAAAAATAGTCCTATGCTCTACCATCTCTCTGATAGTATGGATGAGGCCCTTGTGTAAGTATGATCCTTGCCCATCTATAGTGACTTGGAATGCAATGGTCACGACCATCACCTGGTGCAGCAACAGTGCAGTGGTCTGTGCCTAGTCATAGCAGTGTGTGTAAATATGGTTCATGTCATCGCTATCATATATTCATCCTAAGTAGTAGAGGACTCCCTCTACCTACTCTCATGCTGATCGAGTATCATTGAGGGCCACCCACTATTTGTGGATAGCTAGTCCAAGGATCTGATACACATCCTCAAGTGTGATAGTCATCTCCCCATAAGGTAACTAGAAAGATGACATGGTGGCATCCCACCACTCCATCAATGTTGTTAGCATCCTCTCATGAATCACATCTTTGGCATGGTGAATGAATACTAGAGACTGACTTGCTCCAGGTATGTGACCTCCTCAACAGTGAGGCGGTCCCTCTACTCCTGAACTAGTCAGTAATCTCATACTCCAAGATGCTCGCGAATCTTCAGATACTCTTGCAAAAATGGAAAAAATTCTAAGTCAAAACAAAAAACCTTCATTCATAAGAAAAATTCTTAAGACTTATGCATGTCATGCAGACATCTGTGTTCCGCACATATGTCCCTGTCTGCCATGGACACCCTGAGGATGACAATGCATCTTTGGGATGCCAGTATGGGATTGGGACACTAGTGCTTAGCCTAGATGATGTCGTACATTTTGGATGAAAGAACTCAAAATGGACGCCTATGCAGCTCAAAGAATAAAAAATTGCTAAAAAAGGGCTTAAATTCACAAAAAATGAGGTTTCGAGACCTACCTGGTCCACCTCATAACCCTCGACAATGTCGTCTCGCAGTTGCTCTAGTCTAGGTGCCCCATACTCTCTCCTACTCAACATTTTGTTGACTTTTCTCTCACAACATTTGACAATTTTCTCACAGTGAATAGTGAAAATGACCCTTCTAGGGGCCCACCTAGGTATATATAGGGCCCCCAAGGCCCATTTTTCTCGGAGTTTGTGGCTCCCTGGTTTCTCCTAAATTTACCCCACCAAGCTAGGGGAAAACTCAAGAGGGGGCATATAGTCACCTCTTGATCATATTTTTATTCTGAATCAATGAATTTTTCTTGATCATTCTTCTCACCATAATAGCTTCTTCTAGTTTTCAAAGTTGAACTCAAACTTGAGTTTTGCAAGTTAGAATTTGGAATGACTCCTAACAACCGCTTTGTCACTACTTGTTGAGCTTAGTTGTTGGGGGCATCTTCAATACTAGTTAGCTTGACCTCGGTGACCTCTGAGGCCCCTTTTCTTGGCACACAAATCCATAAAATTCAAAACTGAGGTGAAATTTTTCTTCTCTACTTTAGTGCAGCTAATTTTTCTCAAAATTGAGCACACTAAAGTGGGGGAAAAATGTAATGTTGCAGAATTGCACCTAGGGGAAATTCCACATTTTTTCATTTTTTCCTAGCATTTATGACACCTTAGAGCATTAATGAAAAAAATCCCATGAGTCAAAAATTGAAGTGGTAGAGTAGTTGAAGCCTAATGACATGTTTCCTGAAAATACAGGCCTTGGACGTCTATGTGGTGTGCTAGCATCCTGGCAGTTTTTTGAGTTTGAAATGGGGAGTCTTGAATCTTAACTCTCTCAACACGTGTCCTAGCAGTCAAAATCTGGATGTAATGGCTCTTTTCCGCCCTTGCATGCAACAAAAATCCCTCTTTTTCTCTCATTTGGGGGTTCCAAGTCATTTAGTCAAGCTCTTTCTACACTTCTTCACTCTCGAGTTCTCTTCAATCTTGATAGTAGCACTCTCACAAGTGAATCCATGTCGGGCTGAGGTCCTTCTAATAGCCACAACTCTCAAGAAAGCACTCAACGATGCATCCATGCACTCCGGAGAGGGTCTAGGCCTGTGGGTAATGCTCTCTCTCTCTCTTACTATTTTCTCCTACTTGTTCATTCACTACTTTTCGATGTAGGTTCTACTCCAGAAGTAGGTTTTTCTTTCACCACACACTTTGTTTACTTCGTTTACACTCCTTTCCAACTTGGTTGTTTGTGGAGGTGGGAACTCCAAAATGGGGGTCTAACTAAGGCAGACCCCTATACAGCCCCAACATTTTGCCCTCATTCTTTTGTGTGTAGGTTGGAAAATGGAGCTTGAAGTGAAAACCCGAATGTCCAGCCGAAGGTATGTTTTCTCCAAGTTCCTCTTGTGCTTTATTTCAAGTTTCTGCTCTTTGTTTGGTTATTTCATTTGACATATCTTAGACCCGAGTTAATAAGTGAAATCTTATTCTGTCTGCTTGATCGCCTGAGCTTTTTGTTGCTTAGGATGTCAGCGTGTTCTTTGGACTGCAGCGTGCCACGCTGGCATCCTGAATCTACACTGACATCTTTTGGCCAAGAGATCCTTTGGCTAAGGCAAAAATCTGGAATTTTCACTCTCTTGGTATTTGAAATAGTTTATGTAAAAGTTAACGTATATCTATATCCTTCTCAATTCTTTCATGTTGAGGTGGATAAGGGTAGTTCCTTCCTTGGTTATCTCTTGAGAATGAAGAGACCCGTGTGCAGTGAATCCCTCTTATCTCACAGTTAGTATTTCAAAAATTGCAAAGATGAGGAGTAATCAGTCTCACCAAGTGATTAAAACTTTGTGAATTAACTTTCTAATCATAAAATGAAACCAAATTCATTATTAATAGAATTTTAATATGGGTAGCACTAAAATTGCAATCAAAAAGTTAAAATTTGTACAAATGTATGAATTAACAAATAAAGTGCCTGAAAAATATTTTTTAAAGCATAAAATGTTATCCTGCACCAAAATAGGGGTATTATAAATGAAAATTTATCACTTGGCCCTTTCAGACACAACCGTGATGTCTATTTCTCCTCAAAAAGCTCCTAATTTTTTTTATTTTCATAGCCTCTTGAAAGTACCTACAACTTTCAAGACAAAAAAAACACCATAAAATAGTGGAGAGTGGAAGAGCTAAGTGGAGAAAATAGTGGAGAGTGGAAGAGTTAAGTGGAGAGAAATAGGGAAAATGGAAGAGTTGAGTGAAAGAAAGAGGTAGTTAAGTGGAGAGTTAGATAGAGGAAGTTTTTTTTTTAATATTTATATTTTTTCATGTGAATAATTAATTAAATTAAATAATTTAATTAATTATAGAAGAATTTTAGGTTAGAATGATTAAAAAAAAATTAAAAATTATTTAATCGAAGACAGGATTAATTTAAGAATTAAAAAATTAAAAAGATTAATTTAATCAAATAAATGATAAGGAAAATTAAAATAATTAAATAATTAAAATTATTTAATTATAAAAGTGTGGAAAAGAATAGATTAGATTCATAGAAAAAATAGGGTTAGACAAAATTAGGGTTATAGAAAAAATTAGTCAAAAGATGTTGTCATTGGCTCAGGACAATTTTGAGTATCTTCACACGATGTAGCTCTCCTTTTTATTTCACCTTTGCCAATTCTAATTTTGGGTCTTATTAGAGTCCAAGGATTTTTTTTCTAGGTGACATCATGCTCTTGTAATCCCTCAAATTTGGTGTTACAATTTATATTTTGTGTTCTTCTTCCTTGCATCAAGAATGAGTTCTTCAATATCCCTAATTCTTGAGTCCCATAATTAAAATTTTAAGACCTTTTTAGAGTCATATCTGTAGACACTGAAAATTGGTCTAGGCCTACGAGTACCATTTTTGACATAATTTCTAAATGACCATAACCACAATTAAATAATGATAATTATTTAATTACTTTCTAAACACATCTTTCTTCTATTAATTAAATAATTTTAATTATTTAATTAATTCATTATGACCTTTATTCAACCTTGATTAATTAAATAAATCTTATTTATTTAATTACGTCACTAATTAATTAATTATCTTTCTGAATTAAATAATTTATTATTTAATTTACCCTTTATCATATTTTGACTATAATTAAATATTCATTTCGAATTATGTAATTACTCAATTAACGTTTTCGACAATCAATTAAATAAATCATTATTTATTTAAATAAATCCTTAAATTTTAAATGTTGAATTAAATAAATATTTAATTCATAAAAATAATTATTCCTATCACATTCTTCTATCGCCTACTTATCTAAGTATTCATTCTCACTTGAATCGAGATCTATTTGAATCAATCAGTTATCTCCTAATTTGATATCTAATCGTCTTTGCGAAGAGACTTTCTATCATAACCAGTCAGTTATCTAGTTAATTCTCTTATGCATGAACATATTTATTAATTAAATATCTTTATTTAATTAATTAATTCATGTGTGCATTCAAACAAATCATTTTCCAAATTCTATCTTTATCCTTTTCATTCAAACTATTATTCTTCTAATTTTCAAATACTTTTAACTAAAGATTAAATCATTTATTTAATCTTCAACTCTTATTCTTTCAATTTTCAAATAGTCTTAAACACCAGATTAAATTATTATTTAACTTAATATTTATCCTGCAAACTTTTCCAACTCACATTCTAACTGACACAAATCTCACATCGCATGACATTCATCAATCTCAATCATTGATCTCTCTTTTGAATCTGAGCTAAGCATTCGAAAACCAATTTTCTATAAATTGACCTGGCTTTCATCATTTCAACTCCTCTTGAAATCGATATACTTTTGGAAGCAACTTGTAATCTTTGATATTTTTCTATAATCACGTACATACAATGGCTATACTTGCACACTTATTGAAAATATGAGGGCAATTATACTACAGAAGGCAAAATGGAGAAGGACAACATAGATAATTCGAAGAAGTGGACAGATATTCGGTGAGAACGTTTTAGTTATTGCTTTTGTTTATTGCTTTGTGCTTTGTTGTTTAATTTAGGTCAGATGAATTTTTATATGCTTTAACTAGTTTCTTTCCAGTAGTTTTCCTATGTTACATTTGGTGAACCCGATGTGAAGACATTCATCTTCGCAAATTCGTAGACGTTTTTTTATTTTTTTGCAGGTATCATACGAAACGACACAACTGTTATCACGAAATACAACTGACAAATGTTGAGATGCATTTGACAAAATTTGACGCATGTGTGGCTTCTTGTAATGCAATTGACTGATGAAATCTGTGACACATCTGCTGCTTTAAACGATGCATCTAACTGGTAAGATTCCCGAATTTAAATTCCGATTTTCATTTTTTCTTTTCGTTTTATTTTAGTTAACTTTCGGTTTTTCAACATGTATTTTAGGAGGATAACATAGTGTTTGTAGGATGTAGCATAGAAGACATGAACTCAAAACTATTTTTCTACAGGATGAGTGACAAAGACAAATTGAGAACATGAACTACTAACAATTTGCATGCAAAACCTTTTGTCAAAGATTTTAATTTTAAAAGCATTTTGTTTTGTAGATTAGATAACCTTTTATTTGGGCTTAAAATTAACCAGTGTGTTTCGTTCCTGAACATGTTTAGATTAGAACCTTGATTTGGTATATCGAAGTATCCTCTCCCCTTGCACATTCGTGTGATCTTGGGTGCAAGAGAATTGGTTACCGACTCTAGAAATTGGGCCTATGTTGGTGGTTAAGAGTAACCAACGCGAATCAAATCGGTGACAAGATTTTTTACCGAGCCACTCCCAACTGGTTTACAAATTCTAATGCTTGAGGAAACTCAGTATTACGAAGATCCCAGTGGACAAGCATTTGATTCTCCAGTACCCTTGTGGTGCGTCAAAACCTGTAGAGTGTAACCTCTGTAGATTGGGATGATATTACCTCTCGCATGGCTCTTTGAATAGGTGTCCGAACTAAAAAATCCAAATTGTTGTATTTAATCCAAAAACCTTCTCTTTACTGGTGCAACAGGTCAGACCTATAAAGTTTTCTTAAATTTTTATAGTTCATTATAGAGATGAGAAGTATACCATGGGAGTTTCATGGGTATTGTAGCTTGGATACCCCAAGAAGTGTGTATCATGGAGGGGAGCCAGTGGGGTCAAGCTACTAGTCATCCACCTTGAATATATGTAGCTGGGGAAACCCAAGTAAGAACTTAGTAAATATTGTCACTGCCATCTGTAGGAATTGTACATGTTTTTGGTTTTTAACATTATCATACACATTTGAAACTAAAACACAATGTTTTTCGTTTGTCTTAAATTACTAAAATTTGATCACAAAACTAAGTCAGTCAGAAAACCTGTCAACAGAAAATCGCAACTGAAAACTGAGTCGCAAGTGTTAAGTAGAAAACCGCATGTGTAATTGTGAGTTGCAACTATTAAATAGAAAATCGCATGTGTAATTGTGAGTCGCAACTATTAAATAGAAAACCACATGTGTCCGTCAACAAAGTCAGTCTTCACAAGGATTAGATTTTGAGTCACATCTGAATTGTGAATCGCATCCACCAACAGAGTTGCATCTTCAAAAAGTTAAACCACATCTGTCTGTGTAAGTCAAAATTGCATGTCAACAACTAAGACTAAATTTCATTAGTTAACCGCATTTGTAAACTAAAATGCATCTGCAAACTGAACCACATTTGACTGTCAACAAAAATCTCAAAATTGCAATCACAGTCCAAAAACAAACTATCATTTCACCTCTGTTTCTTACGGTCAACCTTGGACAAAAAACTGGAAAATTGCTCAAAAACCTTGCATTGTTTAGGTGTCATCTACATTTTAGAGATAGTCGTTTTAGTTGCAAAACTTAATTACCTCATAGAAATTTGCATATCTTAGAATAGGGAAAATTTTCACATTATTAGATAATTTCATGCTTTGATTGTCATTATCATTGAACCTAGTCACTTTTGTCTTACTAGTGAATCTTTCCAGCTCATTAGTCTAGTTTGGAAATTCACCTTATCAGTTTTTACTTGTCCTACATTAGGTTCCTTGGTAAGATTAAGTCATAGCTTTGGACTATTCCATAACTGGTAGGTAATATCCTTTTAGAATCATTTATCGTCATAGTCTACTCAAAATTTTGCATATTTTCATCCTAGAATACGTCATTTTAGAAATCCATAATTTTAGTGACATTCTTTATATTCAAAAAATACCAAAAACATAGACTAGATCATATCATTTAGGACATAGTTTGCATCGCCTCATCTTGAGCAACATTTTCATGGTTGAAACAAGGTCTAGAAAGAAACAAAGAGAGACGGCAAACCCACAGGACTTCATCAATCCTTTCGAAAACCAACCATCAGGGACAAAGAGACCACACAAAACTTTGCTTGAAAAAATTGTCACTAGAGACACACATGGAAAAAATTATGTAGAAGATGTAGATGTGGCTGTCCAAAACCCTGAATTTGCATCCTTCATGGATGAGTGTTTGGCAAAAGATCCTCAATGATATCTGGCAAAGCTACTAGTAGAAGGTGTCACACTACCTCTAGGATTTGACATCCATAAAATATATTCATCTTCCCAACCAACGCAAACCACGACATCAAGTGTCTCTATTCCTCAAATTACCGCAACAATACCAACAGGAATACCTACTCAAATATCCTCAATTTTAAACATGACCCCATTCAACATAACACAAGGTTTACAATTTACTGCGGGAGAATCTTCATCAAACCCCTTTGGCACAAACACCACTAGTAAAAGACCCAAAATTGGCACAAACACAACATAGGCTATACCCCATATCAACACTAGTACTGCCATTCCACACATAGGGGCTACACAGATAGAACATATTCCTATACCAAATCAGAACATTCAGACGGGATATATTCCTACACTGAATCAAAATATTCAAACACAACATATTCCCTAACCAAATCACAATCCATCACAAAATATCGCATTTCAGAATACTTACATCAATCCAAACAACGCAACCAACATACAAGTAGATGTTCTCCAAAACCAAATGCAAGCTCTCCAACAGAAAATGGACACTATGTCAATGTTAGGCAAATGAACTATCTCAGCACAAGATTTATGTCCATGTCCTTTTGACAAAGCACTATACATGACACCCTTCCCACACGGATACATTATACCAAATTTTCCTAAGTATAATGGGAAGAGGAATCCTCTAGAACACATTAGAGAATTTTCCACAACATGCATGGACATCTCGTATGACCCCACATACCTTATGAGACTTTTTCCATGAACCCTTGTCGAGATAGCATTGGAATGGTTCTCTAAACTTCTATATGGCATAAGATCATGGGGTGAATTAGCTGAGAAATTTGTGGAACACTTTGCCTTCAACATAGAAAATGAAATCATGATAGCTACCTTGTGTCATACCATGCAAGAAGATGGAGAAAAATTCACCACCTTTTTCTAGATATGGAGGAGTTTAGCTAGTCGTTGTCCTGTTGAGATACCAAAGAAACAAAAAGTCACGATATTCCTTGAAAATCTTCACCCAAAACTATGAAGTGACTTACGAGTACATTGTTGTACCTCTTTTCTGGACTTGGTGCAAAAAGGCATAATACTTGAGAAATCCCTCATTGGCAAAGGGGAAATAAAGACACCAGGTAGGAATCCAGTTGTTCAACACCAAAACCATCCCAATGATAAAAAAAAAATTGGTCTAGGAACAAAAATGTAACAAATGACGCTATTGTTGATGCTAAGACCCCACATACAGGACTTTTCATCATGCTTAGAGGTTACAACTCCTCTCATGAAATGCTTAAAGATGTTGATCAAACCGTCAACTTTGTCCAAAATTTGCAACAACAACTACCACATAGGAGATTTCCTAAACATGATTTTACCCCCTTGGGGGAACCAATCGAGATAGTTTTCAAAGAACTGATTAAACATAACCTCATAAAACCTTTGGAGCCAAAATAGTATGATCCATGATAGTTTAAACCCTCATGGTGGGATGATAATGCCTATTGTGAGTACCATCAAACAAAAGGACATTACCTACAAAAATTTTGACAACTAAAGAACATCAAACAATATTTTGTTGAAGATGGAACCATAGAAGTCAATGGGAAAAAACATACCAAAAACAATGATCACAAGGTCTTCACAGATCCATTACATGACCATGGGAAAGGAAAGAACTAAGAATAATACCTTAGCCAATTATAATAGTGCTAAGTAAGACTATAAATTAGGTACCATCATCAATCATATCTGAGCTTCTAATAAAAATATCCATACCATTACCATAAAGAAGCGTCTTGAATGTGCTATCAATACACACAGAACTAAGATAACCCTTCCAGGTCTTTCATCAGAACCACAAACACGTCTTCCAAGCTTAAGTATAATTTTCTTGATCAGTTGGGGAAGACCCCAGCACAGATATCCATCTTGGAACTATTGACTATATCACTAGATCATTGAGCCATTCTTGACAAAGCCTTGCATAGCACAACAGTCCCTACCAGCATAGATGCCAATCATTTTGAAAAAATGGTAGGATACTTAACCAATTACCATCATGCCACATTCTCTCAATAGGATTATTCAACCAAGAAGACCAATCATAATGATCCATTACACCTTGAGGTTCTTGTCCATCAAACCAAAGTCAGATGAGTCTTGGTAGACAGAGGAGCAAGGTTGAACCTCTGCACCTTGAAATCGGTTAAAGCATTAGGTTTCTCAGAAGCATGCATGGACACCTCTAAGAGTATAGCCATTAAGGCATATGACGATGAGGAAAGATCATCTAAAGGAGTTGTCACACTCCCTATTATTGATGGGTTGTTTGGTACACTTTCTCAACACAGGTAATTCATAGGTGCATCACCTCTCTTGAAAGGAAATATCCAACACAAGTTGCTGAAAATTACCCCAAGGTCTCTCGGGTGTCAGGTCATGACTTGCATAAAATATCTCAATTGATGTTTCATGTGATTTTTTTGGTAATCACAGGGCAGACGCATGAAAGTTAGGTTGGAAGAAAGTTCAGTCTTTGGATGAAGTTCTTGAAGTGGGAAGATGATGTGCACTTTGTTGTAGGTTCAGACAGTGATCTTGAACTCCCATTTTGACTTAAGATTTGGCTTTACAATGTGCAATGAACCTTAGCATAGGTTACTTATTGAAAAAAAAAAAAAGGGCAGGGAAGAGAAGAGGTTCTTGGACATGCAACTACGAATGAACAGTGATCATGGAGGTTTCTACTATGGACAACTTCCTTAAAACAAAATTTCACTTAACCAAAAATTTCACAGTGTCATGAAATTTGTGCTATCTTCTAAGGACTGCAGATGTTTTATCATTCATTCACCATGTACATGCATGAACAAAGATAAAGGTTTGAGGCAACTTTGAATTTAAGTCTAGACTAACTTTACACAACCATCTACAAGCAGCAAACAACCAAAAGTATGGACTAGGAAGGCATCTACACAGCACAAATCTTCACAACCATAGAACAACATTACTAAATCTACCAAACCTAACTAAAAGTAACTGAAACAAAAAATAAAATCTAACTAACTCATCTAACTATGAGAGAAGAATCATGCAACATGCAAAAAAACTCAGAAATCCACCAAAGTCAATGTATTTCTATTAAAATTCTTGCAGCATGTCATTACAACAACTTAACTCTCTCTTGAAAATGAGAGGAGACCCCCTATTTATAGTGTCCAAAAGTAGAATGAATGGCCAAGATTGATTTACATTTGTGTGGCCAAGATTCACTACAAACTAGGGTTTTACCTACCCCCACAATATATTACGTTTTAAAATACAATTTTGTCCTTATCCCTATTTTGGCTTCTAGTGGCAGCACTATAGCATTTTGTCTTCTTGCTGATTTCTCTTTTGCTGCAGCTATTTTGTAAGAAACTCTTCACTAATAATAGGGTTTCCTTCTTGCTTCTTCAAAGTAGCATACTCCATGAATTTTAGAATTACCAGCTGGAGTTTATCAATTTCTATGATTTCAGCTCGTAGCACTTGGTAACTCCATTCTTTGGACCTGTCGGAGAGCTTTTCCCAGTATTCATCATACTTGGTGTCGTGATCTTTGAACATCTCAGACTGGGCGAAGGCTCGAGTAGCAAACATTTTTTCCTCCATCTTCTTCTGGAAGTGAGGCCTTATCTTTTTTGGATCAACTCCGACAACAGGCACATCGTACCTCGTCAATAGCTCTAAGTACCGAAGACATTCCACCCTGACCTCCTTGGCCCACTCAATGTCTAGAACCACCTTATCAAGCACTTGTTCCAACCTTTCCTTCTGATTGTCAAAATCTCATTTCCATACATCCATCAACCAATGGTCATACTTCTTGAATGCTAGTTGCTTTTCCCAAGTCGCACTCGACAGTTTGCGGATAGCCTTAATTTTTGGGTAAGTGGACCCATATATCCTTGAGAAGTTTGTATAGAACTTCCTTGTGCCCTCAAGATACTTTTGCAAATCTAGGAACTTGTTTTCTTTCCAGATAGCATGACTGAGGCCCATGTTTCCAATATGCAAGACCTGTTGGAAACAACTCTCTTCGGTTTTATCCAAGTTCTTCCTTCGTTCAAGTTTGTTTATCTGCTCTTTGGACAACAATTGTGGTGGTGTCGAAGATGGGGTAGGTTGCTCGTCTATCGATGAATTTTTTGAATGTAAGCTATTAAATCAACCACCTGTGCCTTAAGCTCTTCCTTTGAGATTTTATCTTATTGTTTTAGGTGCACAACCAGGGCGATGGACTCCTGGAGGTGATCTACTTTCTGTTCTTGGGTGACCATCCCCAAGTCAATGGTGGAGATGTTGTAAGTTATTCCTTTTTCTCCCACCATAGACATATCTACCTACACTTATTTGGATCTAGAGACATCCATTGTCACCTTTGATCTAATTTTAGGTTTCCTCTCCTTCTTGGTGCTAATTTGAGCTCGAGCCAATATAGCCTCCAATCTTGTTTTTGGATCCTTAGGAGCAGGATCTTTCTTCTCTAGTTGCTTTTCCAACCAATCAGGCATTGAGGACTTTTCCTTGGGTGATTCCCGGTCACCCTCCTTTTCATCTTTTATGATTTCAATATCTTTACTATTAAGAGCTTCTTTCTTTATTCTTGTATCCTCCTTTTCCTCATCAGAATCCTGGATGAACACCAAGCATTTGATGGGGAATTTGATGGGCAGGCACTCCTTGGGGTTGTCTTTCCCTTCAACATCCTTTTCTTCTTTTTCTTCATCATGCCCTTGCTCCTCAAGTTGCTCAGTCTTTGGGTTCTCATGAGTTTCAGCCTCTTCTTCAGGTTTTTCTTCTTCTTTTTCTTCTTGCTCACTATGAGGGAGAACTTCCTCACCATGCCTAGGGTTGTGGTCACGTTCCTTTGCTGGAGATTTATTTCCCTCTATTTCTATGTTGGCGATCCTTTCTTCAATAATAGGCTTTCTTTTAGCCTCCTTATCTTCAATCTCCTTAGCTAGCTCCTCATCAAGCTTAGGATCAGAGGTTTCTTCGATAATCTTCACATCCAAATTCTTGCCATCATCACCGGAGGACTCATAGACAACTTCATCAATTACTCTATGCTCATATATAGGGTGCTCATGGTAGTCATCTTCTTCTTATTATAAGCTCTTGGTTGCCTCCATTTGTTGTTGTCTATCCAATTCCTCAAAAATCTACATGGTAGCCTCCATTGTGGGAAGCTCAGTAGGAGGGGGATGAACTGGGAGATTGGTTATTACTTGGGCAATGGCATCCTGCACCATTGGGTTTGTGAATATCCTCAAGAGTTTAGATGGTACATTCTACATATATTTAATGAAGGAATCTGGAAGGGTGAGGGCATGCATTACAATTGTTGTGGTAGTAGTTGGAAGGGAAAATGATGGGGACATGGATGATGAGGAAATTGGAAAGGTGGTGGTCGAGGATGAATCCATTGATATGACGCGCCATGGGAGAGGTAGAGACAAGGTGGACAGAGATGTCCACCATAGGTGGAAAGGTAGAAAATGTTGCGTGTGGGATAAGTAAGGTGGCTGCAACAACAACAGTGGTTGCAACAACAAATGAGATAGGTGGAGATTGTGGCTGATTAGCCTCCATTTCCTCTCCCTCATGGAGTGGATCTTCTTGAATTACAGGAATTTCGGTGACGCTACCTAATTTCTTATGTTTCTTGGAAGGTTCACCTTTCGAGGCCTTTCTAGCATACACCTTTGCATTAGACTACTACTCGTCAGTCTCTTTTCTCTTCTTTGAACAAGTGAGTGGAGGGGACTTTGATGTTTCTCCCATTGATGTAGCAGCTGCCCCACCATCAGATCCACTTGGCTCACTTTCGAGCCCCTTATAAGTCAGGATGGCCCCTTGTTGCTTCAATTGGGAAACTTTCCCATCAATCCACTCTTTTATGCGAGCTTCAGCGGGCTTGGTGAGAATGTTAGGTTCATTGAACTCTGGTTAGTTCCAATCAATTAATGGTAGTGGTAGATTATCAATTGCATTATATCTGGGGTCTATCACAGTGCTCTCATCCTCTTCCATTAGATCTGACACTGGGAACAATTTCACCTTCTTCACAAAGTATGCGGTCATCCGCATATAGTGCCTTATTCACACCTCAAAGTCATCCTTACGGTTGGCCCAAAAGTCCTCAATGTTGTGAAGATGGGCATATTCTTGTCCAAGTGCTTTCCTAATGTGGCCATAGGGATCCATTTATGGCTTGGCCGTGTGGAGCTTGAAATAATACTCGGCCAATTCCTTCTCTTATTTTTGGGCACACTAGGAAGTATAAAGGTCGTACATCCCCTGGCCGAATGTAAGGGGATAAGGGATCCTTGCTAGATGCTTGTTGCTTAAAAGAGTGTGAATATGTTGTCGCTGCCTAGAAATCTTTAACAATATTATCCGATCATTAGGATACCGGGGTAGCTTATTTGGTCTTTCTGATAACCCTTGGGCACGGATGTATGTTAATTTAGGATATTGAATGAACAAGAATGCATACTGCTTGAGAAAAGCCCGAGCACTATGGGAGACTCTCCTCTCAAAGTCACCCCCGAGCAACCTGAAGGTAGGGATATGGAAGTCTTTATTATTCCCTTGGAAGACATGTCGGCCAACATGTTCCCATCCCTGTCTATAATTATTCTAGTTTCTGGTTGATATGCCTCCCTACAAGCCATTACTAGCTCAAGGGCAACAAGAGAGGGAGGGAAACCAATAGCTTTAGCTATCCCGCTGCTTCTGATTAATCTTGCACTTTTTGTCTTAGGGTTGACCCTGACCCTTTGTGTGGAATCATCAATATCCACATGTCCAATGTTAGTGTCGGAGACCTCTTTCCACTTGGCGGTGACTTTGGATTGCAAAGGTTCCCCCTAGAACTGGTACCTCATTTGATCTTTGTCCTCTTTTCCATGAGGGGCCTTGCCTATTTTCTTTCCTTTGTCTTTCTCTATGACCGCCCCTGAGGTTTTTGCACCTGATTCCATATATCCTACACACAGAGGCAAGGTGAGCATAATCAATCATGAAAACACAAATGGTTAGCCAAATCCCTACAAAACACTATTAGATTGGATAATTTATCATTCAAAAATCTAACATTTAGTCAAAATTATCATTAGTAGTTCACTGGAGGGAGTTTGGGTGATCCGGGCCCCAAAGGTCGGACTTCCTTGGTCATAATATTGTTTTGAAGGGTGAACAGGGCAGGGCAATCCAAATGATTTCTCCCGATCTTAGATTTAGATGATTTAAAATGTTCATGCAAGAGAGGGTCCAATTTGGGCACGTGGGTTAAGGTTTGTTTCCAAATTGGAAGGCATATGGATCATCATTAGGGCACCTGGAGCCATGAAGAGGGAAATTTGTCTGGTGTAAGACATTTGGAATGACCTTGGTGAAATGGCATTTCAGGGGTGGCATTCCGGAGTCTTGGACCCATGAGGCTGAAGGACGGTTGGTCATAACCTAGTTGTTTGAGGTACTCGGACCACAGAGACCAAGAAGTCATTCAAGAATGGTCATTTAGAATGGCAGGTCACGAACGAAGGTCCAGTGGGAGCAATCCAGTGCACTGGACCTGGGCTTGGATTTTTCCTCTTATTTCTTCATTGAATTCTACTGGCGACCGAAGCACTAGGGCCCAAATTTCAGAAGGACGGTTTGAGTTTTCCATTCGGGACAACTGAAATGAGACGGAGTCCCAACGGCGGAAGTCTGACAGTCAAGGCCCACCGAGGGCAAGCACTTGGGTTTTTCTTGTTTTGACTTATGTGGTGCTAGGCAGTTCGGGGTCTGGGGGCTAGAATACAGTCTGATGGTGGTTGTTAGAGATGGAAAAATTACCACGGAGGTCTGGAGATGGAACTCCGTGGTTCGGGACCCGAAGAAGCATTTAGGATTCGTTAGTTTTGTTTATCCCTAGTGGCGAACAAAGGGGTGGGATCCAAGGCTAAGGCAGACAGGGCTGAAATGCCATTTGGAACGATGAAATGGAGACAACATCCCAGGGATGGAATCCCACAGGATCGGGCCTGACAAGCACGACAGGAGACAAGGAGTTCATTCAATGTGTTAAGTCCCTATGACAATCAGTTGATGGAGTTATGGGATCACGAGCCCAAGGAGGCATCTCACCATTTTTGAGTTGTCCAGTGTTAAGTTTGGGATGGCGGCCAAGAGGAGTCCCAGGCCCAGAGAGCACTGGCGCCCAGCCTGAAGAACAATGTCAAGGAGATGAAGTTTTGTGTTCAACTAAGAGGTGATTTGATGGATTTCTAAGGATTTCATCTCATGGGTTTTGTAGCACTATCTCTCCTCTATCAAATTCATGCAATTTCATCCATTTCCAACCCTTATTTAAACATGAAATCATCAAAAAGCATAACAAAAAGGTGGTAGACAAACCTACCTCGAGAACCCGGTGAATGTAGTTGAAGAATCCACGAAGAACGGTGAAGGGAGGCAACGGGCGCAAGGGTGGCGATCGACGAAAGCTGGGAGGTCTCTACAATTGCTTTGATTAATCTTGACATGTGAAAATGATATGTCGGCGTGATTATTTATACCCTTAAGTGCATTTAATGTAGGTACAATGGGTCAAAAGGTTGTTGAGTTTGAATTTTGAGACAACAGCAGGAGGTCTGGAACCTAGAGGCCAGAAAGATGTGAGCTCAAGGCCGTTTGAAATGCCAAATGAAAAGCCAACAACAAAGAGGGGCCCTAGGTCTGATTGCTGGAAAGACGTGGGCCGACGGTCGTTAGAAATAGCGAAGTCATGAAGGAATCCCGAGTAGAGAAATCTGACAGACCGGGCCTAGAGCACGCGAAGGACGACTGATTGCAGCGCAAGTTGTGAAACAGAAAATAGGGAGTTGAGCCTCAGACACCAGAAGGATGCAGGCCAATTTCCGTTTGAAAGAGAAAATGTAACAAGGAAATCCGACAAGGGAAACCTAGAGAGTAGGGCCCAAAAGGTCCCACGGTCGCCTACAAAAGGCAAAGTGCTAAAGGAACTCTGTGTGGATTCAAGACTAAGCAAATTTTGATGGGGGAGTGAAACATGGTCAACCTAAGATGAGACTTCAAAGGCACGCTGACCATCTAGGACACCAAAATGGGGGCATGCAAAATGAGGCAATGACAAAATGACCTGACAAGGTGAAAGAAAGAGAGGGTCCCCATTCCGAATGGGGCATGTGTGCTGAGGGCACAACACCTATCAGGATTGGCCCTGCAATTATGAACACTAGTTTCCAATTCTTGGATCTCACCCTTCCCTACAACCTTTTGTTGGTTAGACCTTGGATACACGCTATGAAAGCCATCCCTTCCACATATCATCAATGTCTTAAAATCTCGTACAATGGTACATAGATTGCAATTGATGGTGATCCAAATCCTTTCCAATATTGCACAAGCCTACATGAAATACCACAATGACAGGTGTCAGTCAATCAAGAGGCTTCATCCTCCACCTTATCCTTGTACGTTGATCCATCAACTCTTACTAATTCCATTGCATCACAACCACCGTCATCCACTCCTAAGGTCGAGATCCAAGACAAGGGTTGTGGAGAATATCACATGAAAGCATCCTATTGTGTTAGTCAGCTAATTCCTCCTAAGTCATATGGTTTACCCACAACAAATAGGAAATAGTTAGTTGTCACAATACATGTCCCTTCAACAATGGCATTCACCAAATGGGGAGAGTTAAGTAAAGAAGCTATGGACCAAGAAGATGACACCTCCTGGTTGTATAAATAAGATAATGAAAACCCTCCACCATCTATACAAATATCTAAGGATTAATATGGAAAAGGCTTCATGATTATGCAAAGAAAAGGATATGAAAGACATAGTGGTTTAGGGATACATAAGAATGGAAGGACTGAACCAATCATTGTCTCACAAAGACCAAAATTATTATGCCTAGGGTTTCAACCGATTAGAATTGGTATTCCAGGTACTTTGTTATCATCACAAGAGGAAGTAAGTGCTTCTAAAGACATTGATATATCCCATGAACCATTTAACCTAGCTTATGATGACCCCCCTGACTCAAAAAAATATGAATGGGATTCCCTTTCCTCCACTAGCATGATGGACCTAGATAAATTATTTGGGGAACTTGATAAAATGCTACAACCTTCACCAGATCCATCTAGCCCCTGTCCTAAAAAGTCCTTGTCAAAAGAAGAATGGCTTAAACTTTATTATTGGGCTTAAACTTTATTATTGGGAAACCCTTGATCTTGAATCTTGGGCACCTAACGAACCATCTTCTGATGACCTAGCCCTTATAGTAGTCTTGCCCCAAATTCTACCTATCCATAGGAAGAAGAACAAAAAGGAGTTAGTCCAAAACTTCTATGACCATGCCAACCACTCTATATTCACCTTCTCAGCCTCCACATTTGACAGCTCTGATGATGACATGCCCCTTGTATATCCCCAACTTATCGATTGGGATCAACAAGTTACTCTTATCTTAGACATATTCCAGAACGATGAAGCAATAGCTGAGTTCATGGGACTTCAAGAAGGCATACCTAGAGGTGATCATAAAGTTGGCTTTACCATAGGCTTGGATGACATGGCATATTTTTGGGAGTCTATTCACACCTCCAGTTGCAAAAGTGAAAACAAAAAGAAAAATGATGAAAATGATAAGTCCCTAGGTGAAAATATAAAGGCACCTATGGATGAAGAAATAGTAAAAATAAAGGATGCATCTGAGGGAAAAAACTTCTCTGAGGCACCCAAGGATGGAGGTTTGAACATTCTCCCAGTTTCTCAGGAAAAATCACTAATGTTAGTAGAATATTCTATCGAGATCAACATAAACACTGAGGGAAACCCTCAGGTAATATACTTTGTAGCATCTTTGATAGAGACAGAGCAACTAGAGTTTCAGGACTTCTTTACAAAAATATAGATAAAATTTGCATGGTCATATGCTGACATGCCTGGGCTGGATCTAGACCTTATATTGCATCATCTACCATTACAGCTAGGTGTTAAGCCCATCAAACAGAAACTAAGAAAGATCCATCCACAAATTTCCCTACTAGTCAAAGTTGAACTTAAGAAGTTATTGGATGTTGAATTCATTAGAACCATAGACTATGCAGAATGGATATCAAATATTGTGCCTGTAACCAAACCATCTGGGGGCATCTACATTTGTATAGACTTCAAATATATCAACAAGGTATGTCCTAAGGATGAATTCCCTTTGTTGAACATCGACATGATAGTGGACCTTACAAGAGGATATGAGATGCTATCCCTCATGGATGGTTTCTCTAGGTATAATCAGATCAAAATTGCTACTGAGGACCAACACAAGATAGTTTTCACATGTCCATGGGGAACATATTGCTAGAATGTTATGCCTTTAGGGCTCAAAAATGTTGGAGCTACATATCAGCGTGCAATGACAACTATTTTCCATGACCTTGTACATACTCTCATGAAATACTATGTCGGTGATCTAATAGCCAAATCATTGATAAGAGCAGATCATTTGAAAGTTTTAGACAAGATATTCCAGAGACTAAAAAATTACAAAGTAAGGCTCAGTCCAAAAAATGTGTCTTTGGCGTTAAATCAAGAAAACTTCTAGGATGTATCATTTCTAGAAGAGGCATTGAAGTGGACCCTATAAAAGTAAGAGCTATAATGGACATGCCTCCACCAGCCAACATCGGTAAGCTAAGAACACTACAAGGGAGACTATAGTCTATCAAACACTTCATAGTACAGTTAGCAAACAAGATACATCTATTCCAACATTTTCTCAAGAAGGGGGTACCATATGTATGGACACCAAAATGCCAAGAAGCTTTTCAAAAGATCAAGGATTGCCTGCTTACACCGCCTATGTTAATGCCACCTACAGATAATAGACCTTTGATACTTTATATTTTAGCAACTCGGTCAGCATTAGGAGTCTTACTTGCACAAAATGATGATGAAGGTCATGAAAGGCCAATGTACTATATCAACCACACTTTGGTGGGATATGAATTGAACTACAGTAACATAGAATGTGCATGTCTTGTAGTATTTTTTTCTACTCAAAAACTTAGGCACTATATGCTAAACCACCAAACCATGTTGGTCGTCAAGATAGATCCTCTGAAATATCTCCTAAGTAAAGCAGCATTAACAAGCCGATTGGCTAAATGGGTAATGATACTTAGTGAATATGAAATCTAGTATGTAGAAAGGAAAGCGATAAAAGGACAAATAATTTATGATTAGTTTACAGATGCACCAATTAAGGATGACCACCCTCTAGTGGCATATTTTCCTGATGAGTTCATCTTCAAAGTTGACACTAGAACCACATGGAAATCATACTTTGACGGGTCACATACTAATCATGGTTCAGGAGTAGGTATACTATTTGTTACACCACAAGGTGACACTATTCCTAAGTCATTCAAAATTATTTTTCCTTACACAAACAACATAGTGGAATATGAAACCCTTGTGACGAGATTAAAAATGGCAGTCCAATGGAAGATTAAGCATTTACATGTTTATGGAGATTATCAGCTATTAGTCTAGCAAGTCAATGACAAATATGAAACTAAAGATGAGAAACTTGCCCCCTACAAGCACATGACAGATAGTTTTAAGCAATACTTTGATAACATCATCTTTCAAAAAATACCCCACATTCAAAACAGGGTAGCAGATGCTATGGCAACCGTGGGTTCATTATTGGATATTCCTAGAAACGTGCCTAGATTTGAGTTTTTGGTCGAACAAATTTTGGTCCTTGCCTATGATGTCCCTGATTCTGTGATGGTGTGTATGATTGTTGGTCCTACTTCCCCATGGTACAAGGACATATATTACTACCTCCATGCCCAAATCCTACCCTTAGACTTGTCAAATAACCAACGTAGGACATTCATTTGTAAGTCTTCCAAATATACCATCATCGGTGATACCCTTTATAGATGTGCCTTAGATATACCATATTGAGATGTCTCGATGCTAAAGAAACACAAGCAACCTTATGTGCGGTACATGAAAGTATCGGTGGATCCCATTCTAGCGGTCCTACCTTAGCCAATAAGATTATGAGATTAGGTTATTATTGGCCTACAATGGAAAATGACTCATATGTCTTTATCAAGAAATGTCGACAGTGTTAGGTACATAGAGACTTCACTATGGCCCTTTGCCCAAAGGGTACTTGACCTCATAGGTAAGATACACCCTCCATCTTCCAATGGCCATAATTTCATCATAACTGCCACTGACTACTTCACCAAATGGATTGAGGCTATTCCTATGACCTATATTATGGGCACACAAATTTCCAAGTTAATCCTAAACTACATAATCTATTGATATGGTGTTCCTCAATCCATTGTAACAGATAATGGTCATCCATTCAAAAACCAATAATTCTACCATATCTATGAAGAATTCCATATCCAACATCACTTTTCCATGCCATATTATCCACAAGGTAGCAGCCAAGCAAAGGTGTCTAAAAAAACAATCATCAGAATCCTCAAAAATATTATCAATGACGCTAGTCATAACTGGCATTTACAGCTAAATCTTGCCTTATGGGATTACCACACAAGCATCCGTACTCCCACTAATGCCACTCCATACTCCCTGGTATTCAATTGTGAAGCTATCTTATCTATTGAGGTTGAAATTCCTTCCCTAAGAGTATCTTTGAAAGGTCATATTGATGATGAAGAGTACCATGTGTCACGACTTCATGAGTTAGAATTCCTAGATGAACGAAGACAAAAGTTATTAGATCATCTTCAAGCATATCAAAATCATCTCCGTCACAGTTATAATAGAAAATTTCTAAATCGACATTTTGACATTGGTGACTTGGTCTTAATGGAGAACCCAAAGAATCAATCTGAAAGAGAAAAACCAGGCAAGTTTGAACCAAACTGGTTAGGGCCTTATATTGTTACAGAAGCTTTTGGATCAGGATCATATCAACTCTCTACCCCTAAAGGAGAACCACTCTTGTCACCAATCAACAGCCTTCATCTGAAGAGGTTCTATGCATAGCTTTTGGGAACCATGTCTTAATCATAAAAATAAAAATAAAAATGAAAAAACAAAAAAAATGTTACCTTGATGAAAACCTGGCAAACAGATGTCTTTGTAACACCAAAAAAATTGAAAAATCAATAAAAATAGTAAAGAGAAATAATTCGTCCAATAAGTGAAAACCACTTTGGTGGCACTATGGATAAGTACCATGGCGAAAACCTGGAAAACAAGCACCATGTGTAGTCAAACTCGCTCCTTCGTCTACCATTATTCCAATCAGACTTTTCCACCATCTCCCATAATAAATGGTTATCCTATCCATAACTTGAAACGATTGACATCAAGTCCACTTTGTCTCCCCACTCCATCCCATAGGTCTTATACCCAATTGGGGGAAAATCCTTGACCTGTGTCAATTAGACCTTGTACATATCATCTCAACATCAGAAAATATCCTGAAAAAAACTCAAAAACATCATAAAACGTCCTGAAAAAATCCAAAAACATCAAAAAACTCCAAAAAGACAAAAATAAAAACATGTCAAAATCCCAAAAATAGAGTTAGAGTCAAGTCAGTCATAGACATAGTCAAACTACGTTGCCTCTGCGACTAGACATAGGCAAGGCCATCAATCGATGTGCCCCTGAGGCCTTAGGTCTGTATTTCTAGGTTTGTCACATATCACACACATCAAATCATGACTCATTCTTTGTACATGTCAAATTCATTGGTTGTGTCAAACTACGAGATCTCTACATGTATAACATAGGCAAGGCCATCAATCGATGAGCCCTCGAGACCACACTAGGTCAGTCCATTAGGGTTTATCACATTCACTATTCACACACATCACATATCATTAAGTTAATAACATATTTATCATTCATGTCAATCAAACTTAGTCGAACTATGAGGTCTCTCGTGTATAACGTAGGCAAGACCATCAATCGATGAGCCCCCGAGGCCGCACTAGGTCAATCCTTTAGGGTACATCATGTCATACACTGTCAACACACACACACAACATTCAAAACATCAAGACAGGTCACGCATCAACAAGACAAAGGTCACAACTATCATCAAGTCAAAATCAAACAAATTGCCAATACAATCAAACTATGTCTTATACAAGATGTCTTTCTTGACAACAAACATTATTAGTTATCATAGCCTTATGCAGCTTGTCGCATCAACGACATCAAGCTCAATGTCTTATACGACGCGTCTCTTTTTGAAACCAGGCTTTGTCATGCCTTATATAGATGGTCACAAAGTCAAAACCAAACTCAATGTCTTATACGGTATGTACCATCCCTGACATCAGGCTATGTCCAACAATCAAACAATCACACAAGATCAAATATGGAAAATAATTTTATTGGATTTTTGACTTTATAACTTATTTTCTCTTATATTTTTATTGATTTGTATTTGATTCTGGTTACTAGCTTTCTCAAGGATGTCCCATAAAGGATTTAGAGAAGCAAGGATGTCTCAGGACTCTTTTTCTTTGACTGCTATTTGCCAACTATCTTTTAACCTTGGATTTTGAGTCATGTCACTAGTTTCCTCAAGGATGTCCCATGAAGGATTTAGAGGAGCAATGACGTCTCATGATTTATCTTTTTATTTTGTTTGTTGTTTGTGGTTTGTCTAGACAAAAAGACTAGGGCAATTTTTCCCTTAGTATAAGTTAAGATGCTCCTTGTCTGCGACTTTTTGTTTTTGCAAGTAGATGCCTTTGTACACTATGGTCTATCTCATATCATGGTGTGTACTATCCATTTATGCCATGTCCCGCCCAATGATGATTTAATGCAAAGCTTAGTATATATATGGAAAAATATCGAAGATTATACATTCTTCCAATAACCATTTGTAAATACTAGCATTTTGAGTTATCCACGCTAACATTTCTTCTATCCTGTATAATAAAAAAGTCCTATGACACACAAAAAAAATAGATAATCTACATATGCATACATTCTACAATCATTATGTAAATATTGTCGTATGTCTATATATAGTACATCATATAGTTATGTTTCATTTTAAACAAGTACAAACAAATAGGCATATCTATCGCATTTAGATAATCATGACATACATCCATTTACCTATCATAAATGTGTATAAATTATGCACCCATCCACATGGCATTATAAATAGTAACATCACATTGCATCTCATTTTCATAAACCTAGAATGCATTCATAACATTTATAAATACTTTGCATACATCATTAGCATAGGAAATAAAACATCATGAGTAAACATCATAATCCATAATCATATATAAATAAAATCATCATCATATAGAACATATCCAAATCATATAAACGCTGCCAAAAATGATATATATATCGCTCAAAATAACAAGTGTCACAGTACAATGTCAGAATGTATCAATAAATAACAAGGAGCTCGTAGGCTTTATGATCAAAATACAATGTCTCGATAAATAACAATACGTGTCCCTATCTAGAACTCCCACTGCTCCCATGTGGAGACTGTGAAGACGACTGATGATGGGAACCTGATGACCTGTGTGAAGGAGGCTTGTCATATGGTCATGCTCTGTGACCTGCTATTGTGTTCCTGTGAGTAGCTAGGAGCTTGTCTCTCGGTAGGAACCTCTACCTCGTATAAATCCTTGTAGTATCTCTCTCTATCACCAGCTCGGACCAACTCCTGAGTGAATGTTGTAGCTGGACCTGTGCATAAAGCTCTGATCTCAACAAACTGGCCCTTTGTCTCCTATCTCCTGGCCATTGCATGGTCCCTGTCCAAGAGAGCACTATCCCTTTTCATCTATAGAGCATCTCTCTTTGCAGTCAAAACTCTAACCCTCTCCTCTAAGGCCTCTACTCGGGCCTGCAGATCTGTGTTGGTGCCCCTGGGAGCCTCTACATCTTGTCCTCGCCTCTCCTCTACCTCAACATCCCAACCCTCTACTATCCAGTCTAAGATCTCCCTCTCCTACTCCTCCATCACTACCTCCTCCTCATCCTCTACTCCATATCTTGCTAGAATCTCAAGGACATCAATATTCATGTCCTCTCTCCCAACCTCCTCTGCATGTTCCTCTACTATTGCCTCCTCAGCAGCATGCTCAAATCCAATCTTAGCCTTGCTGCCACTGCCAAGGTCCAACATGGGTATGTCCTCACCCTCAACCTCTACCACCCAGATAGGTGATCGTCCACCTACTCGACCAGCGCTCCTCCCCCGTCAACCACATCGACCACCTCTCCCACCTCCACTCTTGCCATCATATTTGCCTCCCCTACCACACCTGCCTCCACCTCTACCTCCACACCGACCTCTAGGACATGTCCCTCGTTTCTCCACAGGTGTTGGCTGATCTGGATCTGTGTAAGGAGTGGGATGGTGCTCTGCCCACCAATCATCATATGCTATTGTGGTACCAAGATCTGCAACCCCACCCCTCCATCCCCACTATATAGGTTGCAACACTTGTATGTCTGCCTCTGTTGTAGCAACAAGATTCATAGGCCCCCATAAGGGAACTTCTCTAGAAGATCAAGCGAACTCTTCTCATCCTTGAGGCACATCCTGCACCTCTCCAAACTGTCTCAACACTCGATCTAGCAAATGCCTCTCAATGATGTGTACACTGGACACTATCCTACCAATCAAGTACTGAATCTTCCTACAAAAGGGAAAGTGTCTATCCTCATCTGACCACCACCCAGAATCCATGTATGGTCTCCAAGTGAACTGAACCAACATGTCAATTGCATGCCTCCAAAACCCAGTATCTCCAACATGGCTCTGTGTGATGTTTCCTGCATAACGGAAAACATAAGGGGATCTAGCATCCCGATCAGCAGTAACTAGGGGATGAAACACAACAATGTGTTCTCATGCCCAGACCATAAGAAGAGTAGTGCCACATCTCATCGACTCAGCATCTCTATATGCAATATCATGCAGATGGAAGTACAACATGGCTAATAAACAAGGGCCCCAAGCATAAACAACCTCCCTCTCTAACATGCCAACTAACATCTCCCCCCACCTGATAGGAAATCCATGACCTCGACGGTCAGGAAGAACTATGCCAACTATCAATGTACATAACATACAGTCTATCTGCTCATATCTATCAGCCAAAACCTACCATCTAATCTCATAGTGTTCTATCCCTAGTCTCCTAATATCATCATATACATAAAATCTAGTGATCTCACTATAACCTCTCTGTGTATCATACATCACTCTCTCGCCCCTAATAGGAAACCTCAAAATCCTATATACATCCTCTAATGTGACAGTTGCCTCACCAGTAGGCAAATGAAATGAGGAGGTATCTAAATGCCATCTCTCGCAAAGCGCAGTAAGCATACCTCTGTTCACCCGAATGGTGGGCATAGTACAAACATGAAGTAATCCTAGTCTCTAAATCAACCGTGTCTCTGCGCTTTATAATCTATCTTTGAGATCACATGGCAATGGTCATGACTCCAGGGTATAAATCAGATCTAATACAACCTGCAAAAGGCATTAAAAAAATGTCTCAGATAACAAATGATTCATCTTTCCATCAAAAAAAAATTCAAAAGTTTGACAGTCAGATGTGTCGCTTCAAAAACAAATGCGGTGCATAATATCAAATGAGTCATTCTAAATCACACATGTGATGCATAATAACACATGCATTGTACAAACATGCATATGCGTTGCAAAAACCAAATACGTCACAAAATCAAGGCATCTTTATAATCAGACAAATGCGGCACATAAATTGCATATGCGGTGCACATTAATGGCCTATATGTTATGCAAATGTGAGAAAATAAGCAAAGACGTCTTCAAAACTATATGCGACTATATTAATCTCATATGTGATGTATAACTACAAATGCGGTGCATAAATTGTCATTTTCATTGATTGCCTAAACGATCTAAAATTTCCTAAATGTGTTTTAACATATGCGTTGTTCCACGAGCAAATGTGTCGCGTACGAATGCATATGCGTTGAACTAGAAGCGACGCATCTAATAAATAAACTTTAAATGCCTAAAAATATGTGCAAATCAAAAATTCAAAAGTTTGTTCAAGGGTACGTACTGGGGGTCTCGCATCGACAGGGCATCTAAAGGTCCAGATCTGGTATCCGTGATGATCAGTGTAGGGAACGGGCGACATCTTCACTAGGAATTCAAAGCAAAAATCTCTTTTCTCCAATTGTTTAGGGTGAAAATGAATTGATTTTCACCCCTTTTTTATTTATACCTAGGGTTTAGGGTGGCATTTCCTTTGACCTTGTCTATTGGCCATGTAAACTTCCATCTTCAGTCAACCCGTACATAAACCTAACACCTCTGAATTCATTTATGTCAACTCCACTGTGTTTCTGGCCATCAAATTGACTTATCGAGACTATTTCCTAATTTTTTGAAAATTTTCTAAAATTCGTCAATTTTCCTGAGGGGGCATACCCTAACCTATTTCATACTGGGCCAGGATTGGGGCATGTTTTGATCGATTTTCTTTGACACAAAAGCTGATACGACATTGCATCAAAGAGGGGCAAATTGTAGACACTAAAAATTGGTCTAGGCCTACGAGTACCATTTTTGACATAATTTCTAAATGACCATAACCACAATTAAATAATGATAATTATTTAATTACTTTCTAAACACATATTTCTTTTATTAATTAAATAATTTTAATTAATTCATTATGACCTTTATTCAACCTTGATTAATTAAATAAATCTTATTTATTTAATTATGTCGCTAATTAATTAATTCTCTTTCTGAAATTAAATAATTTATTATTTAATTTACCCTTTATCATATTTCGACTATAATTAAATATTCATTTCGAATTATTTAATTATTCAATTAACCTTTTCGACAATCAAGTAAATAAATCATTATTTATTTAATTAAATCCTTAAATTTTGAATGTTGAATTAAATAAATATTTAATTCATAAAAATAATTATTCCTATCACATTCTTCTATCGCCTACTTATCTAAGTATTCATTCTCACTTGACTCAAGATCTATTTGAATCAATCAGTTATCTCCTGATTTGATATCTAATCATCTCTGCGAAGAGACTTTATGTCATAACCAGTCAGTTATCTAGTTAATTCTCTTATGCATGAACATATTTATTAATTAAATATCTTTATTTAATTAATTAATTCATGTGTGCATTCATACAGATCGTTCTCCAAATCTATCTTTATCCTTTCCATTCAAACTATTATTCTTCTAATTTTTGAATACTTTTAACTAAATATTAAATCATTTATTTAATCTTCAACTCTTATTCTTTCAATTTTCGAATAGTCTTAAACACCAAATTAAATTATTATTTAATTTAATCTTTATCCTGCAGACTTTTCCAACTCACATTCTAACTAACACAAATCTCACATCACAAGGCATTAATCAATCTCAATCATTGATCTCTCTTTTGAATCTGAGTCGATCATTTAAAAACCAATTTTTTATAAATTGACCTGGCTTTCATCATTTCAACTCCTCCCAAAATCAATATACTTTTGGAAGCAACTTGTAATCTTTGATATTTTGCTATAATCACATACATAAAATGGCTATATTTGCACACTTATTGAAAATCTGAGGGCAATTATACTATAGAAGGAAAAATGGAGAAGGACAGCATAGATAATTCAAAGAAGTGGACAGCTATTCGGTGAGAACATTTTAGTTATTGCTTTTTTTTATTGCTTTGTGCTTTGTTGTTTAATGTAGGTCAGATTAATGTTTATATGCTTTAACTAGTTTCTTTCCAGCAGTTTTCCTATGTTACAATATCTTTAGACATCCCTTTGTCTAAGTGAATTTTGGCATGATTTTGTTAGTATCTCTAATCATTTATTGCCAATAATTTTATATTTTTTAGAATTCGTGTAGTGGTACCTCTAGTGTGATACTTTTTGTGCAAGTTACAAACTTTATCTAATCCCCAAACCTAATGCCTTAAACATATTTATCTTTGGTTCATAATTATTATTTTTCTCTTACTAGTTTCCTTTGGGATAAAGCATAAGGTATTCCAAATTCCCAAACTTTGACATTTTAAATTGCATCGTCTTTTAAGGTTAATGTGTTTAAGTGTACCCTTATTTGAATACCATTGAGGTATGAGTTCCTTGGTACCATTTATCCTTAACCTCCAATTATTTACCTTATACCTCTTTTTAGAGACCAAAATATAGAGATTTTTCTTTTGAGCATGAGCTATAGAGTAATCTTGGCTCTTGATCCATAAGATCTTATTATTACATCTTCTTTGAAATTGGTGGTTCAATCATACATCATCAAGGTCCCCTTAAGGAATGACTTGTTAGGTATTCACAACTTTTAACCTTGAAATTTTTCATTATGTTACCTTTTCTGATTCATGACATAAACCTTGTTCTAATATCCTCACCTTCAGGTATGTTAGGAAGGATATCTTTGATTCCTCTTCACCAAATCTCTTATCTTAAAGAGTGGGACTTAATAGAATACAACAAATTTTCTTGTTGGGTGATAGACTTTTGGGATTCCCAATACTACAAATTTAAATCATGTCAAAATCCTAAAGCCTAATTCCCCAACTATTTAAACTAAATCAATTTATTTAGGTAGTGTCATGCATTTTGGAATACCCTTGATTCTCTCTTAAGAATGTTCCTATTTAATATATCATCTTAATTAAGTTATCTTGTATTGAATCTCATATATATAATTTATGGATTGACGAAGATATACAAACTATTTTTATCATACTTATGATAGAGCTAGAAATGATAATTAGTAAAATATCTAATGCGCTCCATTTTTCCTAGTAGACATGCAAGAAGAATAACCACCCAAAGAGATGAATTATGAATACAACGAGTACCACCATCCATCAAAGATGTCATCTCCTTGGGAGGAGATTGGAGATACTAACCTTGGGCATGTGGATGTTTGAAAATTATTGTAGATGGCATTCTTATAATAAAATAGAAATTTTGAAGCCTAATGCAATGCTAGGTTAGGCTTGGTTAAGGTTATTTCATTACTGGTCTCACTCAAATAGATCCTAAGCTAGTGTTATCCAATGAAAAATATATGATTAGAAGAAGAAATTATTTGGGCTAGCATACTAAACAATGTTGGATATCAATATTGAGGTGATTGAAAGAGTTTTTGGGCTACCCATGTATTCCCAATATGATGAAGTGAACATTAAAGAGATAAAAATACTATGAAATTAAAACAATAATGGTTGCAAACATCATCAATGATAACTCGCTCTTATAGAGGAGGAAACTATTAGCTAATATGGCAATGGTCCAGCATAAAATTGAATTCAAAGAAGATCTAAGGGACACCACTCATTTGAAAATAGTTTTTATTTTCCTAATTCTAGGGAATCTTTTTCAATGGATGAGTTTTTGATATATTAAGCAACATTTACAAGGCATTGTACCCTTTACACGATGAGCCCAAAGGGCCAAAAAAGATCAAGTCCAAAGCATTAAAACAAAAAACACCAAAATATAAGACACGAAAATAGTAGACCGACAACCGACAAATAATGACCCAAAAAAAAAGACACAGAATTAGCAGACTAACTAGCGATACCCTCCCATTTCTATATTAGGAGGTTAAAAACATTCTCCCCAACCCATTTGGGGACCTCCTCCATAATCTTCTTGTCCATTTCTTCCTTGAGCACAGTAGAAAGGGTACCAACTGAATGGTGGATCATTTTGATGGTGAACCGGGTCAACCCAACAAATTTCCTTTCGATCTTATCCATCCACTCTAGCAACATGCTATAATCATCCTCCTTGTCCATAGTCTTTGCATTATCTTCCTCCATAGCCCTAGGGTCTAAGGAATTGATTGTCGAATCCTCCTTGAGAATCTTGTTGAAGTCGAAAAAATGACTAGGTCCTTCCACAAATTCCTCCTCCTTCATGTCTTCATCCTTTCTCTTGCCTTTACTATCAGATTGCTCCTCGTCACTAGAAATATCTTTCACCGACACTTTCTTACTATTTTTTTCCAGTTTGTGGGATCTCCTGATGATGTTCTCCATCCCTATATCCACAATAGCACCCACAACAGTGTCCCCCTTGGATTCTTTACCCACATTGTTCTTCTCTTCATTGTTCATGATCGACAGCTCCACCTGGAATTTACCCTCTTCCTTTACTTTTTTCCTTGTAGGTTTTTCGTTCGTCTTACAGGGAGAATTTTTGAGCTCACAAATTTGGACCACCACTTTTGACTGAGCAGTCCCCGCACCACCCTTCTTTTTCTTGGTAGGAATTTTAGGTTTAGGGGTTTCGGTGTTCACCAGAGGGGTTTTCCTTTTAGGGCCCTTAGACTCGGTCGGGGAGGGATTCACAGTGGGTTGGTCAATGGGTTCAAGCTCCTCAATACAAATAGCAGAAATAGTTTTGGGTAGACAAAGAGCCAAATAGAAATGATAAAGCCTCAGGATTAGGCCTTTGTGGAGTGGCAGGGGGGCATTTCATCAAGGTTTTGGGCAGCAGTGTCTAAACACTTCTCAACATAAATCTCCAAATCAGTAAGCAAGAAAAAAGGAAAACTCATCAGCATTTTGTGACGAAGATGATTGAGAAGAGGTGGATGGTAATAGTAAAACACCCTATGCCTACCTTCTAAATTCACATACTTCATAATAGCCAGACAAACCTGGTCCCAAGGACGAGGGAGTGCTTCCCTTTCGAAACTCAACTGAGACCTAACTGGTTTTTCATTTTCTTTTTTCAATGGATGAGTTATTTCATCCTAGCAATCATATATTTCAATAGGATGGACTAGGAAACTATTATTAGTGATACATTATATGAGTTATTTATTTATGTAATAAAATCAAGATAATTTTATATCACTTTACACTTGGTGTATCTAATGGCCTTTAACACTAGTTTCCTAATATTGACATAGGTAAGAACCTTGTAGTTGGGTGAGATAAAATTCAATGATCACTATCCCAAGATAGAATCGAAAGAAAGATGGAAGAATTGTAATTAGGTGAATGATGCCTTATTTTTTGGTTATTATGTGTTTGAAGAATGAATCAAATAGGTTATCCTTAGAGGAAACCTAAGAGATGGCTAATTTGGGAAGCTATTTTATCCAATTTTTAAAAATCATACATTAGAGTTGGTGACTTGTATAAGGCACCCTATAAACTCCCAAAGTACCCAAGGTATAGGATAATTTTCTTGGGGATATGTAGGAAAGTGGTGGAAATGCACAAATTAATAGCTAGTAAGTACACGACTAGAATTTCCTTTCCAATCAACTCTCTAAGGTTGTTGAATATGAAATTAGGAACAATTGGTAATATTAATCACTAATTGGCTCATATTTTTTCCACGAGTGAGCATTAGAGGACTTTTGGGTGGATTTCATAGATGAACATGAAATAAGAATAAGGAATTATTATCACCTAGAAATCCATCTAATTAAAAGTTGGCACATTGATAAGTTTCCTAAAGGAATGCATGATTATGGAAAGGTATTGTACCCTTCCTATGGCTAGGACAAAGACTTTAACTAGCCAATGGAAATGATATATTGGTGTATTGAGGAAGATTATTTAATACCAAAAATAAGTGTTGGTTGAAAGAAGAAATAAATGGCTACAAAATCCATATGCCATGGATGATCCTCATTCACACAATAAGACCCCTAGAGCCACGAGTTCTATAGTTTAAAAAGGGAATTTACTATCCTTGCTAAGGGAAAAGCTAAAAGAGAGAAATAAATAACTCCTATCTTGGAGAAAATTTTGTATGACGAAGAGGTTGAAGATGAAAAATCATTAAAAATAAGAAAAAGGACTAGAACATTAGTTGTTTATGATAGAACCTCTACATCACCTTTTGCTCCTATTCAATTCTAATTTCCTTAACCTCCTCCTTTCCCTCCATGTGTTTCTATTTCTTCTCCCCTTGACACCAACGTTCCTAAGAAGATGGGGAATAGTGAGTATAAACATCTCCTATAGTAGAAAGTGTCATAACAATAAAGCATTTAAACACTTGGTGTGACACAAGAGGAATATGTGGGTTATTATGGTGTTTCTTATGTTAGGGAGGGGTTTTAATCATGTACCCTACCCAGATTAAGAACAACTCACCTTCTTCCTCTCCAATATCAACATCTACAAGGATCCCTTCTCTACCTTATAGTCCTCCTCATTCTTCCTCTCCAATATCAACATCCACAAGGACCCCTTCTCTACCTAGCATCCCTGTGCAACAAAAGGTTCCAAAGAGAAGAAAGAAAGAAGGAGCAAAAAAAGATAAGTATATCAGTTTAGAAGAAGAAGAAGAGGAAGAGGAAGAAGTACAATTGGTCTGCAAATGGAAATGAAAATTCTCTCAGGAAGAGACCAGTGCAAAAAAGGGAAAGGAGAAAGAGAAGACCCCTCTGGTCTATGAGCATAGTCCCATGAAGCTTGATGCATTGTTCTGTGCTATAGTAGAGTTTGGAATTCTAAAGGATACAACTAAATTGTATCCAAAGTCCAATAATAAAAATGAGGCAACAATTGAAGAGGTCATTGATAAATACATGGTGAAATTTAATGTTGACCTAGGTGATAGTGGATCAGGTGTCAGATGAGCTAAAAGGAGTATTGAGTGCAAGAAGATAGGAGGCAGTTACAAAAGATGCAAAGATGAAATTTTTTCCTTCAAGAAGATTGGTTCCTCATTAACTCATGAGGAAAAAGTTAAGTTGTCTTAGTTGCAAGCCCAAGAATTCGGGACAAAGAAAAGAGTAAATACTCTTGTGGGCAAAGATAAGAGTATAGAGAAGCTAAGGAAAGAAATAATAAAATCAGCTAAAAAACTTTTTAAAGATTTGGGAGCCTCTCCGGGTGATGAAGATAAAATGCAACAAGACGCATCCCTCCCAAAAATAAATGAGCTAGTCAAAGAGAAAAATGAGCATGATCAAGGAGAAATGATGATAGATAACACCCCTTCGGGTCGGCAGATAATTGTCAGGTAGAGAAAAGAAGATGAGCAAGGAGTCCTAAATAAAAAAGAAGCTCAAAAGGAACAAACTATGTCTCCTTTGGAAGTTGAGAAGTGTTTTGACAGTGGAGAGAAGGAGAAGAATGATAAACATGCAAAAGAAAGCACAGAAACAAGATACAAATTATTTGCACCCTCTAAATATTCATTCAAAGATCTTCTGGATGTGCAAATGCAGTTCCAACTAGTGGTGTCTGCACAACTGCTGCAAATTCCAATGCAAAAAGGTCAAGTGGATTTGGATAAGATTTCTCCTCTCCGTAAGTTGTATCTTGGTGATGTTTTCCATTCCTTTGCAAGAAAGGAGATACTAAAAAAGCACCAAAAAGGCGTAGAGTTAGTCAATGAGGCTGTCATGGTTTTGCAAGAAGGCCTTCCTAGAGTATCCATTGATACTTCTTTACTAGGTGTACAACAGTTGAAGTTACTGCTAGATTCTTTTAAGGAGTATTTTGCAAGTCTGGAAGAGAAGACAGAGAAGGAAGCAACAATGAAATTGAATGATAAGAGGCTAATTGATGCCTCAGATAAATGTGTTATTGCACATACCAAGTTGCAAGGCAACTTGAAGGATGTTCAAAAGAGTTTGGAGGAACCCAAATTATTTTTTCAATTTTGTTTGAAATGGCCATTGTCTATGAAAAGTATAAAGGATCAGATGGACTCAATTTAGTCCCAAATTGCTCAGGTCTCAAGTGTGTATGATCCAATCAATGATGGGGATAGAGCAACTAGAGTGATCATTGAAAATATACACTCAATTCTTTTTATTGCAAGAACAAAGAGAGAAAATCATAATGCAATACAACTAGATTCGATAAATGGCAAGTCTAAGGCTTACATCTTTAATTGAAGCTTTGACCAATGCCAAAAAAATTTGCAAAAGAAAACAACACCTAGCTCTCTAGAAGGAGAAGACCTCTATGTACAGTTTGAAAACTAGAGCTACGTGCTTTCTTTCACCAAAAAGGATTGGGAGGAACACCTTGCAAAATTAAAGGTAACATATAAGGATATATTACCCTCATCCAATTAAGGTGTATTTTTTGAATTGTATAGATAATTTTTGATCTCAATGTACATTTTTGGAGTTAGTAGATGGTGTTATAGTAAATTTTGTCTTTTTGGTGATGGATAACACAGCTAGGGGGAGCTATTCTTGTGTAGATATATCAATAAGGGGATGCAATGTGGATTTACTACCCTTTGCCCTTAATGTCAAAGGGGGAGTGAATCAGAGAAGTATGTTTCCATCAATGACAAAGGGGGAAATTTTTGGCAACATGAGCATGATGGTGTATGGTGTTGGCACTGATGTCAACCCATTGTAGAATTGATAGTGATAGTAAAGGATGAAGTGTGTAAAGTCAATTTTCTAAGCAAAACAAGGGACTGTGCCTTCAACATATAATAGATGCATTATAAATAGTTCAAACTCTAGCAGTGAGCTATTTTTGTATGTACATTTGTAATTCGGGAAGAAATGATCTTCCTTGGGTAGTGAGCCCTCCTATTTTCTAGATAGTGAGTCCCTTAAACTATGATCTATTGTAACCGGTTATGATATATAGTGAGTTAATCCTTACCGTGGTTTTTTCCTTTCAAGGGTTTTCCACATAAAATCTAGGTTCATCTGTTGATTGTTGTGGTGCATTCTTTGTATTGTTTCTTTCCATTTCTGTAAGTTTAATGAGATTTTTTCTAATGCACTTTTAAGTTATTGAATTTCAAGGAATATTGATTCAACCCCCGCCCCCCTACCCCCCTTTTAGTATTCCATGTGTTCAACACTAATCAAAGAGATAGTAAGGGAAACCTTAGGACTAATGTATTGCAAGATCTTTGATCCAAATGATTTATTAATGGCCAAGTTATGAATCATATCCAAGAATTATGTAGTTCTTTAAACATTGGCTATATTAGAAAGATTTTATGCATTATCTTATTGAGCCACATCTTCCTTCTGATCATAATCTTCATTTTCATGTTCATCAATGGGAGGAACATTTTTCTTTATAAAAACATCATGAAACACACCACTTGTAGTGGATTGATACATGTGACGATTTAAGTGTACACTCCCTCATAAACATAGATGAGGAGAAATATACTTTGGCATGCAAGTAACACTTAAAATCCTAAGGGATAAAAGGATGAATAGAAATGATGTGATGAATAATAAACATCAGAAAATTAATGGTCAATAATCCAATTTAAAATAATGTTAGAACACAACCCTAAAGGGAAACACAAGGGTAGCTAGGGTGAGGAAATAAGATCAAGCAATGGTTAAAAAAAACTAAAAGAAATAGAGCATAAATTCTCAAACAAGAGTATGTAATAAAACCATAGGTAAATATGATATACAAGATGAACAATAAAAAATATTACATTTGAAGCTCTAACATGAAGGAGAATAAACCTTAAGTAGAAACCCTAGGTCATGTAAGAAAGTGTTAGGTTCATCAATTAATATAAGTAAAATACCTTTTACATATATATAAGCGTATTTAATAAATAAAATCAATAGGCATAAAATTGATCTAGATTAATCAGAGTTGGTATAAATTATTTTAATGAATATGAAAATTAAATACAATAGTTAGGGATATTTAGCTCTACAACAATGATCAAAGAATGGTGTTGAAGTTGTATAAATCAATGTCATTGTTGAATTATTAATTGACATTATCTAACAACTATCCTCGATCTTATGTTACATGAGAAACATGTTACAATTCATTCACTAAAATTTAGAGTTCAATTTCAAGTGTTAGAGATTTGATGTTTGCTACATAAGATTGATCCAATAGAATAAGCAGCTAAAAACATGTTCACCTTTGTCTTCCAAATAGTTGAACTTGTCAAGGTGGTGTTTAAGGACATCATTTAGGAGTTTGTCAAATCATTAGGTGAGTGAGTTATCCTCCACAAAGCTTATTTGGTGTGCCTTATTAATGACAATGAATGATAATGAAGACAGCATATACAGACATGTAGATGGCCTATATGATGATGATATAGATCTAGTTGTTTAGTACCTTTTAGAAATTGAAGTGTGCTCTAATTGCTATCCCTTATAATTGTATTTGTAATTAAGTGCACATTGAATTCCCTTAAATACAATGTCAAAGAAGCATACCACACAAGCACATGTCAAGTTAGTTCATAATGATTAGTAGGAGGGATAGAAAAGCTGAATTTTGAATTTGATAATTTGAAGTAAGTTTATTCTCATGTACCTTGGGATTGAGTTGGGTAGATCCTAAGTCATTTAGAAATGAACTTTAGAGTTAAAAGGATAATTCTAAGGTAGGGAATGAATGCTATTAATTAAGTATAAATAAAAATGCAATAATCATAAATAAATGACAAGTATATGGGAATAAGTGTAACCAAGAGTAAATAAACATGACTAAAGATCAAACCATGAACCAAATGAAACAGAAGAACTTGTCACTTGTCAATATGTTGGTGTACTAAGATATTCCACCACGTAAGCACAAAACTATATAGAAAATGAAATGAGTACCAATTTCACTATGACAATATTTATACATAATTTTTTGTTTCAAAACATAAACCCATCATACGACCTCCTTTATTGAGTGTATTTTTAATGAAAGAATTATCAACTAATCTTGATTGATGTTCCTTGCTCTGTGTTTGGTTGTCTGTATCTTCTGCTCAGCACATTTTCTGTTCCTTGTTTTGTGTTTGATTGCCTGTAACTTTTATGATGCTGTCAGCTGTGTAATCAGGCCATGATCAAACCATGTAACTTCTGTAACTTACTGCAACTGTTAAACTATTCTTTGCCAAAGTTCAATCGACTATAATAAAAAAAAAACTAATCATGTAATATACAATTGAATCCACTCTTTTCTATCTTCCATCTAGATAGGCTCTCACACTCATGATTATTTTAATGATCAATCATAATTATTTCTCACTCATTGGGATTCCATGTCTGCTTACAATATTTTATACATGGCTTCACGATTATTTAGATTCCATAATCAAGATGTTTAGACACACCTTCCAAGAGAATATAAGAATAATCAGTAGATTCAAACTTGGATTGCCCACCAAATTATTGACAAACATGTTGTCATATTCTTTAATTGTCATATTCTTTAAAGGATCATAAGATTCCCCTGGTTAAGAATCAAATCATACATTCACATGTCATTGTGTTCAGTCTGTGGGCCTGTTCTTTTTCCTGCCCTGCTTGGTATGTATTCCAAGCTCTAACTGTCTTGTAGGTGTTTGGCCCTGTGTTTGATTCTAATTGGGAAAATCATATATTCACTGAGTTATAATTGTTGGGTTTCCTATCTTCATGATAGAAATCAATAACCATGTCAGTTATGTGCAGTGTATCATTATGCCTGAAATAGAGTCCATGCAAATGCCCTGTGATTTTTAGCAGTTGATATCATTATATTCGAGCTATATATTTGTTGTCCAATGCTTCATTATTTTGTGATTTGTTAATTCATGGACCACAAATTTCTTTAATAGTTCAGATTTGGTGATATCCATTGGGTTTCTGTATATGTATATAATCATGGCATTTTGTAAATGATTGTTGGACATTAATTTTGAAGTGTGTTTTCTTTTGATTATTTTAAATGTATATTAAAAAGGTCAGTAGATATTGGGGTGGATTTATGGAGAGGTATATTAATTCTAAAGAAAATTTTATATTGAGAAATAGTAAAAGAAGCGGCTAATGACAATCAGTGTGTCTTAAAATTAAGTTGATCTAAACTCATAGTTAAGAATCATAAATGAAATTATAGTATGGAATATAAGAAGGCTAAATAACCTTAATAAATGACTTATAGTGAATTTTTTAAAGAAGCAGAATTATCCTAGCTTTCTCCTTCACAAAAAAATATTTGGTTGGTTTTCAAGTTGGGATCAAAATTTTGATCAAAGCTATTTTTTAAGTTAGTATTGTAGGTTCACTTAGGAGGTTTAGTGACTTTGTGACACCCTTGATTTTCTCATAGGAAAGTATTAATTAGCAATAATTGTTATTTAACTATTTTATTCATAAATGAAAATGACTACTCTCAATAGATTCTTTTGAATATTTATGTTTTGAATTGTAGTCTTGGTAGAAGGATTCTTTGGAGGATGTTGGTTGATTTTAGAATCTTGTAAGGATATTTTTTAGACTTTAATAACCCCATTTTACCTTTCGATAAGAAAGGTGGTATCTAGAACATCACTAATAGTATGGAAGATTTGGAAAGCTTCATTTCTAAGTATAGTCTTATGGATGTTCAATTAAGAGGATCCAAGTATATGTGGTCAAATGGAAGGAGGGAGCTAACCTTATATAGGTGAGACTTGATAGATTTCTACTCTTAATGGATTTGTATTTATCATTTAATTGTTGTTTGTCTTCCTTTCTAAGGATTCGTTCTAACCACAACCATCTCTTGCTAGATTTGGTGAATGATAAGAAGAAGGTGAAAAGTCCTTTTAGATTTGAAAATATATGGCTGCATCCTCTTGACTTAGAAGCGAAAGTTAAAGAATGGTGGAAGATCAATGTTAAAGGATTTGCTATGTATGAGATTGTCAAAAAACTATACGAATGTCAAGTTTAATTAAAAAAAGGAATTGGAAATCCTTAGGAAACATTTTTATTCAAAATAAGGAAATCAAAGGAGAGCTTGAGAATATAGAAAAAAAGGTCCAAGTTTTTGGAATGAATCAAAGAGTCTCTCATTAAAGAAAATATTCTTATTAGTAACTGCTGCTCTCTTGTTGCTAAGGAGGAAAGCTTTTGGAGATAAAAATATAGAGTTTTTTGGTTGACTACTAGAGACAGAAACATTAAGTATTTGTATATGCCTAAGACATCAAAATACCAACAAAATAAATAATATTAACAAGCTAGATGGTGCTTCTTCCTTTGATGATGATGTTATACTAACTACTTCAAAAATATATTGATTACTAAGATGGAGTATAATTACTTTGGAAGGAGAAATGAATGTTGCTACAAACCAGCTTATTAAGGAATGTGTTTCTAAGAGAATTGATAAGAGCTAGTTGAATAGGAACACAATTATGACACCATTCCCCTCCTAACTAGTGAAAAATAATAATAATAGATTTTCAAAAGGGAATCTTGGTCAAGATAGAGGTGGTGGAATACTAAGTGACCACAAAGGTATTACATAGAAAAAGGTAACATTTTTCTAAAATTTATTTAATATGGTTGTGTGTGTGTATGATGGGTAATTATGTAGTAAACCAAAATGCAATACAAAATGACACAAAAGATCCTAAGGATATCTCCAAAAAGAAAAACTTTGATTACAACCACTAAATGATTTGGGACAAGGTAAGTGTGATTGAATGATATTAAAACTATATAATGAGTGCAAGAAAGACTTGGAATTTGAACTATGTTATTGAAAACATAAAAATTAGGGGCTCTAGATGTACCTAGAATGAATTCAACTAGTTTGGGAAAGTGTTGGAAACCTCATTCTAATTTTTCTAGTAAAAATTTGGAGCTTTCTATTACTATGGTGGCCAACAGGGTAGCCTAGCGGGTACCCCTTCTACTACTAGATGACCTATTGGGTGACATTACTTGACTATAGTATGAGAATTTGTAACTTTCTAGGTTTGGTTTGGCCTATATTGTTTATTGTTTATCACCTACCACAACATGGAAAAATTTAGTTTATCAATAGTAAATGATTAACATATGAATACTAAGGAAAGTGAGCATGTGGGATCAAAATGGTTTCACCTAATTGTGGAATGATCTTACTTGAAATCAATAAGGTTGATTATAGATTCTATGAAGGATATATGATGTCATTTTATGCTTTTATCTACAATTTAGTCCTATAAATAAGCACAAAATCTAAAGTATTATATTTCAAATCAAATTCATAAAATGACTCAATTATAACTAGTAAATTGAAAATTTCTAGTCATGGATGGCCTGTGAATGCTCTAAAGGTGATCTAACTCTAATTTCATGAAAAATACCTAATTTGGATATTTTTAAGAACTACAAAGATAATTAGAAATCCCTCACCTATTGGGTGGCCCTACTAGTCTTGGATGGCCATGTACAAGGCCCTACGTACCGATGATAGCTAGTAACTAGTAACAATTGAGATATATGTTATATGGTTCTAGAAGTTTCTCCTTGGCTTGAGAAAATAAATAGTGATATCGATGTACAATTTTGCATATGTTTTCATAAAAACTACCACTTTATACTTCTCAAATGGTTAACCTTCAAAAACATAAGTTAGTATTAGAGTCTTCCTTAGTCATCCACTTTTGTTGGAAATTTTTCATCTTTAATACAGTTGTTTAACATCAAATTATTATACCAACTCATGAGATGCAAGGATTAGAATACTAAAATATAGAAATCTAGAGTTTATATACAAATCCAAAATTTAAGTGTTCTTAATCATCAATTACCATGAAGATACTTAATAGATTTAAATCAACATATACAAAAACTAGAAAACATGAGTATTATAACACATAACATAGTATTGATGTGGAGAAAACATTTTGAGAAAAAAAAAACTCCACCAAGAAGAGAGGCAAAGCATTTATTAACTTTGAAAACTAATAGTACAATACAATTTTAATTCCATTCTCATTTTTTCCTCCAATCTGGAAGAACCTGTGTACATGCTAATAATATAAACACATCCAACTCTTGATCACATTCTTGTAACTTGTTCATTGTATCATTCTCTTTTAGCTATGTATCTCTTTAATTTTTTTGTGATATGTTGGTTTTTCCACTATCCAAGACACCAATTTATAGAATTACAACCAAATATGGCACCCAAAATGGCTCTTCCATTTCCAACTCTAGATTACCTCTTAGAGTGTGAAATATCAACACAAATACATCCCAAAATACTTTATCCTTGGTCTTCCAAGTGCCCAACAAGGGGAATGACAAAGAACACATCCTAAAACATCCTAAATATATTTTTCCTCACTCTCCCAAGTACCCAACATAGGTAATGCCTAAATAAACAAGTTTGGAACTCAAGAGTCATCCCCTCTTTCCCAAGCATTCGAATTGTAGGTGGAACTTTAAATAATTATCTTTTTCTTCACAAATCACATTTACCACAACCAATGAGGCTCTCCCTCTATGAATATAGTTGGATTTAAACATTACAAATTAATTTCCAATAACACTTTGAGTGCCTAGAGACACTTTCCAAGGATATTAAAAATATTTAAAATAAAATAAGATTTACAAGGTAGATGGAACATAAATCCTAACATTCTCCCACTTGAAATCATAAACTATAAATACACCTATGGGAATAAGAAACATGAGGATAACATGCCTTATAAAACCATGTACCATCTAATTCTTCAACATACTCTTGTATGCCAAAAAGATACTTGTAGTAGCAACCAAGATAGCCACCAGCTTAGGAAAGAACTCCTCTTATCCTCTATTGGACCAAACCATGGTAGGAAAAGGATTGTGTTAAGGTGAAACATACCAACTATCACTAAATCCTACACCAATCTATACATGAACACAAGTACCAAATTTAAATGTTAAAAATTTGTGCAAAGTGGCTACCTCACTCATGCCACCTAGAATAGAAACCATAGAAATTTGCTAGTTCGTCCATAAATCAAACCACATTGTACAAAAAAATATAGGTAGAACTTCATGATATCAACATATTAATTAAAAATATACAACCCAATCCATATATATCCACCATCTTGCAAAAAGAAATCTCAAAGGTAACATCACACATAGACATGCAAAAAAAACATATGAATCATCTTAACATTGTAATAAAGTGTAACCATTCCAAGAAAGGTGTCCCCTTCATATAGAACACACGTACATTCCAAAGTTCCCATTGCATAGGTAATGTCAAATCTGAAAACTAGATCAAGTTATTAAAAAGTCCACCTATAACACTCACATAGATGATGTGGCTAACTCTTATATCACATAGTATCAAGGAAACGTAGAAATGATATGCAAAATATCACTCTAAAACATCTCTCATTACTAGTCTCCAAAATAATCTCCCAAGTATTCCACACCAATGAAGAAAGATATCAAGGAGCTACTAAACTATGGAAAAAAATAGTATAAACAACAACAATTGAATCAATACAAACCTCAACTTCATAACATAGTGTTAAAAATTTCATACCCATGCAATTTCACGTCGCATGGAGTCCTCACTTCAGCTCTCTGATATAGAGTATCTCAATTACAAAGTATTTTCACTTGGATTTTGTATTGCTAGCATCTTTATGGTAATCTAATATTTTTGTCCAAATTTTCCTCGATAGGAGCACAACGATGGACATCCACATGAAATTCTAGTGTTTCATGAAAATTTGTGATTCTAGTGGATTTTTTAGCATTACTTTCCCCTAGTTTCACAGACAATTAGAAAACTAAAAACTCTACATGTGAGTTTGAAACATGTCCTAACTTGAAACTTTCCATTGTGGCTCTCAAGTAGGATTTTTTCACTTCTAACTTTCATTTTTTTCATTTATTCAAGAAGCTTTATCACCTTCAAGAAAAAATAACAAGATATATAACCATACCATCTATTTACATATGATTTTATTCAATAATTTTTAAGCAATATCTTTGTGGGATTGCAGTGGACAATAGAAACAAGGAAAAAACACTCTTCTTGGGAGTCTTACAAGCTTTCATGTGATTTTTTTCCTACAATATTGTTCCCTTTCTCCTCATCTACCTTTCTTTTTTTATTTATAAAATATTAAATGCTATTATAGGTGTTTTTGATATTTTATCTCTATTTGAGTTGCTCTCATTTTCAATTAAAAGCATTGTCATTTTTCATTTCAAATATTACAAAAAAAAACTAGGCTATTGTGGAGGTAGAAATACCAAAATGGGGGTTTGACTTAGGGAAGCCTTTTAACAGCTATAAAAATAATTTTCTTCTTTTGTTATTGTTGTAGGCTTATATTGGAGAAAGAGCAACATTATTTGGTGATAACTTTTTCAACTCTTCTTCTAGTGTTTTAGTTATTTACTTTGAATATTTGAATAGTTAATTTCAATATAATTTATGTTATTTTGAGAACTATACCTACTTTAATTTTTTTTCTTTTATATTTTGTGGATATAGGAAGTACATCTATTCCTAACAACACTTTTTACTTTGCATCTAGATTGGATGAGAGCATGATGTGAAGACTACACATGACATGTTAGTGTTCATGTTAGAGGCTTTTAGATAAGGATTAGATGTTCTTGATTATCAATGTTTTTTTCTACTAATAAATAATCATAATAATTTATCTGTAAAAGGGGGTAGTACTAACACTTATTGTCTTGTTGTGTTGACAGGTAGGATTTGTATGCCACGATGGCAACATGCATTGTAGCTGATTTGGTAATCATGTTTCGTAAGATTTCAAGTGATCTATTGATTTAATCACTCCACCACACCTCTCATCCTCCTCATGTGAAGGACAATTCTTGACACTTCTAGGAAAACATATGACCGTAGGTCATGTTTGAGGGCACACAATCTACTGAGAGGGGGGATGAGTCAGTAGATCAAATCAATTTAAAACTATGTAGTTCAACACATATATCCAATCATGAAACTTGAATCAAAATAGCTACTAATAATCAAGAAACCACATAAACAAAAATTCATGCATGAGAACACCAGATATACATGGAAACCCAAGATGGGAAAACCACAGTAAGAATAGCCGTTTGGATCTACTATCCAAATCCAGCCTCACAAAGTACAAATATAATAAGGAAATTTACAATATGAAGTAGGCACCAACCTATCAGAGACACCAATCCACAAATGTATTTATAGGCACCAACCTATTAGAGACACCAATC